>BLBF01000041.1:24732450-24821463 GCA_015471245.1 Laticauda colubrina
TAGATAGATAGATAGATAGATAGATAGATAGATAGATAGATAGATAGTGTTTTAGATAAAGTTGTGGCATAGAAGACTCAAGTTATATTCCAACCTCAACCATATAAGATCATAGACTGATTTTGGGCTGGTCACTCTTTTTCAGCTGAGTCCACTTCACAGCACTGTTGTTATAAAGATTATATACTCCATTTTGTGTTCCTGAACAAAAAATAGGTTATTCATCTCATATATAAATTCAAGACAATTATTCTAAACCCTCAATATATTCAGTTGTGTTAATTGCTATAGAATAGTGCTGCATTAACAGGCCTTGATTACAAATTAAATTATTTTTACATTTGGTTTTACTTTGAATATTGACAATTTTTAAAATATTGTGATTAGTCAAGTAGGCTATAAAATTATCTGGGTTAAAGTGAAGGAGCAGATGATTTATCTAACACTGTAATTGCTTCTTAAGAAGCTGAATAACATTATGAGCATGTGCATTTATATAGTGGAAAATAATTCCACTTACAATCTACCTCAACCCAAACAAGAATATTCTGGCTTAATCTAATGATGCTCACTGAAAACTATTAATATGGTTGATGTGGACCCTTCACCAGCTAAACAACAAAAAGTTTCTGTTCTTGGAAATCTTAATTGTTGGACAAAATGAGATCCTTTAACTTTACTGAAAACAAAGCATAAAGCAAGAATTCTCCAACTGCTTATCAACTGTAATACTAACTTGGAGGACAACCACATGTGGCCTTATATTAGAAAGAAGATAAAAATAGAAGTGTTGCTAGCTCACTAACTTTGAACAAGAAAACCTCAATTTACAATTGTTACACCACTTTTACACATAGTTCTACAGACTGCACATCCCATTTTTAAAATCCAAAACTTCTATTAAGTACATAGTAACAAAAACAAAGCAATAATGACATGCTTTACTTTCCCAATTCAAATCAGCATTCATAAATCTCTGAAACATCATCACCTCCCCCCAAATATTATTTTATTCTTGATTCTCAATTGCTGCAGGCTTGCACAAGATTCAAGTGTCATTAAAAATGCTAAAAAGTATTCATTATGAATAATTATCTTTGGTGCCAAAGGCGTAGCAAATGTAATTATGTGAAGCAAAAGACAAGAAGGACCAACTGTATTGGACTCCTGATGTTCTAATCAGGCAAAAAGAGAATAAAGGAAGGTCTGAAGCCCATAATGACAGCCCTGCTGTGGGAAAAACTGTGCTCAAACTGCAAAGGATGACATGAGATAAATAACTGGTCATCAGCTACAGTTATTTAATCTTCCTGAATCTCTGTGGAAGCAACTAAATTCAAAGGTCAAGCTTCTTTTTCAAACTTTACCTAAAGATAGCAAAACTCGTCATTTTCAACTCTAGATTAAAAAGGGAGAGAAGGGGGGAGAAGTCATTCCCTCCAAGAATTAGCAATAAGGGTTTTGATTTTGTGGCATGCATTATAAGTATATAAAAGCAAGTTCTTTTCTTCCAGATTTTTTAAAAATAAAGTCATGTTACTACTTCCTCAACTAATAGAGCTTCCTGACACTGACTGTTTTACATAGTTATCATAATATTGAAAGCCAAATAAGGTCTGCAATCCTCTTTTCTATTCCTCCCCCCTTCCCCTTGGGCAGGAAATTAATAACTTGAATTTTCATTATTCCTGAACATACTATTTGAGAGTATGCCACACCAAAAGACAAAGCACTTACTTTCAAGTAACATTATTACTGTGGGTTAAAGAAATAAAGTATGCTTCTCACTTTGATCTTATACTTGTAAGAAAGAGATTAATCCTGAAACAATGCCATTCTACAGATGATACAGGATCTAACAACAAGCAATGCATAAAATGGTTTGGAAAAGTTTGATAAAGAACCCAAGATGAAACAAACCACTGTAAGAGAAGTAATGAAGTATACCTCCCTTTTCAAGCCCATATATCCCCACCCCCATCCCTTTCCATTCGTCACCAAAACAAAGGAGATATTTCAACCCATCCATAGCTCTCCATCTGGAATCTAATGCAATTTCCATTAAAGAAGCTAGTAGCCATTTCCTTAAAATCCCCATGAATACTTAGCCTTTCTTTGAAATTTCACCTTTTAGATCACAACTTTGTAAATAATATTAAAATAGACACTTCCCCCAGATAACACTTCATCCACTTTAACATGGATTAGCATAAAGAATTAACTGTTTAAAAGACATGCATATATAAACAAAAAATTACAATCTCCAGCATTTATGGGTTATTACAAAACTGTTTACATCAAATCTTTGAAGGAATTCTTACATTATATATACCAGAGACTGAATTTAGGGGGTGGGGGTACGGATATTTAATGTCTTTAATTCCTTTAAAATGACATTTTTAAAAAAAAAAGTAACTCAAATTAAGAATCTTTTTTCAAAGGGACTATTCTACATAGCTATTTAACTCTTAAGAGACTTTTCAAAGAAACATATACTCAAAATAAGATTTGTTTCTAAGCAAGAATCATCAGCTGCCATTAAAACCACACCTTAAAAAGTTCCTACCATACAGCAGAGAAGCAAGTACAAACTAGTGGTGGCTCTTTTCAAATAAAATAGCAGTAAACTTAAAGAGTTAGCAAGATTTGATATTTGAACATGAGTTTTTTTTTAAATAGAAGGATGAAAATGCATGCCATCAAATTTTTAAAATGTTCTAAATACAAGTGTTTTGTTTTGCTTTTTTAAAAAACATAAGTGGAGTCTAACAACCTTTCACAGGAATATAAATATTTAACATTTAAACCTGACAACACAACACTAAAAGATAAAATGCCTTCCTGCTAAGCCCAATAGTGCCTCAGAACTGGAAGGCAGCTGTTGTTCCCTCGGCCTTCTCTTTTGTTGCACCTAATCTCATGTCAAGTCATTCAACCAGTTCCAAAGAGATGAAGACATAATTGAATCAACCTCATACAAAAAAAAAAAACTGTTCTTAAATAGCAATATGGAGACATTAATTATTCTATACAAGCCAACAACAGTATTTTTCTTCCTCCATCTCCCATCAAAACACACATACACAAAACCCCCTTGTATAAATACATGGATGTACAAACAATGAAACTGAAAACAACTCTCAGATTTGGCAAAGACACTAAATAGTCAGATCAGTCAAAAGGCTACAGGAATAGATCCTTAACAGCAGTTTTTGGAATACAATAACATAACTTGAAATAAAGCTTCAGGAGCCCAATCCAATTTCAAGAAAACCAGGATAATTCTCACTTCCCATTCAAAGCAGCTAAGTATTATTAGTAATTAATAGGAGTCATATTGCATTATCTGGAGTTGAACGAAGTTCACATTTAAGAAGTTACAGATGACTTATTACAAGCTGGCACTCCAACTGCAGATCTTAAATACTGACTCACCAATTCACATAAAAATAGAAGAGGGAAATCAAACTCCACCCACTTTCCCTCCCCCACCTTCAAAGAAAGCAGTTTAACCTACTTATCTGAGCCATTTCTTCTTGCCCAAGAAAACAACTAATTATGAGCAATCCTCCCTTATTTAAAATGGGTTTTGAAACATCCAAGCGACAAGAAGACCCCAGAATTTAGGCAAAAAATATTTTCAAGCTCTTGTAAGCAGGATGCTCAAGGTACCTTTGCAGATACCAAAATCAAGCTCTCACCTGCCAACAGAATGTAAACAGTGGTCAGCAAGTTAATGCTTGATACACGAGTTGGCTGGAAGGCCTTTTATTTCTGAGCCTCCCTGATTGTATCAAGTCAGCTTTTCAAGGCTAATACTGTGAAGAATGATATGAGTCCTCCCACCACCCCCCTTCACATTTTCGAAAGTGTGTTATTTCCTTCTGCTCCTGCACATTATAGAAACTTCCCTTTTCACATTCTTCTGTAAAAAGCAGCCTGTCTACAGGCTTAAGTTCCTATTTTTTCGCTTTTCACTCTGTACTGTATTCCTCCTGCTCAAATAACACCTTCCCTATTGGAAATGCTGTAAATTGTAAAGGTTCCCAAGGTCAATTCAGAAAGGGCATTTTAAAAAAGGGATAGAAAACTAATTTCCTCCCCCTCCTCCTTTGGACAACAAGGCTTCTACCGAAGAAAAAACCCAAATTATCTGCAAATTTAGATGGAAACAAGTTAAGACCGACAATTTTCCTTATAGCTCTTGCTTCAAAAACTCTTAAACTTCAATCCAGATACTCTACTCACAAGGGGATTTACATGGTGGGGGGGGGGGGAGAGAAGCAATAGGGAGCAGGGGCTTATGGGATTGCATATCGAAAGCCTGCTTTGGGCGACCAATTTCTGCAAGTCAAATAAACAAAAAGCAAGCGCACCCCAAGTGAAGACGCAATCAATGAAGAAATTAATGCAACCCTCCCTGTAGGAAAAGGTATCAACATATGGAAGTGAAATCACTCCGTCAGGCTTTGTGAATTGTTATTTTCCTCCTCTCCCAGCAGAGCTATTGTTAAAGGAGCCAACTAGTTTGTTTTATTTTTAAAAGTGCAAGGAGGGGCAGGGAGGTGTTGTTGTTTTTTTTTACAATGATTTCTATAATCGTCAAAAATAAAACCAGGGGAGCAGATTCAATTCCGCCCAGGAAACCCTGAAAACGAAACTGACAAAATGGATCAATAAACTTCTCATTAGCAAATCTGCCCCCCTCGATCCCCCCCCCCCCCCCAATCTGTGCCAAACACATTACAAATCTTGCTTCCAGGAACATCTCTGAGTCACAAAGAGGTCCTCCCTTTCCCTCCTCCCCTCCCCTCTCCCATTCGAGATTAAATATATTGAATATTGAAAACAAAATACCTATATAGAAACGTAACAGAAGTTTCCCCAACATCGACTGGGAGAAGGCAGGGAAGGGAGAGAGAGAATTGAGAGGCAGAAGCAAGCGAGGCAAAATCGTTTTGTTTTTGTTTTTGTTTTAAAATCACGAAACACTAAGAAGTTTAGAGGAAGCAGAGGAGCTAAATGTTTGTCTTCCCCATCTATCTTTCTACCTCCCTTTCCCTGCCTCGCTTTGCAGGAAGGTGGAAAAAAAAGAAGAAATGCCGGGGTCATAAGGGGAGCTTTTCAAAGGGTAGTTTATTTTAGAACATTAAATGCCTTTACCTTTATGATTCTCCGCTGCCAAGTGGCTGTGGTAGTAAGCTGGTAGTAGTGGAAGATAAAACTGACACAACAGGAGTTGCTGCGTTTGAATGAGAAAGAAGAGAGGAAGGAGGGATTCAGAAGGAGGGAGGGAAAGAGGGAGGCGGCTATTGGGAGTTTTTGAGGCTGGTTCGCGAGACAAGACACACACACACACACACACAAACGGGATACACACCTGATCCTTTTGGTTTCATTCTCCAGATGCTGTGGGGGGGGGGGGGGGGAGGAAAAGGGGCTTAGCAGGAAAGGGAAAAAGGAAGACAATGCAGAGAATCTGAGCTGCTCGACCACACCATGGTTATAATCCAGCTGGGCAGCATCCTTAGCAAAATTAGAAAGCAACATTTGGCTATGTTTGTACACATCCCTGCCCCCCCCTTTTATTGGGGAGGGGGGAAACTGTGGTTCTTGCGTTTGTTTTACATAAATGGACAGATCCTGTAGGTATAAACGGTCTGTGAAGCAATTGCTCAAGGTGGTTTATAAAAGTAATCTGCGAATACACAGGAAAATATAAAACGCATACTCTGTAAACGCCTTGGGGCGGGGACCAATTTTTTTATACACACACAGACACCATACATATATGTATAGTTCTATCAGTTATAATAATGTATACAGTTATAAGTGAATTATATAAATGTCATGTTTATCTTGGCATGGTATTCACGGCCTTTTAAACCGCCTTTGGAAATTCCTCCTCCTCCTCGGGGACTCTTCGGGAGGAAGCCCCGCTACAATGCATCGGGCTTATTCCCCACGCGGGCTTGCATCTTTCGTGGAGCCGTTCCTCTTTGGCAACTCCTGAGTTGGGGGGGATTATCACCCGCCGCGCGCCCCGTCCTGGACACCCCCCCCCCTCCCTCCCCACGAATTGCTCAGGCTGCTGCGTCCCCGTCCTTTGTTTTATAAGAGGAAGGGCTGAACCTCCGGAGAGTCACCCTGCAACGGGGGATGGAGGGGGGAGAAAGGGTACCCCCCCACACACACACACCCCCGATCTCAGCATAGCCCTCTTTTCAAGTTGGGGGAGTGGTGGTCTTCCACTCCCCCCCCCCCCTCCTTGCTTTAGGGGCACCCAGGGAGCCCTGCGCCATTGGAGAGGGTAAACCTGTCGTTCGGGCGAAGGGAAGGCTCTCAGGGAGTCTCCTGGGCGCGGACTTCCCACAAGGAGAAGCCGGCTTTCGCTTGGCCGGTCTGTCCTCCTGTACCCTCGCGCCCTCCCTGCCCAGCCGGGCTCCTCCCCGCGCCCCAGCCGTGGTCAGAAGGCGGGAAACGGAACGAGCCCCGCGGCGCTGAAGAGATTGGCCCATCTTTCTTGGGCGCGCGTGGTGGTGGCTCAGTCCCGTGGAGTGGGAAGGGGCTGGCGCCAAGAGGGCCGAAGTTTGCCGCGGGGATTGCAGCACTCAAGAGATGCATTTTGCGGGAGGAGGAAGTTTAGAAGCTGTGGGGGGGGGGGGAGGGGGGGGGGAACCGTTGCTGGGTCAGGACGCTGCCAGGGTGGCTTCGCCCTCTTGTTTGCTGCACCACGTGGAGAAGGGAGAAGGAGGGACAGGGAAGCGGGAGCTTATCAGCAAAACAAAAATAAAAAAGCCCGGGCTTTTATAGATCTCTGAGGAAAGCTTGAGGAAAGACTTAGGCTGGGGAGATACGGGGGTGGGGTGTGTGTGTGTGTGTGTGGTGTCTCGTCAGGCATATGGATGGGGCTTTTCCCCCACGTACACATCTGGCTTGTCACCAGCATTGCTCCCCTTGGTGTCCGTGGGATTGTCTTATGTAGAGGCTGGAAGAAATGATGGTAAACTTACCTAAGGGCATCCTTAACAATAGATAGGAAATCTGCTCAAGACGGCTTTTGGGCATTCTTAGGTGTTAAGAAGACTGAACGCCAGTGCTAAACTGGTTCAAATAGGTTGCATTATGCAGATCGGCCTTGCAACAATCCTGTGAAATTGCAGAATAAATAAAGTTATACTGGCAACTGGTTATCTGAAAAGACTGAGGTTGAATTTAAATCCACTTAACCTCTAATTCTGTATGGAGATACTGAACTGTGAACAATTAGAATAAGGCAAAACTTTTATGTAAGATTAACCGTAGACAAGATTAATCTGTAATTGATTTGACTTTTCCTGTCAGCCATAGGTGAAAGGTTGTTCTCTCGTCTTTTTTCATATGCTGAACACTAAGATAGCTGATACAAAAAAATCGACGATTTTTATAGATCTCTGAGGCATTAATCTTTTACACATTTTCCAAGGATAAAATTAGTAGGCCCTGCTTTTGATTAATGTAAATATAGAATTGTTTTAATGAATATACTTTTATTTTAATTATGTACCATCAAGCTATTTTTACCCCATCAACCACATAAACTTGTGTTTCTTTTACTTTACTGTAATTTTACTTTTATTTTGCCTTTATTTTAGAAAAAGGATGAGCAAAACAATTTCAATAAAGGATAACCATGTAACACTGAAAACATTCAGACTTAATCTACAAAAAGAGCAATGTGTTCATAAATGGAAATAGCATCAGGTCATCAACCCCAGTGATGAGTCCTATTAGCAATTTTATATATATTTTTATCCTGCCTTTATTCTTATTTTTACAAATAAGAAAATGAACCTGTTCAATATTCTTTCTCCAACAGCCCTGTGAGGAAGGTTAAACTGAGAGAATGACTGGCCCAAAGTCACCCATTTGGTTTTTATTCCTAAAGTGGGACTGGAACTCACTTTCCTGGTGCCGTAATCACTAGATTAAACTGGCCTCTTCAATTTAGTTAATTATTTCTATCCCACCTTTAGTGTTTTACAGGTAAACCAAGACAATGAACATATCCAATACACTTTCCTCCTCCTGGTTTCCCTTCCACAATAACCCTGTGAAGTGGATTGAGAGAAACTATGACTGGCCCAATCATGAATATATATTTATTGAAGCAGTGGCATTTTAAAACCAGGGTTTTCAGCTCTAATTCAACAGCATAACTCCATGCTTATAATTAGTTTTTGACTAACAACAACACCTGGGACTTTCCACTGCTCACTGTTTAAGTGAGCTGCAACTGGTTTAATGACCCCCTCCTTTTTTTTGCTAAGGTTTTAAACAAGCCACTGGTTGCTAAGTGAATCATATAAATTTGTCTTTTCCCAAGGCAATAATGTGACCCCAGGACACTGCAGCTATTTTAAATACATTTGACTTACAACAGTTTATTTAGTGATCATCCAAAGCTACGACGACACTGAAAAAAGTGACTTACAACCATTTTTCACATGATCTTTGCAGCATCCTCATGATCATGTGATCAAAATTCTTGGCAAATGGTTCATTCTTATGACCGCTCCTGTGTCCCAAGGTCATGTGATCGATCACCTTTTATAACCTGAATAAGCAAAATCAATGGGGAAACCAGATTTACCTATCCACTGCAGTGATTCACTTAATTGTGGGAAGAAAAGTCATAAAGGAGCAAACTCAATAACAGAAATTTTGGGTTCAATTGTAGTCATACGTCAAGGACTATACATGCCGGATGTCAGGTGCCTGAATTTTTATCATGTGACCGTAAAGTTATAAATGTGATGACCAGTTGTAATTAACAAGTAAATGGTTGTAAATTGAGACCTGTATTAATACTAAAATGGGGAGTGTGTTAGATTTTGAGAATGAGTAATGCCACCTCTGTACATAGAATGTCTGTGTTTACACAATTCGATTGAGTCATCTATGCATCAAACATTGCATAAATGGCCTGCATCATACACAAGACTAAAATGTGATTTCTACTTTGATATCAAATGTATTACACAAACTCAGCCATTCATACTCTCCTTCTAATAATAAAGTGTATTCTTTTACATAGATAGCAGAGTTTGGTTATAAAGGAAAAAATAGCAAACAGAAAATGAAGACTTGGGTTTCCACTCAAACAGACTTGAGCAGAATGAGGTGCTCCTCTTAAAATAGCAATAGTACTTAGACTTATATACTGCTTCATACTGTTTTACAACCTTCTCTTAAGCGGTTTACAGAATCAGCATATTGCCCCCAACACTTTGGGTGTTGTGGTTAGCAGGCAGCAGGTGCGGACGGCTGAGGAGAGCGAGGACTCAGATGAGGGGCCAGGACCATTAGGGAGTGGACTGCTTCCTTCAGAGATTGTGGGGGCCGGCAACAGTGATGACGAGGTTCCCAAGGAGCCTGTGCCAAGTGTGCATGCGTGCAGGATTGCTCATAGGAAAGAGCAGTTACAACAGCATGGGCGACTCAGGAGTAAGGCTGCAAGATAATGGCTCCTTCTTCAAGAAGATAAAAGTCAGCTGTGAAACCTTTGCAGAAGGCAAAGATGTTTTGAAACCACAGCCTCGTGGACATTCCAGTATCCTGAGTTTGTATTTGAACATTTTTGTCTTGCAAATTATTTCTTGTTTGTTATCTTTTGGCAAGCTTTGCACAGTTTGGCAAGGCTTGTGCTTATTACTATTTTTATTATTTTGTAAAAGTATTACAAGGTTTTTGTTCTTTTTGGATTGTGTTTGATTTGTCGGAAAAGGGTGTGGGTCAGAACACTGGGTCTTCATTTTATCGACCTCAGAAGGCTGAGTCAACCTTGAGTCTAATGAGATTTGAACTGCCAAATTGCAGGCAGCTGATAGCAGAGATAGCCTGTAGTACTGTATTCTAACCATTGCGTCACCATGGCTCAGAAATATCTCCTGCTGGGTTATAACAGAATGAATACAAAAGCCTGTGCTGAATACAAAGGTACTACAGTATTGAGAGGAAGGGGAATGGAATAACAGAGAACTTAGTCAATAAAACCATCATTTTGTACCCTATAATAGCAACGGACCACAAAAGAGAAAGAAACTATAGGTGAGGGTGGAGATTTCCAATGTATTACATAGTTATGGGAGGTAATGATGATAAACCAGAATTCAAATAGCAACTGATAAATTATTCTACCATCAATTAGCCATCCTCATTTTTGCAACCGAGATCTGCTAGCCCTAGCCACTGTACTTAGTTTATGAAAAGGGAGGCAATATCTGTGGGAATCCAAATTATTACCCAAATGTTGCTTGAAATAGGGCCAATAAGCAACACTTGAACCACAAATATGTTCTTGGAGAACTCTTTTAAAATGTTCTTATGCATATATGGTTAAATCTTTTCTTTCAATACAAAGGTGGCAATAATGAATCCTGTTTCTTCTATTTGATTTTGGCATATTTCAAGCAAATAATTGCACAAAATAACACCATGTGGTCCTTTAAATCTGAAAAAAGGGAACTGATCTGTTTTGAATAGTCATTTTAGTTAGTAAGAACTAGGCAAAAGATTTATAAGAAAACAACTGTATGATGGAAGACCAAGTACAAAATTATCATTTCCCATTTTTTGTCAGGCTTGTAAGAGTATAATAATATTTATTTGGAACATATGAATACTTTCTCATATGTTTTGGGGAGGAGGGGGGTTAAGCCAGAATTTTCTTGATAACTGGGTAGCCTGGACACCAAAACTACATAAGATGGGAGATGTTTTGTATAGGTAGTTGAGTAATGCAATAAAGTGATAGTATAATTAGAGACATAACTTGGTGGACATTTATTCTAAGCTGTCCCCTTTTCCTTCAGTAATGCTTTATGTACATTTTAAAAATCATTTCTTTTTATCAGAAGCCAACTAAGAGAAAAATAATTATAAATCATACACAGGTAAGAGATAACAGTGCATCTTTTGTACATACAGGTATTTCTCTGATATCATCAGCTATAATTTGAGCCTTGGATTTGTAATAAGAGAAGCTGTCAATTCATAGTTTATAATCTCCATGGAAACTGTGGAATTTTAAGAGTTTGTCTTAAATAGGTCTTAAACATTTGTTCAGCAACCTTTGGAACTCAACTTGGTGAACTCTGCAGATTAATGTATCGAAATTAAATCTCCAAAAACAATGTATTTTAATTTCTCAAAATGCAATGTAAACATTTACTGATATGGTTTCTAGGAATTTTCAAAGAGACAAAACGGAGAGATTAAATTGTCATCAAACTCTTATGGAAAAACTGATTCACCAATGATAGGCTCAATGCATTATCTGTAAAGCCCCTGTCACACAGCACCAATGGATGCAAAGAGGATGTAAAACGGAGATAAACACTTGCCATCCTTGTTAATGCGATGCATCAGTTCTGTACTCACTGCATCCGTTTTTCATCCTCTATCCGTCCAGCATCAGTCTACTGACATTTCATCCGCTCAAAAAGTTTTGAGCTGCACAAAACTTTTTCAGCGGAAAATGTATCCAACGCGTCCGTTCTACATCCGCTACGCATACGGGGAACATCCATTAGACATCCGTTGTCATCTGTTATGTGTCCACTATATCCGCTAGGCATCCGCTGCGCATCTGTGCAACTCACATCCGCTCCAGCGGAAAATGGACACAGGGAGGAAGTGAAACAGACGGGGAACGGACACACAGCGTTAGTAGCACGGACGTAGAAAGGATGAAAGCGGATGCAGCTCGCATACAAAGCATGAAAACGGAAAATACGTTCGCATAGGGGACGTATCTCGGATATTTAGGATGTCTGCAGGATGTCTAGAGGATGCAAAAGGACACCTAGTGGAAAACCTATATTTCCTATAAAAAGGGGGAGGAACTCACCTGGATCTCACTTTCAGTCCAGCAGCACTGCTGTGCAGACCTCTTCAGCCTTCATCTGGCTCTTGCTCTTCCAAAGCATCCAGTCATCTCCACCATGAATCGTCACACACTCCTTTTGGTAGCCACCATCGTTCTACACGCTCTTTCACCTATTCTATGCAAAGGAAAGGAGGCGTCCAAGAAGTGTCTGGGTCCGAAGATGGATCGCAAGAAGAGCAGAGTACGGACTGTATAATAAGCTGATGGTGGAGCTGAGGAACAAAGACACTTGTGCATTCCAGAACTTCATGAGGATGCCGCCAGCCATGTTTGACGAAGTTGTGGAGTGGCTGAGACCCAGGTTGACCAAGGCAAACACCAACTTCCGGCCCAGCCTGGACCCTGGGCTCAAGGTGGCACTGACTCTGCACCACCTGGCCTCCGGGACCACGGACAGGAACATGCAGTACGCCTGGAGGATGCCACACAACACCATCAGCATTGTGGTCAGAGAAGTGGTGCAGGCCATCATCGAAGAATACCTGGAGGAGCTCCTCCAGTGCCCCTCCACTGAAGAAGGCTGGAAGAAAGTTGCAGAGCAGTGGTATCAGAAGTGGAACTTCCCCCACACCGTTGGAGCCATAGATGGCAAGCACGTGGCCTGCAACGCTCCAGCCAACTCAGGGTCCACTTATCACAACTACAAGGGCTTCTTCAGCATCATCCTCTCCGCCATGGTCAATGCTGACTACAAGTTCATGTACATCGATGCTTCAGGCAACGGGTCATCTTCAGATGCCCAGGTATACAGCGCAAGTCACCTCAAGGATGGGCTAGAACGCAACCTCATCATGGGCTTCCCAGATCCAGACCCCCTGCCCAACGACACACAAGATATGCCCTACTTCATCGTGGGGGATGACACCTTCTCCCTCAGAACCTACCTCATGAAGCCCTACACTTCCAGATTCCTCACCTGTGAAGAGAGGATCTTCAACTACAGGCTGTCCAGGGCAAGGGGGATGGTGGAGAACGCCTTTGGCATCCTGGCCAACAGGTTCCAGGTACTTCTCACCACCATGCGGCATTGTCCAGACCGTGAGGAGAATCGTGGAAGCTTGCTGCATCCTGCACAATCTCATGTGCACCCGCTACCCAGTGTTTCAGAACAGGGTCGTGGACCTCCAACAAGGCAATGGGGACATGGAGCCTGGTGAAAGGAGGCAAGGGCGAAACCTGATAGACACTGTGGATGTGCAAGGCCCCAACAGAGCTTCACGTGAAGGGAAGAAGCAGCGCAACCTCCTGAAACACTGGTGCAACTCCCCAGCTGGAGCAATGGAGTGGCAAGACAGGATGGTAGATGCTAAATGGATGCTTCCTTCAGCCTGTCTCATCACACTAATGAGATTGTGCCATGTATGTTGAGTGGCCCTACAATGAACAGGACATTTAATAAAGAGTTGTGTTTATGTTGAAATGTGTGGATCAATGATTAAATTGTTATTGATAATAAAGGGCCAAAGGTGTGGCACCTGGGAGGGTGGACCATACAGTCCTACTATGCTTGCACTGGAGGTTTATCTATCCCACAGCTATTACCCATCCCACAGGTATCCTAACCCATCCCACAGCTATTACCCATCCCAAAGGTATCCCTGCCCATCCCACTGCTATCTTAACCCATCCCACAAGCATGCAAAGGCTTAAACCATTTCTAAAAGTTTCCACCAAGACTTTATTGACTAAAAGAACTGAAGCAAGTGTATGAAGCAAAGATAATCTTTATTAATAACAAACTGTAAAAGAAAATGAGCCAAGTGTCCCAAGCAAAGATAAAGTCATCAGGTAGCAACCCAGTCTCTAGCACTCTTCTCAGTCACTCTGAGGCGTGTCCATAGTCTCAGGGGTGAAGGGTCCAGGTGCTGTGGAGGTGGCTGCTGCTGGAGTGCTGGTCTGAGGTGCCATTGGGGTGCCTGTCCCCGAGAGGACAACAGGGGATAGTGTGTGGAGGCACCTCTCAGAGAGCTGGCTCAGTCCTGTAATGTTGAGAGCCCCTTCCTCCAGGACATGGGGTGTCAGTCCCAAGACCGATGACAGATGTTCTGAGGCCAGGCTTGGCTGTGGGGTGGATGAAGGAGGAGTGTAGTGGGGATGTCTGGTCTGCAGGTGAGCGAGGTGAGACGTCGGTGGCATCTGTGGCGTGGGTGGCATCTGTGGTGTGGGTGGCATCTGTGGTGTGGGTGGCATCGGTGGCATCAGTGGCATTGGTGGCACCGGTGGTGTACGATGTACCTGTGCCTGGACTGGGAAGAGGCTGCCTGTGCTGCTGGAGCTCCTGGTAGCCATAGCCTTGGTAGGTGAGGGCCTGTGGAAAGCCTTGGAAGGGCAGTGACATCACCTGGGGTGGAGGAGCAGACCTGGACTGGGTGGGAGCAGGTTCAGCTGGGTCTGGAGGGTTGTGAAGAAGACCGGTGATCCTGTTCTTGATCACCTGGTACTGTGATTAGGACATGTCCTGGAGGGTCTGGTTGACGTAGGTGAGGAAGGGCTTGCGGTTTGAGGATGGTATGTCGGTGTTTACCAGCTGAGAGAGGAGATCTACGCTGCTTTTGATGGTGTCCCTGATCTCCAGCACGACAGTGTGGCTCTGCCCTTCCGGTCTGGCTCTCTGCCTGCTTTCTGCGGAGGTGGAGCTGGGGGTGGATGTGAGTTGGTCTCTGGTGGAAATGCCCTCTCCTTGCTCCCACTGCATCAGGGGATCCTCCACGTGCTCCGCCACGGGAAGTGCAGCTGTTAGGGGGGTCTCCATCGTGGGACGCTCCACAGATACCTGCCTGGACACAGGAGCTGACTCTCGGCCAGAAGAGGACTGGCTCTCTGCGGGCTGCCTGAGAGAGAGGGTTGTCAGAGGGGCTGCTCCTTGGTGGCGGATCTCACCCTCCAAGAAGCAGCACTTGGCCATCACGTAGGTCTCCCAGTCCGTCAGCTTGACCGTGGCCTGGCCAGATTTTTTGAGGTGCAGCTTCCCGTACCAGGTGTACATGTGCTTCCACCAGCTGAGGAGGACCTCCAAAGTGTAGCCCAGGCTCTCCACCTTCTGTCTCCAAGCAGCCTGCTTCCTTTTGGTGTCTCGATAGAGACTGTGTCACTTCCGCCATAGATACTCATTCTCCCTCAGCCATTCCAGCACCTCATCCTCATGTTCCTCTTCAATGGACTATTGCCTCCTCTCCCATTCACGCATATGCCTCTTCCTACCTCTGGCAGGGGCATATGGGCCCTCATCAGAGGGGCTTCAAGGTTCTAGGGGCTGCTCCACCACACCACCACCAGCACCAGCAGCAACAACAACAGTAGCAGCAAAAGCAGCACCAGCAGGACCAGCAGCACCAGGAGCACCAGCAGCACCAGGATCAGCAGCAGCAGAGTAAGCACCAGCAGCACCAGCAGGACCAGCAGGACCAGGAGCACCAGCAGGACCAGGAGCACCAGCAGGACCAGCAGGACCAGGAGCAGCGCCAGCAGAACAAGCACCAGGAGAAGCACCAGCACCAGGAGCAGTGCCAGCAGAGTAAGCACCAGCAGAAGCACCAGCAACAGCAGAAGCACCAGCACCAGGAGCAGCACCAGCAGAGTAAGCGCCAGCAGAATAAGCACCAGCACCAGGAGCAGTGCCAGCAGAAGCTCCCGCACCAAAAGAGTGAGCCCGAGCAGCAGAAGCCCTGCAGAAGCAGAGTCAGGGCCAGGGAGTGGATGGTGGCCCTGTCCTTCTTGCCAGGGCTGGCAGAAGATGGCACAGGCTTCCTCTTCTTCCCCATGATTGTTGGCTGGCTGGAGCTGTGTCTGGCAGCAGGTCTTTCCTCTGAATGGTGACCTGCTTGCGAGCTGCATCCTTTTATATCTGCGGGGCTGACGCAATGCATCCTCCCTGCATGCGCAATGAACACTTTGCATCCGCTAGGCATCCGCTTGGCGTCCGTGATACATACGCTGTATCCGCTCGGCATCCACTCTGCATCCATTCCTTCCGTTGCGCGTCCACTTCGCTGTGCTTCCCCGGTAGCCCCATGGATGTGCCATCCACTTCCATCTGCTTCTATCCGCTAGGCTTCTGTGGAGCATCTGTTTTACATCCTGGCTACATCCTCCCCCCGTCCGTTCCTTTCTGTTGTTGTCCGCTCTGCTTATGCAAATTCAGGGCACTTTTGAGAGCGGATAACAACGGATGGAACATTTTCTCATCCGCTCTGTCCTTTTTACATATGTTTTGCACCCGTCGGCCTATGTGACAGGCCCTTAAATTGGATACTCTTACTTTTTACCTTTTCAGTAGCTGTAGGAAATCTATTTTTATATTGCAGATGTTCTTTTCTGAAAAATGAGAGCAAGGATACTGATCTTGCAAAAAAAATAATAATCCACAAATACTTAAGATGACAGGTGTCTTCCACTCAAAGATACGTTACTGTCATTGGGTGTCCTCACTGTTCTTGGTTCATGCATTCTTTAGTTCTTTTGCTTGAATAGTCAAGAGTTGTGCTCAACTTTAGCACTTAATGATTTCCCCATAAAAAAATATTTTCGGACCATTAATTTTTGTGGGACCAAAGATAAAGTTTTCTTTACTCATTTAATATGGCCCACAGAATCCCACAAGCACTGAGATGTGAACAAGTACTAAATTGTAGCCTCGTTCTTTCATTTTCCTATTTTTTTCTGCATTTTGCTTCTCAGCAGGATTTCTTCGAGGTACATGTCCTTTTGTGTTTGTATTGAAAACCACCTAGATAAGACAGAAAAACCCTTACATTTTCATAGACAAATGAAGAATTTATTCTTTTTAGTAGTACATTGGCAGAACAACTGCCATTTTGCCCAGTGAAGGTAGAACAGTGTGCTCAGAAAAATGATTGTGATCAGTGCAACAATTTATGTTTGGATTATTTTAAGCTGATTAAAAAAAAATTCAAAATGATGGACAATCTTCTAATCGTAGACAGTTTTCCAAAACTATTACATTAAAAATAATTTGCTTTAAATCAAATCACAAGGTAAATACTATAATCTGTGTTTTCCAAAGATATTTAGTATGTATTTAAAAAAATTATATTCTGTTTCCTTCAAAAACAGAACACATATATTTGTCATTTCTAGAAGGGAGTGCTTGATGTAAT
Source organism: Laticauda colubrina (assembly GCA_015471245.1). NCBI lineage: Eukaryota > Metazoa > Chordata > Lepidosauria > Squamata > Elapidae > Laticauda > Laticauda colubrina. The sequence continues at coordinate 24,749,497 of BLBF01000041.1, forward strand.
TGTGAAGTTACTATTCAACACACACTTACTTCATAATGACTGAGCAACACTGTGGAAGGAGTAGAAAATAAAAATGGAATGGAATGGAGAATTTTAAAAGGCTTAACTTTTTTTTTCTTTGCAAACTATGTGAAAAACATCACAATAGTTGCAAAGAGGAAGTTCCTACATACATTTAGAAATCAAGTTTTGTGCCAAAAGCATCTTACTATTGTGCATATAAAAGTGAGAAGTTGCAATAAGAAACTAAGATTGAATAGCATCTTCCTTACACTGTGTTCTAAATTGGGATTTCTCAATCTTGATCACTCTTAAGATGTGTAGACTTCAACTCACAGAAATCTTTGTCAATGCTGTCTATGGAATTCTGGGTTTTGAAGTTCACATATTTTAAAGTTGTTGAGGCTGAGAAAAACTGTCTTAAATGAAAGAGATAATATTTGGGCTTTAGGATGAAGAACTATTCTAAACATAATTTCCACTTTGCAGTTCATTCAAACGGGTTAGAAGTATAATTACAGATAGATCCTTGACTTATGACCACAATTGAGCCCACAATTTATGTTGCTAAGTGAGAAATTTGTTAAGTGCGTTTTGGCCCATTTTATGACTTTTCTTGCCATGTTTGTTAAATGAATCATTTTTTTAAATTAATAACACAATTAAGTGAACCTGGTTTCCCCATTGACTTAGCTTGTCAGAAGGTCACAAAGGAGGATCACATGACCCTGCAATTCTGCAACTGTCGTAAGTATGAGCCACTTGTCAAGCCTCTGAATATAAATAGCATGACCATGGGGATGCTACAATGGTCATAATTGTGAAAAATGGTCATAAGTCACTTTCAGTTCCATTGTAGCATCAAATGGTCACTAAACAAACTATTGTAAGTCAAGGATTACCTGTACTGTGTGTTTTCTTTCCTGTCAGTTTGGGGATGTTCAGATTATGAAGCATGCATGCATAAGCGAACCAATCGTGCCTACCGTCCCTGTCCTATTGTTTCTTTTTATTTTTCTTATACGTATCCATCTCAGGTATTCATAACTATGTTTATACTTATACCTATTATCTTGTAAGTGATTGAAAAATCAAATAAATAAATGCTTTGCTCTCTTTCCTGTTGAACAATAAAAAAATAAACAGGGCCCATTGTTGGTCCTGGAACAACAAAGCAAAACATCCCCTATCCTCCATTCCAAAGCAAAAAGTAGGAACAAAAATGTTACTGTCATGCCACATTCATCTTTTAAGAACATGTCTGGTGATTTGCCCACTCAAATCCTGATCATTAATCGTTAGTGGAATTGCCTGGTTACTGTCCCATCATTCTTCCTGTAATCTCCATGTCAAGCTGTGAGCCTCAATTTTGCAACCAAGTGTTTTTTCTCAACCTGCCCAACCCTGGTTTATTATAAGCTCAAGCTGTACAGCACTTATACTGTTAGCCTCTGCTCCCTCTGAAGTAGAAGAAAAGGGAAATTATCCTAAGCAAAAATTTCTTAGCATCACTTCCACATTGCCAGAGTTTCTGTTTCACTGGCATCATTAAAATCACTTTATCCTCTTGCTCTACACAAAGGACAAAACAAACTTGGCAACTTTAAGACTTGTGGACTTCAATTCCCAGAATTCCGGGAGTTGAAGTTCACCAGTCTTAGAGTTGCCAAGTTTGGAGACCTCTGCTTTCCATGTTTATTCCTCCTATGCCAAAGAAAAGGAAGAAATAGAACTGTGAAGAATTTTTACCCTAAGTCAAGTCAGCATTTTTCTTAAAAGACCTAGAAGGACTACAAGGAAAAGCAACAAGACAATAGTTCCTCCAACAAAGATTCAAACTGTCCGCAAACTGCAGGTTTTTTGTCATTGCAGAAAGAAAGTTCAGAGAGGAAAGTTTCATTCTGATTATTTTAGTGGGGCCACAATTGCTTAGATGTTAATTGTTTAGATCTCAAACTCAACCAGTAGGGAACCCTGCTTTTCACCTGGTTTAAAATCTTGATATAGAATTGCCCTTTCTATAATATTGAAACAGAATTTTGTATGGTAGTCTTCGACTTTAAGGCTAAAATTAGGACCAGAATCTCCACTGTTAAACAGTTGAGTGAACTGTGTCTGGTTTTGCGACCTTTCTGGCCATGGGTTGTTAAGTGAAGCACTGCACTTAAGTTAATCATACAGTCATTAAGCATATCTGGCTTCCCCCATTGACTTCATTTTGTTGGAAACTGACTGGGAAGGTCGCAAATGACAATCACTTAATTCCAGAATACTACAACCATTGTAAATATAGTACATTCTGGTTGCCAAACACCCAAATTTTGATCACGTAACTGGGAATGCTGCAATGGTCATAAGTATGAATACTGGTAGTAAGTTCAAATAGTTAACTTCAAATAGTTGCAAAATAAATGGTGGTAAATCAAGGATTACCTATCATACAAAAGAGAATGTTGGATACTGATAATGAAAGATATGTAGAGCAAGCAATATTTGGGCTGATTTGCTTCTGAATATTGTACCACAACAGCCGAAACAAGTAGCATCTGTGACTTGATACAAAGAGAATTATTTTATATCCCAAGTTTTGAGATCAGCACAGGAATACTTGTTTTGATCCCTCTACAGTATTTTGATATTTATCCTCTTCCTGCAAAAAAAAAATACTTTATTAAAGCATCAGCAATACGTAGTTACAGCTAAATATTACAAAACATTTCTTGGCTTCCTTTAGCGACTCAAGTTTGACAACAAACGTGACTTAAGACAAACTTTAGAAGTTACAGGGTGATTCTTTGTTACAAGGTGTTATGGCTTGGGTTCTCTACAAATTGCACCATGGAAACCTTGTTTATACTTGTTATTTCTATATAGATTTCAAACTTACAGATGTGCATAATTTTGCTCACTTGAGCAGCCTAGTGTAAATGAATGTTGCTTTTGCTAGTACTGTGCAGTATTTTGTTCGCTGCAGGTTAAACCTGACTTACCAGTTCTTGGAAAACCATATTTAGTTCTGAAACTGCACTTGCAAAAGGATCAGTGGGAAATACAGCTTTCAAACAACCCTCACCATTTTATTAAAAAATAAATTAGTTACATACTTTTTAATTCAAAACAATTTTTCAAAAATATCTTAAAATTATATAACAATAGTGATTAAATAACACAATAACAGTAGTGATTAAATAACACCATACATCAGTAATAAAAAACATATTGTAGACAATAAAAAACTATTAGACATTCTGCACAAGGCTTTCATCCAGAAAGAATATTTAAGTTAACGTTTAGTGTGTTCTTATGGATACTACTGATAAGGTTCTGTTACATATATTTTATTCACACATTCTCCATTTGAAACTTTTTCCTCCATCAAGAGTTCATGAGTTCCTTCACTTTAACAAAAGCTTAGCTTGAAAAGAAAAACTAAACAAAAAATAAATGATAAGTGTAAAACTGGATGCCTGGTTGAAATATATTTTAAGTCTGAATAAAATCTTTTTTTTCCTGCATGGCTTTCTATTTTGTTTTTCAAGTTCTGAACAGAAAACATTGCTTTGTGGTTTGGTGGTGGTAGTTATTTGGGTACAAAATAGAAACTAACTTAATAAATACTTTCTAATACTTAGAAACTAATTTGAAAATCATTACTCCCAAAAGTTGTAGCAAAACATCCACAAAGGTGGGCTTTCATGTACAGATCCCGATTGTCTCAAGAGTGACTCCAGATAAAAGGTTTTGAGAGCAAGTGATGAGGAAGATTCTTTTATTGAGGCCAAAGTCAACTATATTTTCATGAAAGAAAGGGTTTCAACTGGCATAAAGCAATTTCTTGTGCTGGAACTCAGTTATACTACTTTGATTTAAATAGGATTGAAAAAAGAACTGAGGATGAAATAGGATGGCAGCAATCTGTGCTACATTATTCTGTCATTGATTATAATAAGTCTCTTTATTAGCAGGACTTGGCTTGGAGCCTATAGATCTGATAAACCAACATATTTTTTTGTTATTTAGAACAGTGGTCACCAGTTGGTGGGCCGGGGACCACTGGAGGTCCGCAAGAAAATTTTGGTGGTCCACAGAGAAAAGTCCCCCCCAAAGCACCCCCCCCCAAAAGCAATCCAGGTTGTGCAGGAACACAAGACTGTGCCCACCTGCTGGCCCCCACCCACCCAACTGCTGCCCCCCACCCTTCGGCCGAGTACAAACTACCTTGAGTAGAGCCACATGAGCTGGAACTGGAAGGTAAGACCAATGGCGTGGGAGGGAAATCCGTCCCGGGATGGCTTGCTGACATTGGGAGGAAAGTCAGTCCCATATCCCAGAGCTGCAGTAGTCATAAGACTGGCTCTTTGGTCATCCCAGAGTAGCTTGTCCAGTCCATGACAGGCCGGTGCACCTGGTGGAGGAGCAGCTGCTCCGGGATGACCAAAGGGCCAGTCTTGTGACTACTGCAGCTCTGAAATATGGGACCAACTTTCCCACCAACGTCAGCAAGCCACTGTCAGTCAAAATTCATATTAGTGGTCTGTGGGATTTAAAATTATGAGTTTGGTGATCCCTGAGGTCCAAAAGGTTGGTGACCCCTGATTTAGAACACTGGTAATACTTATATTGAGTCACTCTAGCCCAGTATTAGTCCATCTAACCCAGGGGTGTCAAACTGGCAGTCCATGGGCTGGATACATCATGCACAGGCCACACTCAGCCCAGTTCTGCAAAGGAAAAAAATGTGATATGTCACATGATAGCAACATGACACAGCGACTTGTGTGATCTAACCTAATTAGGGCTATTAAATGAGCTGCAAGAATCTGGACAACCATTGGATTTCTGCAACAGATTTCTAGATGTGAAGCACTAAGTGAAAAATTCATGACATTGACCAGCATTAACCAAGGATAGAAATTTGAAGTTTCTATGTCTATAGAATTTGTTCTATCTGTTAGAATCCCTTCCCTTTGGCCAAAGAACTCTGAATTTCACAAGGTACCATATAGAAATTAAACCCTACACAACAGTTCATATCTGTTGTCAGATTAAACTCTATTCCCAATTTAACTCACTTTTTCAAAAAGTGGTAACAAATTTAGGATTTATTTTTCTTATGTAGTCCTAGGCTGCATCAACAGGATAATATCAACATCGTGTAAAATGTAATTATGCTTTATACTATCTTAGTAAGACCACAAAACTGTGTCCAGTTTTGGTCATCATAATACAAAAAAAGATGTTAAGACTGTAGAAATGGTACAGAGAAGAGAAACAAAGATGATTCGGGGTCATATGATGAACATTTGTACAAACTGGCTATGTCTAAGTCTAGTCTAACAAGAGAAGGACTAGAGGTGACATTATAGCAGTTTTCCAATATTTGAGGTACTGTCAGAGAGGAGGGGGGTCAAGCTACAGCTTTTCATACAGCTGTGTGAAAAAGGACAACACAGTTTACAGTTTATGACATTTTTTGGACAGGCTATTGATTTTATAATATTTTAATGATATTTCACTGAAAAACCACCAGTATTTATTTAAATATAGTAATATTTGTATAGCAGTTAGCATAAAATATCATAAAATCAATGGCCTATCCAAAAAAGGTCATAAACAGTAAACTGTAAAGTGTGCAGGGCTTTTTCACACAGCTGTATATTCCAAAGCACCTGAAGTAAGGACATGACAAGAAATAAAAGATGGAAACTTTACAAAGAACTAAGCAGAAATTTCCTGACAGCGAGAACAATTAATCAGTGGAATGGCTGTGGCTTGCCTCCAGAAGTTGTGGTACTTCATCACTGAAGGTTTTTAAGAAGAGATTGGGCAGCCATTTGTCCAAAATGGTGTAGGGTTTCCTGCTCGAGCAGGAGGCTGGACTAGAAGACCTTCAAGATCCCTTCCAATTCTGTTATGTATTCTATAAAGACACTTCCAATTGAAGGGCTAAAGCCCCGTCATACAGCACCAACGGATGGAAAGAGGATGTAAAACAGAGAGAAACACTTGCCATCCGTTGGTTAATGCAATGCATCCCTTCTGTACTCACTGCATCCGTTTTTCATACCCTCTATCTGTCCAGCATCCGTCTACTGACATTTCATCCGCTCAAAAGGTTTTGAGCTGCACAAAACCTTTTGAGCGGAAAATGTATCCAACGCGTCCGTTCTACATCCACTATGCATACGGGGAACATCCATTAGACATCTGTCGTCATCCGTTATGTGTCCACTATATCCGCTAGGCATCCGCTGCGCATCTGCGCAACTCGTATCCGCTCCAACGGAAAACGGACACAGGGAGGAAGCAAAACGGATACGGAACGAACACGCAGCGTTAGTAGCACGGACGTAGAAAGAATGAAAGCGGATGCAGCTCACATATAAAGCATTAAAACAGAAAAAACTTTCGTATAGTGGACGTATCTCGGATATTTAGGATGTCTGCAGGATGCCTAGAGGATGCCTAGAGGATGCAAAAAGACACCTAGTGGAAAACCTATATTTCCTATAAAAAGGGGGAGAAATCACCTGGATCTCACTTTCAGTTCCAGCAGCCCTGCGGTGCAGACCTCTTCAGCCTTCATCTGGCTCTTGCTCTTCCACAGCATCCAGTCATCTCCACCATGGATTGTCACACACTCCTTTTGGCAGCTGCCATCGTTCTACAACAGTGTGAAGCCCTCTACAGGCTCTTTCACTTGTTCTCCAGGAAGAAAAGGAGGCGTCCAAGAAGTGTCTGGGTCCGAAGATAGATTGCGAGAAGAGCAGAGTACAGACTGTATAACAAGCTGATGGTGGAGCTGAGGAACGAAGACACTCGTGCATTCCAGAACTTCATGAGGATGCCGCCAGCCATGTTTGACGAAGTTGTGGAGTGGCTGAGACCCAGGTTGACCAAGGCAAACACCAACTTCCGGCCCAGCCTGGACCCTGGGCTCAAGGTGGCACTGACTCTGTGCCACCTGGCCTCAGGGACCACGTACAGGAACATGCAGTACACCTGGAGGGTGCCACACATACTGTGGATACTGTGGATGTGCAAGGCCCCAACAGAGCTTCACGTGAAGGGAAGAAGCAGCGCAACCTCCTGAAACACTGGTGCAACTCCCCAGCTGGAGCAGTGGAGTGGCAAGACAGGATGGTAGATGCTAAATGGATGCTTCCTTCAGCCTGTCTCATCACACTGATGAGATTGTGCCATGTATGTTGAGTGGCCCTACAATGAACAGGGCATTTAATAAAGAGTTGTGTTTATGCTGAAATGTGTTGATCAATGATTACGTTGTTATTGATAATAAAGGGCCATAGGTGTGGAACCTGGGAGGGTGGACCATACAGTCCCACTATGCTTGCACTGGAGGTTTATCTATCCCACAGCTATTACCCATCCAACAGGTATCCCTGCCCATCCCACAGCTATTATCCATCCCAAAGGTATTCCTGCCCATCCTACAGCTATTACCCATCCCAAAGGTATCCCTGCCCATCCCACTGTTATCTTAACCCATCCCACAAGCATACAAAGGCTTAAACCATTTCTAAAAGTTTCCACCAAGACTTTATTGACTAAAAGAACTGAAGCAAGTGTGTGAAGCAAAGATAATCTTTATTAATAACAAACTAAAAGAAAATGAGCCAAGTGTCCCAAGCAAAGATAAAGTCATCAGGTAGCAACCCAGTCTCTGGCACTTTTCTCAGTCACTCTGAGGCGTGCCCATAGTCTCAGGGGTGAAGGGTCCAGGTGCTGTGGAGGTGGCTGCTGCTGGAGTGCTGGTCTGAGGCACCATTGGGGTGCCTGGCCCCAAGAGGACAACAGGGGATGGTGTGTGGAGGAAGCTCTCAGAGAGCTGGCTCAGTCCTGTGATGTTGAAAGCCCCTTCCTCCAGGACATGGGATGTCAGTCCCAAGACCGATGACAGATGTTCTGAGGCCGGGCTTGGCTGTGGGGTGGAGGAAGGAGGAGTGTAGTGGGGCTGTCTGGTCTGCAGCTGAGCGAGGTGAGGCGTGGGTGGCACCTGTGGCATGGGTGGCATCGGTGGCATGGGTGGCATCTGTGGCGTCGGCGTCGGTGGCATCAGTGGCATCGGTGGCACCGGTGGCATACGATGAACCTGTGTCTGGACTGGGAAAGGCTGCCTGTGCTGCTGGAACTCCTGGTAGCCATAGTAGGTGAGGGGCTGTGGAAAGCCTTGGAAGGGCTGTGACATCCTCCTGGGGTGGAGGAGCAGACCTGGACTGGGTCGGAGCAGGTTCAGCTGGGCCTGGAGGGTTGTGCAGAAGACCAGTGATCTGGTACTGTGATTCGGACATGTCCATGAGGGTCTGGTTGACATAGGTGAGGAAGGGCTTGCAGTTTGAGGATGGTATGTCAGTGTGTACCAGCTGAGAGAGAAGATCTACGCTGCTTTTGATGGTGTCCCTGATCTCCAGCAGGACAATGTGGCTCTGCCCTTCCAGTCTGGCTCTCTGCCTGCTTTCTGTGGAGGTGGAGCTGGGGGTGGATGTGGGTTGGTCTCTGGTGGAAGTGCCCTCTCCTTGCTCCCACTGTGTCAGGGGGTCCTCACGTGCTCCACCACAGGGAGTGCAGCTGTCGGGGGGGTCTCCGTCGTGGCACGCTCCACAGATACCTGCCTGGACACAGGAGCTGACTCTTGGCCAGAAGAGGACTGGCTCTCAGCAGGCTGCCTAAGAGAGAGGGTTGTGAGAGAGACTGCTCCTCGGTGGCGGATCTCACTCTCCAAGAAGCTGCACTTGGCCATCACGTCGGTCTCTCTGTCCGTCAGCTTGACCGCAGCCTGGGCAGATTTCTTGAGGTGCAGCTTCCCGTATCAGGTGTGCATGTGCTTCCACCAGCCGAGGAGGACCTCCGAAGTGTAGCCCAAGCTCTCCGCCTTCTGTCTCCAAGCAGCCTGCTTCCTTTTGGTGTCTCGATAGAGCCTGTATCCCTTCCGCCATAGATACTCGTTCTCCCTCAGCCATTCGAGCACCTCATCCTCATGTTCCTCTTCGATTGAGTGTTGCCTCCTCTCCCGTTTTCACATATGCCTCTTCCTCCCTCTGGCAGGGCCATCTGGGCCCTCATCAGAGGGGCTTCGAGGTTCTAGGGGTTGCTCCACCACACCACCACCACCACCACCACCAGCAACAACAACAGTAGCATCAAAAGCAGCACCAGCAGGACCAGTAGCACCAGCAGGACCAGCAGCACCAGCAGCACCGGCAGCACCAGGATCAGTAGCAGCAGAGTAAGCACCAGCAGCACCAGCAGGACCAGGATCAGCAGCAGCAGAGTAAGCACCAGCAGCACCAGCAGGACCAGGATCAGCAGCAGCAGAGTAAGCACCAGCAGCACGAGCAGGACCAGCAGGACCAGGATCAGCACTAGCAGAGTAAGCACCAGCAGGACCAGGAGCACTAGCAGCACCAGCAGGAGCAGCACCAGCAGAGTAAGCATCAGCAGAAGCACCAGCACCAGGAGCAGTGCCAGCAGAGTAAGCACCAGCAGAAGCACCAGCACCAGGAGCAGCGCCAGCAGAGTAAGCACCAGCAGAAGCACCAGCACCAGGAGCAGCGCCAGGAGAAGCTCCAGCACCAAAAGAGTGAGCCCGAGCAGCAGAAGCCCCAGAAGAAGCAGAGTCAGGCCAGGGGGTGGAATGGTGGCCCTGTCCTTCTTGCCAGGGCTGGCAGCAGATGGCACAGGCTTCCTCTTCTTCCCCATGGTTGTTGGCTGGAGCTGTGTCTGGCAGCAGGTCTTTCCTCTGAATGGTGACCTGCTTGTGAGCTGCATCCTTTTATAACCGCGGGACTGATGCAATGCATCCTTCCCGTATGCGCAGTGAAAGCTTGGCATCCGCTAGGCATCCGCTAGGCTTCTGTGATGCATCCGCTTCATTCGCTAGGCATCCGCTCTGCATCCGTTCCTTCCGTTGCACGTCTGCTTCGCTGTACTCCCCCGGAAGCCCTGCGGATGTACTATCCGCTTCCATCCACTAGCCTTCCGTGGAGCATCCACTTTACATCCTGGCTACGTCCTCCCCCTGTCCGTTCCTTTCCGTTGTTGTCTGCTCTGCTTATGCAAATTTGGGGCACTTTTGAGAGCGGATAACAATGGATGGAACATTTTTTCGTCCGCTGTGTCCTTTTTACATACGTTTTGCATCCGTCGGCCTATGTGACAGGCCCTTTAGGTACAGGTAGTCCTCAATTTATGAACACATTTGAGATCATAGTTTCTGTTTCTAAATCAAAGTGGTTGTTCAGTAAATCATGTCTGATTTTACCTTTTTTTACAACCGCTTTTAAATGAATCACTGCATCTATTAAATGAATTCAGCTTCCCCCAATGACAAAGCCACAAATGGGAAAGTCACAAATCGTGATGACGTGACCCCTGGATGCTGCAGTTCTCATAAATACATGCTGATTGCAAAATGCGCAAAGTTTGATCATGTGACCATGGGACTTCTGTGATGGTTACAGAGGCTGCAAAGACCAGTCTTAAGTTATTTTTTTTTAATGCCAATGCATCTTCAAAAAGTTGCTAAACAAATGGTTGTTAACTCAAAGACTACCTATAATCTTCTCTATTCAGCAGTGGATAATTAAAAATACCACCTCTCTGTCTCTCTCTCTGTCTCTCCCGTGCATGTGTGTAAAACAGAATTAAAATTTATTGTTTCTAGGAAAAAAGAGAAAAAAGTTGTTTACAATTTTTAAACTATTTAAAGAGCATTTTATGATGTACCCACGTTAAGTGTATTAATTTCTGTCCCAAAAGTTCATTTAGATACTGGTACCAATATATGTATTCTTAAATATATGTTTACGTATAATCTAACAGTATATTTTAGTTGTTGGAGAATACCAGAGAATGCCAAAATAAAATAAATGTATATATAATTAAATGAAGTTAAGCATTCCCCTGAGTGCAATGGGACTTGCTTCCAAGAAAAAATATGGTGTATCCTATTGAAAATGACAGGATTTGATAGTAAGAAACCATATGTAAGTCCTTGAAAGTACGTCCTGCAAAATACAGGCTTCAGGACAGGCAGGCAAGCAGGCAGGCATACACATACACACACAGTTTATTTTTCATGTGTGTGTGTGTGAAAATAAATGGGCAATATAAATCTGAACATTATGTCTGAATTTTCCAGACCTATTTTAAAAAGCAGAGGGGAATGGAAGGCTAGTGGTGAACATACCAATTGTCCTTTGGATTTGATTTGAAGATCCATCATCACTGTAACGCAACACTTACTCCACTTCTATGTTATTAAACTAAATCAATGATATCATTGTCTTCCTAACGTGCATCACATTTAGCTAATTCATGGGAAGAGAGCCATACCGCATAGCAGAATGTGGTAAACTTCATATAGTGGGATCCTTATATTTTAAATGGGGAGGAAGCCCAAAGCAACACACTTGTTTTCACCTCCGTATGGTGTACCCAGACAAAAGTTAAATTGCATTTAATCAACTTTGAAATTAAATGCATACAGTTAATGTTATTATTCCCATGTATGTAGACTTCCCCCCCCCCCACTCCTGCTTTTGCAAGAATTGCCGCAAACATTGGATGGAGGGGGTGGGGGTGGGGAAGACCCAGGAGAACTACAGGCAATTTGTGCTGTTGCAAATTGCGAGTCCTTAGTAAACTGTCCCCTCCCCCAGTTTTAGGGGTGCGGTGTATTTTTCTGCTCAACTAACGACAATTCTAAGAGCCATAGTATATAAACTGCCTATAAACTCTACATTTAGTTCATAATTAAGAAAATCCATCTCTTCTTCTGCAAGCTCTATCAACCATGTTCACTGGAACCCATTTTTTGAACTAAGAAAATTATGTAAGTTCCCGAAGCAGAATCTGCAATGCCTTGAATTCAATTAATCTTGCATGCCTATCGGTAGCAGCAGATGACACACGAACAACTGGTGATCTTCCTTCAGAGAGAGACTTGCTTTCATTACTTCTAGCCAAGAAGGCCCTTCCTTTACAGAAAAAAAAGTGAGCTATTTTATTTAAGATAGCTTCTATGTAGGTTTGACCACAAATAGCATTACGAAATTTAACAAGTCCTCTCTCTCTCTCTCTCTCTCTGTTTTTTTCATTTGTCTGACTTTAGCCTGAAGAACTTACCCAGTACTGTGTTTACAGGAAGTGCTTGCCAGGCAGACAGTTTGCTATTCTGGATGGAGTAGTTGATTTGAGTAATAGGTTCACATGATTATATTTGCAAATTTGCAAGTGTGAAAGTTGTGAATTCTAGGGTCCTCATTTAACTATCTTCTTTAACCACCAAATTACATAATTTCATGTTACTTTCTCCTCTACTTTTTCAGTTCAGTAACTAGTACATTTAGATAACTGTATATAAACATTCACTCTCTATAAAATTGACTGTATTTTTTTTTTAAATTTCTCTATCCACTCTCCATGCCTGGGAAAAACTAGGAGCTAGCAGTTAAGATATGTTTGCCACTTTGATTTTAACAAATATTTTGTAAAAGACAAATGGATAAACGTATAATTAAAAAAAAACAGCTTTAAACTCATTATTCAGAAAGTTTCACAGATCTTGGGTTTTAGATTTGTGAAGGAAATTGCAGGCAGCAAACAAAGGAAAATGCACTGATAAAAGGGATACTTATAATAATAAAAGATGGAATACAAATCAATATTGTTTATAAATAACTCAAGATGAAGAACATACCTAATATTCCTTTCTCCTCCTATTTTCCCCACAACAACCCTGTGGGTAGGGCTAAGAGAGACTAGTCCAAAGTTACCCAGCTTTCGTGGCTAAGGCAGGATTTGAACTCATACTCTTCCAATTTCCAGACTGGTGCTTTAACCACTAGATAAAACTGGTTCCAATAAAATTCAAACATTTAGGTACAGATTTGGAAGTAACTGTAATTGGTTATTTAAAAATACACCATTATAAAATAGCCTTGTTAACACTCTTATTCTCAGTTCTCATGTAATTGTATCCTGTCTGTCTGTCTACTTACACTTGTCCAGCCTTTTAAATGAGAAGACATTAGGAAGTAAAGGACTGTCTTCACTAGCATTTCAGATGTAGATTGTAGGACTATTTGCCCACTGCAAAATCATGGGTCAACAGTTTGATAACTTCCAAATATTTAGACTAAAACTCTCATAATCCCACATCACTGGTCATGTTGGCTGGGATGAATAAGGGATCCAACCCTTCTGGAATATTCCAAACTAAGTATCTCTGCTTCAGGTAAATTTCAGTTGGACTTTATGACCAGCCAGGCTATTTAGGCTGTACCTACCCAACAGGGTTGTTCCTAAAGAAATTTGGAGTATTTATGCTACCTTAAAGTCCTAGAGAAGCTAACAGTTGTATAATGAACAACCACATTTAGTTTCTTCTTTGCCTCCCGTGGCAGGAAGAGGAGGACTAGTTTAACTTTTCTGTTCGTTGTTTACGATATTTTACAAAATGTGTAGACTGCTTTAATGTGGGCAAATGGTTTCTGTATGCCTGCAGCCTAATGCTTTACTCCAAACTGAATGATTGTAACGTGATACGATTCCTTTTTGTAGCTGACTAAAGGCTGTTTGCTTATCACAAAAGGCTAAATGCAAAGGTGGTGATAAAGACATTTTCCTGCCAGGGCAGTGACTGAAAAAGTCACTTTTGAAAATATTCTGCCCTTTCATTGTCCCCAAAGTTCAAAACTTTGGTGACTATGCCAGTCTCAGCAAAAGTATTTTTGTATATTTTTCAGTTGCAATATTATTTTAAAAGACAACAGCATCAGGAAAGTTCATTTCAGAAGTTCATTTATTTAAGAAGTATATTTTTTATATACATTGTCAAAAATGTTGCCTGTGTAGGCTATGAATTTAATGAAAATGTTGTTCCAAGTATTTATTTTGCTGAAATGACAATACACTTGCTTAGTAGATTTTTGAAAAGGAAGTACCATGATATGTATTTTGTCACTGTCTTTGATCAAGGAAAAAGAAAAAAAAACAACAGGGTACACGCCTCGTAGTTGTAACCTGTAAATTATTCCTCCAAGCATTTAAAATATTTATTTTCCCATAATTAAGCACTCTACAGTGGTGGCTGTGGAATTCTGGGAGTTAAAGTCCATACAATTTAAAGTTACTAAGGTTGACAAACACTGATTTAAACCAGTCCTCCAGTTGATTTATGGGGAAGTTCATGGAGAGTTAAAAAATATTGAATCTTTTAAAATTGCTATTGGACAAAATGGTTTTGTTAGAAGATGCACTATTTTCTACAGTAAGATGATTAATTTCATGATAGCCAATCAAGGTGAACAGTCACCCTTCCAATTTATCTACTATATGCTCAAGAGGCCAGGCCAAAGATTATATGCCAATATCCTTGTACTGGCAGTGATTAGGATAGGCTGACATAACGGATTGCATATGTAAATTACATTAAGCCAAAAAGAGAATTATTTGCTTGTTGAATCCACACAATGCATGAATCCAAACTTTGTGATCTGTAAACTATGTTTTATGGTTTAATGTATCGATCAGTTGTCTTTTATTTAATAAATCAGTTAAAGAAACCATTGTTTAAGAAATGTTTAAACCTGGTCTGAATCTACATTAGAACTGAAGCAAAGCTTTCTGAATAGGACAATAATGCATTGTTATAAATAGTTGAAAGAGGCAAGTGAAAGTCTTTTAAAAATGGTTCTGAATTCCATTTGAATTCAAGATTAGTCCTTAGAGTAAACCCACTGAAATTATAGGGATTTACATGAGTCACAAACTCTAGTCATCCTAATTTAAAATCATTTACTTGAAGTGTGACTAAGTCAAGATTCAGTCCATAATTTTGAAATTTATGTGTGAACCACCAAATCCTTAGAGTGATTAAAAACTTCCCACATGTTTCATTTTACAAAATAAAATGTATGGTAACAATGTTTTATTCTTTTTTTATTCCTCCATTGTGTTCTAATGAAGCAGGAAATAGCTTCATGTTTACCTAGAAATAGTCATGGAAGAACATTTTGCATTAGAGAGACAACAAAAGAAAATTTTGATAACTGATGGCTTCATGCAAAAACTTATTTTACTTATTATGGAAGAGTGCCTAATGTTGGAGCCTAGAATTTAAAGTAAAGAACTGGTAATATGAAAAAGATAGTGATTACATAATAGCACATAAACAGTTAATTCCAGAGAATTTCCAAGCATAACAGCTGGTATTTCAAAGTTTCAGCAACTAATACCCTCCTTCAAAAAATATTTTATTTGAAATGCAAATAAGCCCCATTTAATACAATAATACAAAATATCTGAATGTAATTAATTAATTCCCCATAAAGAATGATTTATTTACTTTAAAATTGTGCAATAAAGGCAGAAGATCTTTAGTCAAAACAGAAGGCACTCAAAATGATTCTTTCTCATGGGAACTTGCAATTAATGATTACAGTAAGAAATTTTCATGTTTACAGTTTTAGTCGGCCTGGGATATTCTGTTCCAGGGTTTCTTGAAGATTTTGCTCTGGGGACCCTCCCCATTTTTACAAATCATGGAGGACCACAAAGAGCTCTTGTTTATATTCACCGACAATTAGCATATCAAAAGTTAAAATGGACACATTCACTGCCACTTCTCATAATTGTTTGATGTGATTTTAATATGGTTTTATTTTCAACATAGGCTGGCAAATAATTTGGATTTCAAGAAACTGAGGGGCTCTTTGGGGACCCACAGAGATTTTAGGGTCACCCACTTTAAGAAATGCCGCTTTCTTCCACTGCTTTTGAAACCTGGTGACTTTAAGAAGAGTGGGCTTCAATTCCCATGCTGACTAGAGAATTCATTCATTCCTCACCTTTATTATTTCAAAGTGGAAATAATATGCAATGCTATTTTCTTTTCCTATTTTCCCCACAACAACCCTCTGAGGGAAAGTGACTGGTCCAAAATCACCCAGCTGCTTTCCATGCCAAATAAGGAACTAGAACATCTATACATCTTTAAAGTTGCCAAGGTTCAGAATCCCTACTCTTTTCAATTCCCACTGGGTCTGGCCTTGTATTTTCTAGTCCTCAATAAACAATCCCTGAGCATTCTTAGGTGCTCTTGGTTTATTTTCCTTCCATCTAGCTCACTTTCCCCAATATCCCAAATTCTGCAAATTCTGATCCTCTTGATAACCTTGATGACTGACCACATGGTTTCAAAGAGTTGTATGTTACCAAATGTTGGTCACAATAGCTAGCAGCAGCTGAGCAACCCAGGCTGATCATGGAAAAAAGCTAAGTAGGATCAGCTGTGTTTAGGAGAGCTGTGCAGTGCTACAGGAATAATTGGTGCATTGGATTAAGGAACTGAATATGTAGCTCCTACCTGCAAATATTTAAAGTGCCCCTCTTCTCTTGAGATGGGAAGGCTGCTGTTTGCAGCCACCACATAATCCTTGAAAAAAATGTGTAGGTAGTTGATTTATTCACGCTCTACAGAATCCAAAGCACCTTTCTGGAATTAACTGCACTGATTAACACTTGGACCAAGAAGTCTGGGAGTAAAGGCTGGGGGCAGGCAGTGGAATTCTGCAATTTTTCAAGATGACTATGAATATGTCCAGTTAGATTTATTTAAAGTTCTTATCAAATTTATATTACAATTAAGCTCAACTTAAGAATGTATTTATCTTTTCACCAGGTAGAAATAGTGTGGAAAGGCTTGCCTTCAAAATTAGTGAGTGTTCCATCATTGGAGGTTTTTAAGAAGGCCTGAAGAAGGTCTTTTTAAGATTTGCCTGAAATGGTATAAGGTCTCCTGCTTGGCTGGACTCCTCCAAGACCCTTTCCAACTCTGTATATTGTATATAATGTTAGCCTAAGATGGCCAGCTATTCAAAGGAATATGTATCTTTCTCCAACAAATAAATGTATTAGTTGGCTTGTACCTTTTAATAAAATTGGTTAGAGAAATTTCTGCTGGAGACTTTCTGTTGTTGTCTTTTTTAACAAATAGGTACAACCATTTCTTAGACTTACAATAAATCATGACCACTACTGACTTGGATTCCAATTTTCCATTTTAGTAAGGACTTGATGTGGCAGATAATTTCAAAAAGGAAAATATAAGACAGAAAAATTACAAATACTAATAATTATCAATAGTACTAAAATTTGTATTTAATTTAACTGGTCTGGTGATTGACCTTTTGACAGTTGTTCTAATTTCTGAGCCTGGGCTCAAGCTTGGGAGCACTAGAGTGAGAAACGTATTTCCTGCCAATGAAACAGGGTTTTTTTTTAAAGGGCCACTTTTAAAAAGGTCTTAATATCCTTGCAGGTATCTTAATGCAGATCTTAATACCCTTGCAGGTTCTTGATGAGAGAGAAGTCCATTAGGGAGTTAGGATTAAGATATTTAGAAGTTAAAATGTCAGTGTCGACACCTTAAATTACATCCAGTAAACAAACTAGCCATCAAGAAGATCCTTCAGTTACAGATATTTATATGATTTCTTGCCTGATTATTCATTCTGTATCTGTATCTGTTGCAACTTCCAGATAGCAATAGCACTTAAACTCATATACCACTTCTGCCCTCTCTAAGCTGTTTACAAAGTCAGCATATTGCCCCTAACAGCCTGGGTCCTCATTTTACTGATCTTAGAAAGATGGAAGGATGCCAAGATGAGTCAACCTTGAGCCTGGTGAGATTTGATCTGCCAATTTGCAGGTAGCCGGCAGTCAGCAGAAGTAGCCTACAGTACTGCACTCTAACAACTGTGCCACGGTGACTCATGATGCTTTTCAAAGGTAGCCTCTCCCATAGCAGGTTGCAGTAATCAGCAGGGATTTTCTACTATAAAACCTAGGTCAATACATAATCCCTAAAGGCATTAAGAATTTCAGTATCCATCATCTCCACTAGGTGAGTTTCACAAGTCTGAACAGCATACAATTGGAGAAAAAAGTTATTGTAGGAATACAGAATGACAATCCCAAGATACCTCATTATGGTACCTATAAAGGAGAATATTTGTAGCTCAGGATTGAAAGGAGGCATCCTTGATGCTCTCTGAGCTTGATTGTTTTCTTGCAGATGTTTCATTACCCAAACTACTGTAGATAACATCATCAGTGCTCTGATGTAGCACTGATGCTTCTCTAGCTGCAGCACTGATGATGAAAGAAAACAGCCAAATCAGAGAGCACCAAGGATCTCTTACCTCATTGTGGACCCATAATACCTTATATGGGCCAAATGGATTTGAGCTGCTTGATTTGTTCAACAATATCAGGAGTCTAGAAGTTCTTATTCTTGACCTGTCCCTTTCCCCTCTTGCTTTCAGCATGAGCCAAAGAATCAAAATGTTTCACGTGCTTCAATACATGCAAAAAAAGTAAAACAGGGACAATACAAAATTAGAACCTTTCAGAAATCTGCAGAGAATATCTCAGCACGTGACCCTGTAGGTTTAAGTTGGTTTTTGGTTTGCGGATCAAATGCAGCACTGCGATAAAGCAAACGGAGCCAAATTTAAAAAGTATATATTTTAAAAATAAGCTAAAAATAAAACTTCAAAAATGAAAATAATTTGATGGAATTGTTCCCTTAACAATTTTCGTTGACATACTAAATATTGTAGTTGGGCAACTTGCAGAATAGAATACAGAATAACAGAGTTGGAATAGACATTGCAAGTCTTCTAGTCCATCACCTATTCAAACAGGAGATCATATAGCACAGGTGTCAGACTCATTTTTTTGCCTTTGCGGAACCAGGGTGGGTGTGGCCAGCATGGGATACATCTGGTCCATGGACCACCAGTTTAACACCCCTGCCCATTCTGGACCAATAGACATGCCATCTCTTAAAAACCTCCAGTGATGGAGAATCCACAACTTCTTGATAGGTTTCCATCCATTACTACTTAACTTCTTTGTGACAGCCCATCAAATATTGGAAGACTGCTATTAGGTCAGTCCAGTTCCTGCAATCATTCCTGATATGTTTTAGCAAATGTTTCACCAGCCAACAAGGGAACATCATTAGGGCTGAAAGAGAGTGGGATTCGCTCTCTGTTTATATTTTGCAATTTGTCCTGCAAGTGTTGGTGGGGAGAGAATTTCTCATCCATTCATCTATCCAACTGCTATGGCAACAGTTCCCAAACTATGCGGCTTGGTGGCCCAGCTGGGGAGGGGGAGATAGGAACTGCGCCAACACATGTGCATGTGCACCAGCCTGCCTCTCATATAAGTCAAGGGCTGCTGGGCCCAATTTCTAATAGGCCATGGTATGGTAGTGGGCCGTGGCTCAGGACTTGGGAATCTGTGCACTCTCGGATCCATAAAGGAGAAGAAGCAGTGTTAGAGCTGCTTATTGTGTACTGTTCTATAATTAAGGAGTAAATCCTGTGTCAGCCTGAAGGCCACATTAGATCTTGTGTAGTGGTGTGTTGAAGGTTATACTCCAAAATGAATGGTACCACTATGAAGATCTAATGTGGCCTTCAGGCTGACAGAGTATACATGGATGCACATGACATACTATTCAAGAGCTGTTACTAGGAGCAAAGGAAATGGGCAAAAGTTACATCTTGCAAGAAATGTCCTACACTGCAACCACTACTGCATTGATTACAGCTGCATTTGCCAAGCTTTGAAAAAAACTAGGCAATATATGTAGCCAGGTTGAATTCTGCTTTTGTTTACCCCAGGGAAATCCTGACTTAATTGAATGCAAGGAGGTGAAATATATACTGGAGTAACTCATCATTCATTGATTTCCTCTTTCCCTTTTGTTAGATTGCTTACTGGCCCTTTAAAACAGAAGGAAATGCACACACAAAGTTGAAAGTGATATTATCAGGGCATCTCTGCTGCCAATTTTCCAGTGACTAAGTAGGATACTAGACGGGAATCTATTAGTTTATTTCTCCTGCTGGAGTCATGTGTGAAAGAACCTGAACTTCTATGGGGTAGTCGTAATAACTATGGGGTAACAGTTTGAGTGCAAGAGTGGGGAATCCTGGATCAAATCCCTTTTTCTGACTTTGGCCAATTACTTTCTCTTAGCCCAAGCTGTTTCATAGGATTTTAGAAAAAAGAAGCAGACTAATCCATGGACCCCGTTTTGAGCCTCACACAGGAAAATAAGGAAGCAATGTATAGGTAGCTTACGATCGCAGTCGACCCCAAAATGTCTTTTGCTCAGTGAGATACATAGTTGCTAAGTGAGTTTTGCCCCATGTTGCCCCTTTCTTTCCACAGTTATTAAGTGAATCACTGCAGCTGTTAAGTTAGTAACAATTGTTAAATGAATCTGGCTTCCCCATTGACTTTTTCTTGTCAGAAAGTCAGAAAACGTAATCACGTAACCGTGGGATTTTGCAACTGTCAAATGTGAGTTGGAATCTAAATTTTGATCACATGACCATGGGAATGCTGTAAGTGTGAACAACAATCATAAGTCACTATTTTCAGTGCCATTGCAACTTCGAACGGTAACTGAACAAGTGGTTGTAAGTCTAGGACTACTCTCATGAATGAAGGCGAAAATAAGTGTCCTGGGATGAAGTTGCAGGATCCAATCTGGATTGGTTACTGGGACCAGAGGTTTAGTCCTCCAAGCTTTCGGATTCGTGCTGGAGCAAATTGTCAGGGAACTTCTCTCTAGCTTTGAAATTCCCTGAAGATGGGTTCCAGCACGAGTCTGAAAACTCAGAAGACAAAACCTCTGATCCCTGTAACTCAGGGGTGGGATTCTACAGGTTCGCACCTATTCGCTAGAACTGGTTGTTAACATTCTAAGCAGTTCAGAGAACCGGTTGTCAGAAGAAATCACTGGCCTAATCCTGTAAGGAAGGCAGAAAGGAAACATTCTGGTGTTGCTTACAGAAACTGCCTCTCCGTTAACCCTTATTACATTCTTGGTAGGACTAGACTTCCTGTCTCAGGAACCTCTCTGGAGTTTTTTCCCCCTCCTTTGCTGGTACTTTGCTTGTGTGGAGTGACCATTCAAAGTTACAACGGCACTGAAAAAAGTGACTTATGACCATTTTTCACATTTACGACTGTTGCAGCATCCCCACAGTCATGAGAGGCCAGGCAACAAGATGCTTGTCTCGATGTGAGTGAAATTGAGTTGGCTATGCCCAGCCAATAACATGACAACCAAGGCATGTCCACCCAGTCATATGACCACCAAGCCACGCCCATCACCTAAGCCATGCCCACAGAACCGGTTGTTAAAAAATTTGAATCCCCTCCCTGTTGTGATTGACCCAGGCTGGATATCTGTTACTCCACCAGTTGCCCCATTTAAAAATTTAATTGTCCAGTTTGTCCCTGAACTCCATAATGAGGTGCTGGAAGGCATCTAGAGCAGTGATGGCTCACCTTTTTGGCACTGAGTGCCCAAAGCATACAACCTCCCCCAATGCAATGCATGCATCCCCATGCATGCACCCCCCCCGCACATATGCCCCACTCCCATGCATGCGCGGCAGAGACCCGAAGGCCATCTGACCAGTGGGAAGTGTGTGTGTATGCATGGCAGAGCTGAGCTGCGGTGACAGTTCGCATGCCCACAGAGAGGGTTCTGTGTGTCACCTTTGGCAAGAGTGCCATAGGTTTGCCATCACGGATCTAGAGCAAAAAGGCAGAGAAATTATAATATATTTTTTATTAATCAAGAGAAATAGGGAGCAGTTTTATTACAACCTATAGGCAATAGGAATCATTGTATATGTATGTCCAAAGGTGTAGCCAAAGAAAGAGAGAAAAATCCTGACTATTTTCAGATTTTGAACCATCAGCTTATGTGGCTATATTTTATCTACTATAACTGTATAAACAATGAGTATCTAAAAATACTTCCTGTTGCAGTCTTCCGGTAGTTTTGGAGACGAAGTCTAGCACATTTCCCACAAATATTTATCATGGTCTGACTATGCCATTACAGGATCATTCGTGAAGATTGGAGCTAGGAGCTTAATTCTTGGTGTAAATCAAGAGCTGGACTTTAGAACTGTGCTCCAGCTGTATATTTCTCTTCCTTACTTATTTTCCTTCTGTAACTTTTTTTAAAAAAAGGTTTTTGGGAGATCTCAGTCTAGAAATATTGGTACAAAGAGAGATGCTTAATATGTTCCTCCTAAGTAAATAGTTGTAGTTCTGCCAGTTCTGATTATTTGGAAAAGAGTAGCTAAATTCAGATATCGCCACCATAAAACAGCTGATTTACAGTGAAAGCAGGAACAACACTCTGCCTGATTTGGCAATCTTTTATGTGTATGCTTCTGTTATTTACCTAACATGTTTTTGCCCTGATCTTCAGCTCTCATAAGAGCCTTGGAAGCAGATTTCAAAATGCAGTAAAATATGGTGAACAGTTCCAATTCCAATAAAAGCCTTAAAATTAAAAAAAAATGTCAGCTAGTCCTTGACTTACAATCATTATATAGTGATCATTGAAAGTTACAACATTATTAAAAAAAAAGTGACATTCTTCACATTTATGACAATTACAGCATTTTCATGGTCATATGATCAAAATTTAGACACTTGGCAACTGGCTCATCTTTATGACAGTTGCAGTGTCCTGGGGTCATGTGATCACCTTTTGCAACCTTCTGATAAGCAAAATCAGTGGGAAGCCAGATTCACTTAACAACCGTGTTACTAATTTAACAATTGCAGTAGTTCAGTTAACAACTGTGGCAAGAAAAATGGTTGTGAAATGGAACAAAACTCACTCGATTTGTCTTACTTAACAATGGAAATTTTGGGCTCAATTGTGGTTGTAAGTTGAGGACTACTGTATAATGAAAATTCTTTAAGCGTAAAAAAGCAACCACAAAGAATAATGTTTTATTGATCACTTAGGTGCCACAAGGGTAAAGTTCACATGAACCATGTGACATCACAGAAAACTCATTATTTGTTTTTCCATCCATGGAAGTTCTTTTGTGAGTTCATCAATACAGGTTTGGATGATCTTGAATACAGATCCATCTATAAAAAGATTTTTTTTGTGGAGAGTGGGCTGTGAGCATCCTAGACAGTTGATTCTAAACCACTTAGGAGTTTATAAGAAGTTTCAAAGGTATTTTTCAAGAGCAATCTGGCTGCCATATTTAATTTACAACCTGCTTTTATTTTGTACAAAAGGCAACATGCATAATTGTTGTGTTCGTGGAAAGAGAGACTTGAGACCAGCGTGACTTTCAGCTCTTTTATTAGTTGCTAGGTTCCGTCAGACTGCGGAGCCGTGGCAGCCTCTTTTATAGAGGCTGCTCGCGGCTTGTGGCCAATGACGGCTCGTTGAAATCTCCCGCCGCTCAGGCGGGCCAATCATATGACGGCAATTGTCGACCAATCACCGTCATTTAAAACAGCAATCAAATTCGAGTATTTGTGGACCAATGGGAATAGGGTATTATGAGTATGTTAATATGTAACAATAATGTTCTTTCCCTTTTTTTTCCATACAACAATCCTGTGAGGTGGGTTTGGGCTAAGAGAGGCATACAGACTGGTCCAAAGTCATTAAGCCAGCTTAAGGTGGACTAGAACTCACAGTTTCCCAGTTTGTAGTCTGACATTTTAACTTCTGTGCCAAATTATCTACTCATGGTAGAATAACATTATGTGATTGAAGAATAATATTTTTATTACCTTACACTGGTGGATTTTTGAAGCACCATTCAAAAGCATTCCCCCAATCTTGCTTCATATATCCATAATTAGTTTTAACATTGTTTACTGAACAAACCATAGTAGTTTGGTTTATACATGAGCTCATTAGAGAGGTGTAAAGAATAACCTGGAAACTGTTGTGATGTAATGAAGGAGCGCCTATATGCTTTTGATATACAAATTCTACCTAAGCACAGCTTTGTTCTTCCAGATCTATAAGCCCTCATGTGATAGGAAAATACATTTTATTATGATTAACTAAACTGTTGCAGAACAGTGTATAAACATACAGGTTTCCTAGTTAAAGTACAAGGTAAATGAGTAGATGTAAATCAGTAGAGAAGAGAAAGGAAGGAAGAAAACACAGGCTCTGTGGGTGGCTTGGGGTATTTTTTTTTCTGTCTGCATTCCAATTTTTAATGCATGTAATGCATTCAAAAAAGCAATTTACGTTTCATCAGAGATAAGAGTCACTTTTTGTTTCCTAAATATAAAATGTCTGTATTAGGAACGTGGATAGAGCAACTACAGAATAATTAGATTAAATGACAATCAGATAATTATGGTAATTAGATTAGATGACAATCAGAGCTAATTGCTTCAGATCACAATAGGTGTAAATAAGTTTCAGGTGGTTCAGAGAAACTCAGAATCAATACTCTTGGCTATATATGGAGAAACCCGTGAACCCATCAACAATACATTCTACTTAATAGGACATTACCTCTTATTTTTCCCTGTATACCTGGATGTTATGCCTTTATAGAAAATAAAGATTATGCAGTAGTATTGCACCATCACCACCACAGTTCTTAAGAATTCCTTTCTACATTGGAGATGTGTTTTGGCTTGCCTCAGTTCTGCAATAAACAGGTGGTGATAATACCAAGTCTAAACATTTTTAACTCTTAAAATAAAACATGATTAGGGTTATAAATTTATTGATTCATTCAATTCCTGCTCCAAAACAAATTTGTTGAAAGTTTTACAGCAGAATACAAACTGTAAAATAGAGATAAAATTATTATTTTTTAAATGAAGACTTCTCTCTCCCCTCCTCCCAAACATACACAAACCCAAGGGAAAAAGACACAATAACATTGGGGAAATACCATGACATCACTGGGGAAATGATGGAGATTATGCACTGCATCAGTTGTTAATTGTATCATGAAATAGGTGACATCACTCACCTCTTGTCATCCCTCTGGATCAGGGGTTTCAAATTCACGTCCCGGGATGTATCGGGACTTTTTTCCCCTCCGCTAAACCAGGTGTGGGCATGGCCAGCCCATGAGGGATCTGGCCCATGGGCTGGGAGTTTGATAACCCTGCTCTGAATGAACAAACCATCCATTTTGATAACTGCTTCTTACATTGTAGTAGCCAGATCCTCTTCGGACCAAACTACTTTACACATAGCAGATTATGTGGAATGTTTTCCTGCAAACATGAAATATTTTAAAATATACTTTAGTTAACCTTACAGCAAGTAATTGGTACTGCCTATTTTTTAACATTTCATTTCATTCCTACTGTTTTGAAGTGTTTACAGAGCGTGTAAGGATAGGCTTATAGCATCTCAGAGCCCTCCCTCCCTCCCTTTCTCTTTGAGGGCATTTCCATAGAAGACATTTGAAGACCTGCAGTTGGTCAATGTGTCCATGGGTGGACAATCAGTGGTTTAATTATTGATCAATGTTTATTTTGCCTTTATTAATGGTTTATTCCAGGCAGCATCCATACCTAATGCTCCTGTCTCCTTATTTCTCTTAGACTAAGAATCCTGTGACTGAGAGCCTGGCCCAATCACCCAGCTGATTTTCATTCAGAGTCACCTGGTTTCTAGTCTGGTGTCCTACTTGCTAAACCAAAACTGGCTCTTTCAATTCATAAGGATATTTATTGAGTGAGTGAAATTTTGAATCTGGGTTTCTAGTTCTAATCCAACAATCTAACTTCATCATGCTTTCTGGTTCTGGTTCTTTGATTTATGACCTAATTGGGATGAAGAGGGCTATTTGTTGAAACAGTCTACCTTCAGATTATCTTGGCTAGATCTTCTACTCTTTTGCCCATCTGTTGGGGCATGGTGGGTTTGGAAAAGATAGATATGTATGAAGCAGACAGTGGGCTAGAATAGAAAAGATATGAAAAAAAAGGAACTCATTTTCCTGACTTTTCCCCCCCACATCATGAGCTGCAAGCTGATGGACAGGCAACATGGAGAAAAAATAAAGCAGTCTCAATAGTTTGCTTAAGTCTTCTCCCATCATTTGCATAGGGAAAGGACCTGTGGTCCTTCCGATATTGCTTTACTTAATTCTCCATCCCAACTACATGTCCCTCAGCTTCCAAATGCCAAACTCAACACTTAATAATAATTAGAGTTGGAAGGGACTTTGGAGGTCTTCTAGTCCAGCCCCTAGTTCAAGCAGGAAGCCCTATACCAGGCTTGTAAAACTGTCATCCCGTGGGCCAGATGTGTCATAAGCAGGCCACACCCATTCTGCAAAGGCAAAAAAGCATCACAATACGTCATGTGACATAATCAAGTTTCACACCCATGCTCTTTATCATTTCATACAAGTGGCCTAAAAACTAACATTTGATAAGT
Source organism: Laticauda colubrina (assembly GCA_015471245.1). Taxonomy (NCBI): domain Eukaryota; kingdom Metazoa; phylum Chordata; class Lepidosauria; order Squamata; family Elapidae; genus Laticauda; species Laticauda colubrina. The sequence goes on from BLBF01000041.1 coordinate 24,775,820, forward strand.
CATAATATCTGACCATTCGGCTATTCAGAATATCTGAATGATACAGAGTCCTTGCCTCATTGCCATTCTAAACCAGTGTTTTTCAATCTCAACAAGTTTTAAGAAGTATGGAACTTCAATATTTTCACTTACACTCCACATTCTATGAAACAGTGAATAATGGGATAGAAGAAGCAAGCAAAAAAACATTTGCAGTAGTACGGGCCTGCCTATTAACATCCAACAGGACACTCAGATTACTCTCTCCCTGGTGAATTTTGCATATGTGCTGAAGTGACCTGTTATACAAGCAGTAATTAATAATTGATTTAGTTAAGTTGACTAACTTTGTTATTATTGTAATTCTCCATTTGTGATTGTTGTCTTCTCTTCTCCTTTATTCCCATCTGCCCACTGCATTCCTTTTTACATCTAGGATTTGGGTTCAGTTGGTTTAAGAAGAGATTTTTCCCATTAAAGCCTTCCCAATATGCAAGACTGCATGATTGCACAGCTATTCTGCCCCGCCCCCGTGCCATTTGCACAAGTTTTGTTACATTCTTAGCTTTCAGCAAGAAGATGCAAATTACCTGCCTCCTTTCTATTTTCCTAGAACTGGGCTGAAGCAAAACTTGCCTTGGTAGAACACCTAAGAAAGTTAGAAAGGCAAAGCTTCAGCTTGATTGATGTAGCTACAACTTATAAATTATGAAAACCTTGGAAAAAGAGATCTGCCAGTTACCCTTTCTCTCGGTTTGTCACACCCTGCGTTAAGATGAGCGGGAGGGACCCGCTCATGGTCCCACCAGTGATCCCATTTCACAGAAACAAGGTCTTCTCCATGGCATTCTGTTGGTACAGAATGGTAAACCTCACATCGTCTTGCTTCAAAGGTCAACTTGATTTCATTTGTAAGGAATGAGGCATCTATAATGAAACCTCAGTCCAGCTCTGCTTTTTATATGAAATTATTTGCATTCTGTACTGGCTTATATATTTGATTACCTTTATTAGTTTGTAGCTGACTACTTTAACCAAACTTTTTTTTTCCTTTAATGGAAAAGGCTTGCAACTTATTATTTTATCTTTATTTACTTCCAGGCTCTGTTTGGAGGAAGAATGGCATTAAAAATAAATAAATATAGAACAATACAATTTGCTACAGTTTAGCAGATTTCATGCATGAAAAATCCCATATTGAGGATGGCATCATCAGGTAGGGCTGAGAAAGACCTGAAAAAAGATTTAAAACCTGAAGCAGCTGCTACATTTGACTTATATGTAAATCAATGGACCAAAATTTTCTGAAATGGGAAGCAGCTTCCTGTGTTCTCAAACTTTTTCATTTCAAGGAAGTTTTTCTTAGCAGATCTGTCCCGGGAGTTTCTGGCATTCTAAGAAAGAGAACCAGGAACAAGTCAGTCGAGATTTCTGCAAATTTCAAACTTGTTGGGATGATCTCTGCCTTTTTATCACCTCAATTTGATGCCAAATATTATTGCTGAAGATAAAGGAAATGTCTGCATTTGCACTGGTGAAAATAAAAATCCAGGGAATTGTGTGACTTATACTTCAAAAGCCAATGAATCACTTTGAAAGTATCACTGAAACTTCTCTTAACAGCTGGGTGCACATGCAACAGAAGGGAACTTAGTTATTGAGAGCTTCCTTTTACACATAACTCATAAATTTAAAAGTAGAAACAAAAGTCTACATGAAGAAATCTTGACCTTTTGCCACTGAAATCATTTTGTATCCTAGATTAATTCATGTATAATTACTTGAACTTTGTGTCTGTATGTTAAGGATTCTGCATCTCAATTTTATAAACATTGCAAGAAAAATAATGCAGAAAAGCTTCATCTATTAGTGCTCAAGTCCTGCAGAATAGACTTTGATGGGACTTTTCCCTTGGACAAGTGCTCTCCATAAAAAAAAAGATTAATTTCCCATTGTTAAAGGAATGCAACAGTGCGCTGTATTTCCTTTCAGAGATTAAGAGGAAACATAAAAAATGAGGAAACAGTTTTCTAAGCTAATAAGCATTACTAAACAAAGAATAATCATGGAGATAAAGAGAGTGGGAAAGCCATTGCTCAAAAGGTAGATGTGTTTGTGCAATGGTAAAATAAATAAATCCTTGCAGCCTACAAAAAGGTGAGTAGAAAACAGCAAATGAAGTGACCATGCAAGTAAAACAGGAATTGAAAAAGGAGAATATTTATAGCTCAGAATTGAAATGAGGGGACCTTGGTACTCTCTCAGCTTACTTTCTTGCAGACATTTTATCCAATAAAGGTAACATCATCAGCAACAATGATGTTACTTGATTTGGGTAATGCAAAAAACAGCAAAAAACAGCCAAGCTCAGAGAGCACCAAGAACCCCTGAAACCAGGAACACACTGCAAACTGTTTAGCCAAAGAGACTTTGCTTTGTGTTTGCTTTGGTTTTATTGTATTACAAACAGTTGCTGGGGTGCATCCACAGTTTCACTGTACTTGTACAATGACAATAAAGTTCTTCTAATTTAAGGAAACTCCATGAAGTCACCAGTTTTTTAACACACATCTCCAGAACATCTTTGGGTGAACTAGTTCAAAGACCTAAATTGAGAGTTTATCAGCATATTGAGATGCCAGTTTTCATTATTATTATTATTCACAAAAAATGACAATGTACACAGCCAATGAGATAACTATGCTGGGTTTTGTATCACAAATCACTAGTCGAACACTTGTCAAGCATTTAGGATTACATAATGTATCGGCGGATTATGCGAGCAGATCTCAGTAAGGTGGCCTTCTGCAGCTGATCAGTGGTGATTTTGTTAGCACCAATTGTTTTCAAGTGCTTGCACACTCAGTGTGCCGAGTACCACTGGAACCACCTGCACTGGTTTATGCCAGAGTCTCTGCAGTTCGATTCTCAAGTCCTGATACCTGGTGATTGTTTCAAGTTGTTTCTTGTTGATTCTGCTGTCACCAGGTCTGGCAATGTCGACGATCCACATGTTTTTCTTCTCCACAATCGTGATATCCACAGTATTTTGTTCCAGAACTTTGTCAGTCTGTATTCAGAAGTCCCACAGTAGTTTTGCATGCTCATTTTCAACCACTTTTTCAGGCTGATGATCTCACAGTTCTTTGCTACAGGTATATGGTAATTGTGACACAGGTTCCAGTGGACCATCTAAGTGACTGTGTTGTGATGTTTGTAGTCAGTCTGAGTGATAGTCTTGCAACAGGTCATTATGTGATCGATGGTTTCATCTGCTTCTTTGCAGAGTCTGCATTTGGGGTCATCAGCAGGGGGGCTTAACTGCTCCAGTGAAGCTGAGAACTATGCTGTCGGTAGTGCAAACTACCAGCAGGTCCAACCATGTCAGAAAGGTCTAAGCCAAGGAGCAGAACTGAGTGTACCCAACAACCCATGCAATAAATCATGGTGAAACAACCGAATGAAGCCTATACCGGCTCAGTTGTCACCCGGGTTAATAAGAACCATGTTGGGTATTGGGAAACCTGGGCATGCATCAACCAGTGGGCTACAGGCCATGGGTCCCACAGCTGAGCAACCAGGGCATGGGCCTGCAGGGCTACTGGAAGCTCAACAACCTCAAAAGCGGTAGAAATACACCATGCTAGAGAACCACACTGTAATGAAATGCTACTACAAAGCAGAACTGTTGTTGTTGTTGTTGTTATTGTTGTTGTTGTTGTTGTTATTATTATTATTATTATTATTATTATTATTATTATTATTATTATTATTTTCAGATTATTGTAGAGACAGCAGAAATCTTTTAACTTGAGGGAATAAAAAAAACAAAACCCAAATGAATTACAGCCCAACATGATTTTTGAATTGCCTACTTATAGAAAGCCTCTTTTACATAGGAGTTGTCCTCCATTAACAATCAGATTTAAACCCCAAGCCTGGGCAGCTAGCAATTCAACTCCCTCAAATTCACCAGATTCTGTCTGTGAATATGAGGCATATGCATTTACCTCTAAATCTCAAAGTCTTTGGTATGTCAGTCAGGTCTGGTCTCAAGGTGGGGTCCCAGGGGAAGGGGAAGGAGGAGGAGAAAAAAGGGTGTCCAAAAAAGAGAGGAAAAGGGTATTAGGAAGAGAATGGTTCTAGCACCATTACTAATAGTCTTTCAAAAGAATATTATTATCCAAAAATTGGGAACAAATTCAAACCAATCAGGAGACACACTTCTTGAGCAGCAGCAGCATACAATTTATGCTGACATCATTGAATGGATGGGTCCTGGTCATCCTTAGCTCTTTTAAAATCTTTTCCAGAGTTGGAATTACTGAACAGGTCATATCTTCCAAGATATGCACCTGCTTCAAACTGTAAATCAACTATGGCGTTCTTGGTGCTCTCTCTCTCTCTCTCTTGTTTGTTTGCAGCATTTCATTACCTATATAAGTAAAGGGCCTGTCACATTGGCCAACGGATGCAAAAAGTATGTAAAAAGGACACAGCGGATGAGAAAATGTTCCATCCGTTGTTATCCGCTCTCAAAAGTGCCCCAAATTTGCATAAACAAAGCGGACAACAACGGAAAGGAACGGACGGGGGAGGACGTAGCCAGGATGTTAAACGGATGCTCCATGGAAGCCTAGCGGATGGAAGCGGATGGAAGTGGATGGCACATCCGCAGGGCTTCCGGGGGAGCACAGCGAAATGGACGCACAGCAAAGCGGACACGCAGCGGAAGGAGCGGATGCCTAGTGGATGCCTAGCGGATACAGCGGATGCATCAGGGGAGCCTAGCGGATGCCTAGCGGATGCAAAGTGTTCACTGTGCATGCAGGGAGGATGCATTGCATCAGCTCCGCGGATATAGAAGGATGCAGGTCGCAAGCAGGTCACCATTCAGAGGAAAGACCTGCTGCCAGACACAGCTCCAGCCAACAACCATGGGGAAGAAGAGGAAGCCTGTACCATCTGCTGCCAGCCCTGGCAAGAAGGACAGGGCCACCATCCCACCCCCTGGCCCTGACTCTGCTTCTGCTGGGGCTTCTGCTGCTCGGGCTGACTCTGCTGGTGCTGGGGCTTCTGCTGGGGCTTACTCTGCTGGCGCTGCTCCTGGTGCTGGTGCTTCTGCTGGTGCTTACTCTGCTGGTGCTGCTCCTGGTCCTGCTGGTGCTCCTGGTGCTCCTGGTCCTGCTGGTGCTCCTGGTCCTGCTGGTACTGCTGGTCCTGCTGGTACTCCTGGTCCTGCTGTTCCTGCTGGAGCTCCTGGTGCTTTCTCTGCTGCTGATTATCCTGGTCCTGCTGGTGCTGCTGGTGCTGCTTTTGCTGAAACTGTTGTTGTTGCTGCTGCTGCTGGTGGTGGTGTGGTGGAGCAGCCCTTAGAACCTCGAAGCCCCTCTGATGAGGGCCCAGATGGCCCTGCCAGAGGGAGGAAGAGGCATACGTGAGAACGGGAGAGGAGGCAATACTCCATCGAAGAGGAACATGAGGATGAGGTGCTCGAATGGCTGAGGGAGAATGAGTACCTATGGCGGAAGGGACACAGGCTCTATCGAGACACCAAGAGGAAGCAGGTTGCTTGGAAAGAGAAGGCGGAGAGCCTGGGCTACACTTCGGAGGTCCTACTCGGGTGGTGGAAGCACATGCACACCTGATACGGGAAGCTGCACCTCAAGAAGTCTGGCCAGGCCATGGTCAAGCTCACTGACCGGGAGACCTACCTGATGGCCAAGTGCAGCTTCTTGAAGGGTGAGATCTGCCACCGAGGAGCGGCCCCTCTGTCTACCCTCTCTCTCAGGCAGCCCACAGAGAGCCAAGAGTCAGCTCCTATGTCCAGGCAGGTATCTGTGGAGAGTCCCATGATGGAGACCACTCCGACAGCTGCACTCCCCGTGGCAGAGTGCGTGGAGGACCCCCTGACGCAGTTGGAGCAAGGAGAGGGCACTTCCACCAGAGACCAAGCCACCCCCACCCCCAGCTCCAGCTCCACCTCCACAGAAAGCAGGCAGAGAGCCAGACCGGAGGGACACCGGAGCCACACTGTCTGCTGGAGATCAGGGACACCATCAAAAGCAACGTAGATCTCCTCTCACAGCTGGTACACACTGACATACCATCTTCAAACTGCAAGCCCTTCCTCACCTACGTCAACAAGACCCTCATGGACATGTCCGAATCACAGTACCAGATGATAAAGGAGAGGATCACCGGTCTTCTGCACAACCCTCCAGGCCCAGCTGAACCTGCTCCGACCCAGTCCAGGTCTGCTCCTCCACCCCAGGTGATGTCACAGCCCTTCCAAGGCTTTCCACAGGCCCTCACCTACCAAGGCTACGTCTACCAGGAGTTCCAGCAGCATAGGCAGCCCTTCCCAGTCCAGCCACAGGTTCATCGAATGCCACCGATGCCACCGATGCCACCGACGCCATAGATGCCACCCACACCACAGATGCCACCCACGCCACAGATGCCACCCACGCCATTGATGCCACCCACGCCTCACCTCACTCATCTGCAGACCAGACAGCCCCACTACACTCCTCCTTCCTCCACCCCACAGCCAAGCCCGGCCTCAGAACATCTGTCATCGGTCTTGGGACTGACACCCCATGTCCTGGAGGAAGGGGCTCTCAACATCACAGGACTGAGCCAGCTCTCTGAGAGCTTCCTCCACACACCATCTCCTGTTGTCCTCTTGGGGCCAGGCACCCCAATGGTGCCTCAGACCAGCACTCCAGCAGCAGCCACCTCCACAGCACCTGGACCCTTCAATCCTGAGACTATGGGCACGCCTCAGAGTGACTGAGAAGAGTGCCAGAGACTGGGTTGCTACCTGTTAACTTTATCTTTGCTTGGGACACTTTATTTGGATCATTTTGCTTTTACAGTTTGTTATTAATAAAGTTTATCTTTGCTTCACACACTTGGTTCAGTTCTTTTTGTAAATAAAGGCTTGGTGGAAACTTTTAGAAATGGTTTAAGCCTTTGCATGCTTGTGGGATGGCTAAGGATAGCAGTTGGATGGGCAGGGATACTTGTGGGATGGGTAATAGCTGTGGGATGGGTAAGGATAGCAGTGGGATAGATAAACCTCCAGTGCAAGCATAGTGGGACTGTATGGCCCACCCTCCCAGGTGCCACACCTATGGCCCTTTATTATCAATAACAATGTAATCATTGATCCACACATTTCAACATAAACACAACTCTTTATCAAATGCCCTGTTCATTGTAGGGCCACTCAACATACATGGCAAAATCTCATCAGTGCTATGAGACAGGCTGAAGGAAGCATCCATTAAGCGTCTACCATCCTGTCTTACCACTCCACTGCTCCAGCTGGGGAGTTGCACCAGTGTTTCAGGAGGTTGCGCTGCTTCTTCCCTTCACATGAAGCTCTGTTGGGGCCTTGCACATCCACAGTATCTATCAGGTTTCGCCCTTGCCTCCATTCCCCAGGCTCCAAGTCCCCTTTGCCTTGTTGGAAGTCCACGAGCCTGTTCTGCAACACTGGGTAGCGGGTGCGCATGAGATTGTGCAGGATGCAGCAAGCTTCCACGATGTTCCTCACCGTTCCTGGACAATGCTGCGTAGTGGTGAGAAGTACCTGGAACCTGTTGGCCAGGATGCCAAAGGCGTTCTCCACAACCCGTCTTGCCCTGGACAGCCTGTAGTTGAAGATCCTCTCTTCACGGGTGAGGCATCTGGAAGTGTAGGTCTTCATGAGGTAGGTTCTGAGGAAGAAGGCGTCATCCCCCACGATGAAGTAGGGGACATCTTGTGTGTCATTGGGCAGGGGGTCTGAATCTGGGAAGCCCATGATGAGGTTGCGTCCAGCCCCTCCTTGAGGTGACTGGCATTGTAAACCTGGGCATCTGAAGATGACCCGTTGCCTGAAGCATCGATGTACATGAACTTGTAGTCAGCATCGACCATGGCGAAGAGGATGATGCTGAAGAAGTCCTTGTAGTTGTGATAAGTGGATCCTGAATTGGCTGGAGCTTTGCAGGCCACGTGCTTGCCATCTATGGCTCCAACGGTGTGGGGGAAGTTCCACTTCTGATACCACTGCTCTGCAACTTTCTTCCAGCTTTCTTCAGTGGAGGGGCACTGAAGGAGCTCCTCCAGGTATTCTTCGATGATGGCCTACACCACTTCTCTGACCACAATGCTGATGGTGTTGTGTGGCACCCTCCAGGTGTACTGCATGCTCCTGTTGGTGGTCCCAGAGGCCAGGTGGTGCAGAGTCAGTGCCACCTTCAGCCTAGGGTCCAGGCTGGGCTGGAAGTTGGTGTTTGCCTTGGTCAACCTGGGTCTCAGTCGCTCCACAACTTCATCAAACATGGCTGGCGGCATCCTCATGAAGTTCTGGAATGCACGAGTGTCTTCGTTCCTGAGCCCCACCATCAGCTTGTTATACAGTCCGTACTCTGCTCTTCTCACAATCCATCTTCGGACCCAGACACTTCTTGGACTCCTCCTTTTCTTCGCGTAGAACAGGTGAAAGAGCCTGTAGATGGCTTCACACTGTTGTAGAACGATGGCGTAAAAGGAGTGTGTGACAATCCATGGTGGAGATGACTGGATGCTGTGGAAGAGCAAGAGCCAGATGAAGGCTGAAGAGGTCTGCACCGCGGGACTGCTGGACTGAAAGTGAGATCCAGGTGATTTCTCCCCCTTTTTATAGGAAATATAGGTTTTCCACTAGGTGTCCTTCCGCATACTCCAGGCATCCTCCAGACATCCTAAATATCCGAGATATGTCCTCTATATGAACGTTTTTTCCATTTTAATGCTTTGTATGCGTGCTGCATCCACTTTCATCCTTCCTATGTCCGTGCTACTAACGCTGCGTGTCTGTTCCATGTCAGTTTTGCTTCCTCCCTGTGTCCGTTTTCCGCTGGAGCGGATGCGAGTTGCGCGGATGCGCAGCGGATGCCTAGCGGATATAGCGGATGCGTAACGGATGATGACGGATGTATAACGGATGTTCCCCGTATGCGTAGCGGATGTAGAACGGACGTGTTGAATACATTTTCCGCTCAAAAAGGTTTGTGCAGCTCAAAAGTTTTTGAGCGGATGAAATGTCAGTAGACGGATGCTGGACGGATAGAGAGTATGAAAAACAGATGCAGTGAGTACAGAACGGATGCATCGCGTTAACCAACAGATGGCATGTGTTTCTCTCCGTTTTACATCCTCTTTGCATCCGTTGGTGCTGTGTGACAGGGGCTTAAGATCAAGCAAATGCTAAGCTCAGGGAACACCAAGAACTTTAAGCCTGAGCTACAGATCTTTTTATTTATTTTATTTATTTGTATCCCACCTTTTATTATTTTTGCAACTAACTAAAGTTGGTGAACATATCCAATACACTCTGCTCTTCCTATTTTCCCCACAACAACAACTCTGTGAGGTAAATGGGGCCGAGAGAGTGTGACTGGCCAATGATCACCCAGCTGGCTTTCATGGCTGAGGCAGGATAAAAACTCATGGCAGTGATGGGATTCAAAATTTTTTACTGCCGGTTCTGTAGGCATGGCTTGGTGGGCATGACAGGGAAAGGATACTACAAAATCCCCATTCCCACCCCACTCCAGTGGAAGGTTACTGAAAAATCCCCATCCCCCCCTCCCAATCCCACTAACGTGCTATCCAGATACATTCTCCTGTGCAGAGCCACAAAAGAAGACCCAGCTAATGAGCTGGGACTCAGGAGGCAGAGACTAGATGGGGGCAGGGCCAGTCAGAGGTAGTATTTGCCAGTTCTCTGAACTACTCAAAATTTCTGCTACCGGTTCTCTAGAACTGGTCAGAACCTCCTGAATATCATCTCTGACTCATGGTATCTCGCTTTCTAGCCTGGTGCCTTAACCACTAGAAACATATTTTATTGCCACTCAAAAACAATGATTGCAATGAACTACTCCTGAGGCTTGTAGAGATATAGGGAGGTAAAATCCCGAGCCAATCTAATTTGTGCATTCAGCAAATGAATGAACTCTTAAGAACAGGCCTATGTACCATATTAAAGGAGTCTTATTGTACCATATCTATTGTCACATCTATTTTTAAATGACTGTTGTATTGCCAAGTGCATGTCAACTGGTTTGCCAAGTTTTTTTTTTTAAACTATGCTGTAACCAAGATCCTTCAAAAGAAAGGAGTTACTTTTATTTAAACCAGCCACTTCATTTCAAAAGTGAAAGCCAATCCAGTTATAACCTTTTCTCTTTTGATCTTTGAAACATTTATTAAGTTCAGCTTATAAACAATGAGTTGCTCACCTCACAGTAAGGTGACAAGGTGAGCGTTTTATAGATCAGCAGATGTTTAGAGTCCCCCACCTGTCACCAGCTACAGCAACTGAGGCGTCTGGTGATTTTTAACTTAGGCAACTAATATACCAAATATTGGCACAACCAGATGAACTGGAAAAATATTTTATTTGCACTGAAACCCTAAAAGCAAAACAAAAAAACAAAACAAAAAACAAACCACGGGGTGTGGAAATATCTTGCAATATATTGGTAAAAAAAAAGATGCTAGTTGTGCTTTCATGCTATGTGAATTACAGCTATGCAAGGCATTTGAAAGAAGTAATTTGTCCTTAAGACTTCTGCATCATACAGATACAGATTAATAACAGAGTTGGAAGGGACTTTGTAGGTTATCTAGTCCAACCTCTCCACCCAAGCATACCCTACACCATTTCTGACAAGTGGCAGTCCAAACTCTTCTTGAAAGCTTCCAGTGATGAAGCTCCCACAACTTCTAAGGGCAAGTTGTTCCATTGGTTGATTGTTCTCACAGCCAGAAAGTTTCTCTTAAAAAAGAGCTGGACCCCCTCATCTCTGTGGCAGCCCCTCAAATATTGAAAGACTTCTATCATGTCTCCCCTGGTCCTTTTCTTCACTAGACTAGCCATGCCCAGTTCCTGTAACTGTTCTTCATATGTTTTAGCCTCCAGTCCCCTAATCATCTTGGTTGCTCTTGTCTGCATTCTTTTTAGAGCCTCACATCTTTTTTATAATGTGGTGACCAAAACTGGATTTGGAAAGCCCACTCGTATGAACCAAGCGTTTCTCAATATGGCAGTAAAGCAAGTGTGTCCTTTGCAATCTTTGTCCCTGGTTGTTTATCTGCAACATGTGCACAAATAGACAACATTGCAGGAATTGCCAGTACAACAATGTTATTGCTTTATTTAGGATTGATGAAAAAGACTATTCCCAAACAAAGGATTTTAAGACATGAAATATGCAGCTTCTTTGATTCACTGGTCATCCCAAGGAAAGCATTGTTTGTGCATGCACACATACCTGATGACAGTGAGCTAATGCTTCAAGGATGGGTAGCTCACTTGCATCAGTGTACTTTGGAAAATGCCTGTTTCAAATGCTTTGCAACAACACTACAAGTAGTCCTTGATTTGCCTGCTTATCAGGGTTGTAGGTCATGACTGTTGTAAAATGAGTTGGTCATGTGATAGATTTGATTTGACTACCTTTTTGTAGCAATTAAACAAATCAGTGATTGTTGAGCAGATTTGAAGTTGTTAAGCAAATGCCACAATCATTAAGAGAACCAACAGTTTGATATGGACACAGATTTACTGAAAACCATGAGTTTTGTTTTCAACAAAACTTGCAAAGTATGGTCACATGAATGCAGACTGCTGCAAACAATTGTAATTGTGGCTATGTTGCCCCGCATCCAAAGTTTGGTCATATGACTGGGGGAGGGGGGGAAATGAGCATTGGAATTTAAATCCAGTGTGTAAGTAGTAGCCCAAGGTAGTCAGTCACAACTGAGAACTGTTTCTAAGCAATCAATTGTAAGTCAAGGACTATCTGAATTTATTAACCCTTTGGAAGGGCCAACTGTCTCTAGTAATTAATGGCACAAGCAGAAACAGAAGAGGAGTTATTTACAAGTGGGACACATAGTAGATGAACTCTTATTTTCATCGATGTCTATCAAGCTTTGCAAAGTGTGAGACACAACAGGAGTTGCAATCTACAATATCTAAAGGGCCACAGTTTGCAATACTATGAACTGCACTTGCGTGGTTCTATATAATGACCTTATTATCTTGGAAAAAAATAAAGGGCAAACTTGAAAAAGAGGCAAATCTGACAGGTTCCTGAGGCATAAAAAATTGTTTATATTTGCAACTTTGCTTTGTGAACCAAAATTCTCAAGAACAAAACAATAAAATGAATAATTAAACTCACTTTCTGAAATAAAGAACTGTCCTTTATTACGAAGGATGTAATGATTTTGAGAGAGCAACTGGCTGGGTGTCGCTAAGTGAGTTTCCATGGTGTGAGGTTGGATCAGTCTTAATTCTGTATCTGAACCATTATATCATACTGCCTCTTTATTTAATGAACAGTAATCACCAGATTTCCAGTTCAATTTTGAAAAAGCTAAATCCTTCTTAAAGCCAGAGAGAAACGTGGTAGACTCAAAAACCACACATCTGTTCATTTGTTTTTTTAAGAAGTGATTCTATCCTTACTTTTTGGTGCCTTTAGCCCATTCTCAAGCACTATTGTCTGATGAAGCAACTTCCTGGTTCATTATGATAATATCATATGAGCAGTGTTCCATAATATGGAAAGTGAAATTGTGGTGAGAGATTGCCTTAAACCAGGCCTGAAATCTCATTATATTATCCATTATATATTATGCTGGCAGAATTGAAGAGGTGCAGGATAATTTTGCTAAGGTAGCCAATGCTGCATTCAGAATTCAGAATTTTGTGGAAGAGAAATAAGATGGTCCCAGGGGTACTGGTGAAAAAAATTTAGCTGTAAAACGATGTATTAAAGATGGGTGGAGAAACTTTGATATAAATATATGGGTGTTTATACTTTGGAGAGACTGAGGCTACACCTGTTCGCTCAAGGTTGCCTCGGCCTTCCATCGTTCCGAGGTCAGTAAAATGAGGACCCAGATTATTGGGGTAATATGCTGACTGACCGCTTAGAGTAAGGGACTGTGAAGCAGTAAGTCTAAATACTATTGCTGTTTTGTTTTCTCCCTCTTTCTTAATTTTTCAGAGAAATGGGAAAACTTTCCCAGTCCGCTCGGCAATAACCACATGCATACAAAAATGAAAGTAAACAAGGGGACGAAGCCAGACAGAGGTGAAAAATATCTAGAGGCAAGGTTTTTCTGTAGAAAAACAACACTGTGAATGCTTTCTGGTGCCAGTTCTTCCTGTGTTTTCTATGCTTAGTCACCACATCTTCCTGAAGGCCTTTTCTCTAACACAGTCAGGTGTGTGCTATTGTGCAATAACATTGGTGCTGTAGTTTTTCAGCAAAATAGGAAATGCAGCCTGGTTATCAAAAATATCCTAAATCTGCGTTGTTAATTCACCCAATATAGATTTCTCCAGAATGCCAAGGTGAATTCATTTCCTAGCTTCTTTTTGTGACTCACATAATGAAAATGTCTCATAAAGAGTTCTCCTTCACTTGCTCCCAGACGCAGTACAAATATGCCCTGGCAACTTTTTGTTCAACTGTGTCCTCATGACAACCCATATCTGAGGTGTTCCAATAATTTTTGTCGTCTTCTGACATAATGAAGGATGATTTGTTTTTGTTTTTTTAAATCTTCTATTTTAATTTGGGTTAGACATCATTCTGAAAGAGCACTATTCATGTGCTGCACTGGCCAATTTAAAGCAAAAAAGTGAGGTCAGCCAGCAGTGTGTTGCTATCTATTCTAGATTTTTCATTGATTCAGCCAACAAGAAGTTTCATATGGCTATACTTTTTGCTGTTTTTATTTGTTTTACTAGTTCTGATAGGTTATGCAAAAGCATGACAACCGTCATGAAGAGAGGCAATGCTCCTAACCTCTGGAAGGAGTACTTCTGGAAGGAGTACCATAGGTGTAATAGGCAGAAAAGAATAAGCTTGAATCATAGGGTTGGGACATTGCAGGTCATCTCATCAAACCCCCTACTCAAGGCAAGAGTCCTTATACCATCCCAAGTAAAGGAACATCCAGTCTTTTCTTGAAAACCCCCAGCGATGAAGCACCCACAACTCAGGGAGACAAAGCTATTTCATTGATTGTTTGACTATCAGAAAATCTCTCCTTTGTTCTAGGTTGGATCTTTTTGTTATGAGCTTCCATCCATTGTTTCTTGTCCTGCCCTCAGGTGCTTTAGAGAATAAGTCAATCCTCTTATTCTGTGACTGCCCCTCAACTGTTGGAAGACAGCTGTCATATCACCCCAGTCCTTTTCTTCATTAGACTAGTCAAAGCAAGGTTCCCTTAGCTGCTCATCCTACAGTTTAGCCTCCTGACCCCTTTGTCAACTTTGTTGCTCTTCTTTGCACTCTTTCTAGAGCAGGGGTGTCAAACTTGCATCGTCATGGCGGTGTCACGTGACATATTGCAACTTTTTCCCCTTCATTAAACTGGGCATGGGCCCTGGACAGTGCATGACACACCTAGGGCCACGGGCCGCGAGTTTGACACCCTGGTTCTAGAGTCCCAGCATCTTTTTTGAATTATGATCACAATAATAGGATGCAGTATTCCAAGTGTAACTTCACCATTAGTATAGAGTAGCATTATCATGTCTCGTAAACTTGATGCTATTCCTCTGTTGATGCAGAAAGGAGGAGGAAGAGCCACTACCAAGACTATATATATAAAAGCAAAAAAGCTTTCATGCATCACACAAATCTCCAAAACTATAAAGCTTACAAACTTGGCACATATGTTCATCTTGGCTTCTAGATGCTCACTAAGAAAGGATTTCTCGAAATGACCATTAGAGTATTACTATTTTGTATATTATTATTAACTCTGATGTTAAGAAGTTCTATCCCCCTCCCCACCTGAAAAGAGATATGTTCCAAATGCAAAACACAAGCAGAGGGGAGGAGTTTCAGTTTCAGTTTTACTTTCACAACAGCAAGGAGCTTTAGCACAGAACAGTTGAGCTAAGCCACGTCCAAGCTCCTTGCTGTCTCCTTGCTTTCACAGCAAATGCTGTTTCAGTTTCCAAACAGACCCTCAACACTCTCATTAGCCAGATGAATGCCATGGATGCTGGTAGGCAGAGGCAGTTTTCCCCCTTATTTTCCTCCCAAAAAACTAAGCCCAATCACATAGTTTCATAGTGAAGCACGAGTATAGAGTTAGTGGTCTGATAAAAGAAACTTGAGTCTGAGGCAGAAACTGAGCAATTGTCTCAGACAAGACCCTTCTGGTTCTTATGAAAATAAAGGCAAGGAGGGAGGAAACATATTCAGACTAGCAAGATTCTGACACCATAACCGTACAACTCTGCATGACTTTTACTTTCTAGTCTGGTTTACCTTCAGCGGTTGACAATAAGTAACCACGTAATTTATTTATTCAGTAATTTATTCAAGGCACTGTGATTATTTATGTAACTCTGAGATGTGGAGTGGAAGCTATTTTGCACATTCCATTATGGTGTTGGTGTGATTGCATTAATTCTTATTGCATGCAGACTGATCACAAAGGCATGAATCTCACTGGTCTGTTCTACCATACATATTCTGCATGGCCATTTCTCAGTGGCTTCCAGGAATTGCTACACACAAGATCAGAAAGGGGTTCCTTGGTCTCTCTCTATGACATCTTCTATTCTTTTAAAGCCCCAGTCCAAACTGGAGTTTGCTCATTGTAGATTGCTCCTTCCTGTTTTACTCCATACCTCCCTGCAGAAGAATATGGAGGTGATCTTGAAGGAAAAAAATTCAAAAACCATAATGTAAACATCAGCTTAGTCTGGATAAACAGAAGAGGCATGTGAAAAAAATATCAAGAGATCTTCATCTTGATTCTCTTCAGTATAAGAGGAGATAGAAATGTCCTGTTATTATACCCCATAACAATAAAGAAGAGGTCCAAGAATTATTGTGATATATGTTTCCTAATCTTGTTTAGCTTCATGATTGACACATTATCTCTGGCTTTTATTTGTTTTGTTTATATGTTTGCTGGCTTTATTATTTTTACAAATAACTCGGGGCAGCAAATATATCCAACTCTACTACTTCCTCCTTTTTTCCCTGTGAGGTGTGTTGGGTTGAGAAAGAATGACTGGCCTAAAGTCACCCAGCTGCCTTTCATAGCTAATGTAGAACTTGAACTTATGGTTTCCTGCTTTCTAGCCTGGTGCCTTTACCTGGCTCTACCTGTCAGTGTAGGTAAGGGGTCTGCAATCTTAAAGACTCAAAGAGCCATTTGGACCTGTTTCTTACAGAAAAGAAAACACCAGGAGCCAATAATTTAATAACAGGTGTGACTGGGTGGGCGGGACCAACTCAATATCACTCACTCCCACTTAGTCACATGAACCCCCAGCCATGCCTACCCAGGCGGTCATTAGGGCAGAGAACCAGTTCCTGCCTGGCCCTGTCTCACCCCTCCCCTCCCAGCCACTTCTTGCCATACTTGGCCTTGGGTGTGTTTGTTCCTCTCTTCCCCTCCTCAGGAACTTCGACCACATTCTTTCTGTCTCTGGAAAGTTACAGAAATAAACCTTGTGTTGCAAATAGAGTGACTCTCAGGCTGTTACATCACAGCGCCATGAGGTTGCCACCTTAAATCGACGCACACAATTCAGAGGAGCATCATCCCAAGCAGCAGCACACACACAGGCACGCATACGCATCCTGCAGCTTGGTCCAAAGTGGCTGGAAAATATAGTCCCTGGGTGCCCCTGAAGAAGCTTGGCAAGCAAAGTATGGGACGACCCCCTCATCACCAAGGCAGCATCCACTGAATCCTTGCAAAGCAGAGAGAGAGGAGCAGACAGAGTCAAATCGAGCTGAATCTGTCTCTCTCTTGCTGCCCAACAGACTGCAGCAGGAAATGGAGGGCTACTTCCTGCCTTTGTTGGTGCTGGACATGTGACCTCCTCTCCTCCCCAAGACACTGCACTGCAGCCAATGCTGCTACTGTTAATGAGCAAGTGGGGCAGAGTGGTAATGGGCTCCAGGAGGAGGAGGGAACCCTGTTTCTCCCATTGTGAAGTGCGTTAAATTTCATTGTGCTTCACAAGGTGCTGCGAGAGCAGTGGGCAGGTTATGAAGTCAGCCACTTCTCTCCGCAGGAGAGGGATGAAAGGATGGAGCCTCAGCAGAGGGTTAAAAGAGCCACAGGTTGCTGACCTCTGGTGTCGATTCAACACTTTTTTGAAAGGGTGTTTTATTCAGAAAGAGTCCAATTTATAAGCTACAGGTATGGAATATCTATCATGAGGGATATTGGAAGAAGGACACTGCTGCTATATTCCCACATCTTTATTGCTTGCCACCTGTTCGTCAGATAATGTGACAGGTGTCTAAATCTGACTTTCTTCAAACCCATCTAAATTCACCCCACTCTCCTTAGGAAAAGTGACAGGGAGTTATTTTCCTGCTGGCAGGTGGTCCAGTAACCAAGCCAGAAAAAATTACTGATTTTCTAAACTTGACCTGCAATTAAAAAAAAAAAAGAGATAACTCCAATAAGCCTGTACTTTTAAAGTTCCATTTTTCTTCCATGCCTCTTCTCATTTTTTTAAAAAATGAGGGTTTTAATGAGTCAACTTTTCCAAATGTTAGGGAGCTCTGGGAATATGAAAGCAATCCAGAGGTAAATAATTAACTGGAAATGGTGAAACTAAACTGGAAGTTAATTCTTTTGAAATGTGTCTGCCTGGTTGCAGTAAAGAACTGCTTTTGAAGACCAAGGAAAGTGTTTATTTTAGGACAATGGGATATTGAAAATTGTAGTTGAAAAAAAATTCAAGAGCCACCAAGTATTATTATTTTGGCAAGTAAATTGATGGACATAGTAATACAATCTAATGCTTGGTTTAGGAGATAAAGCAGTACTGTTTTATTTTAAAGATACCACATTAAAGATTGAGCACTTTAGTTTAAAACATCAGAGTCCTTTCTTTATGCCCACCTGGCCTATTTAAAACAATAGAAGAAACAGCATTTCCAAGGTTAAAGCTAACTTCTTGTGCATGGAAGGAACTGTTATTGTGCAGTATGTCTTTGGGAGCTTTCCTAGATAAGATTGTTTGGATATTTCTATCAAGGCAGTGAAAGTAGAAAAGAAGCTACATTTTGTAAGTACTTGCATGAAGACCAAAACTTGGGATGTGGGAGGGAGAAGCAGAGAAAACACTGTTATTATATTTAGTTATACAACTTTGTTCCATAGATTTCTGTTAGAGCACTGCTGTAATTATCTCTGAGTAAGCAAAGTAACTTCTACAAGATTTAGAAACTAAGTGAAGAAGACTTTTAAATGCTTGGTTTTGTCTTTTGGTGAATGTGCTAATTCACTATCAATGGTTTTGGAGTGCAAAGCAAAGAGAACAGATTTAAGTCCAACCTTTCCTATGGAAGTTTTCTGGCTTACTTTGGGCCAGACTCCATACATTGGTACTTCACAGGTTGTTCTGATGTCAAAATTGGAAAAGGCAAGGCAACATGCAAGGAAGGGGGAATATGCATGTAAATGAAAATAATACATAATGGAAAGCTTGGCTCTTTATTAGGTTTCTATGTGGTATCACAAATGGCTTTTAAAACTGCCTTACTAAAAGATCCACAAGGCTGTTTGCCAGATTTCCTGGAATCTGGAGGTAATTTGCCTGCTCTACAATATTTAGCTTCCAACATACTCACAAGAAAACATTTTCTCTTTTTTTCCAAGAAAATGTTTAGGTTCTGTTTATATGTTCGCTCTTGCTAGATAAATCCAGAATAACATTCTCTTGAGATCTGCAGGATCCAGATCCCAAGGGAGTCTAGGTAGTGCAGTTAGCAAGTAGCATTATTTTTTTATAGATTTGAGAAGACAGAATCAGCAAAATTTATTTAATTCCTAAATAAACACTCACACCCACGCATCCCAAACTTTTATGCAATCTTGCACATAACAAAATCAAGCAAGCCCTACCAGTTTGAGCACCTTGGCATATCAGACCAACCCTTCCTAATGCAATTCCATGTATACCTTACACGCTATTTCCCTTTAAGCTACTCACACCCATCAATTTGCTTCTCTCAACAAAAGTAAAAATCTCACTTTACCAAGGATGTGATCCTATGCATACCATACAGAAGAATAAGCTGTATTCAACTAGCCAATGCACAAACACACACAAACTGTATTTAATCTACCACTGAAGGAAAAGTTTACTGCAGAGGCTTAAACCATAAGATCCATTTTACAAATACTGTAAAACATTCCCTTCAGTGGCAGATTCAGGCAAAGCCAGCACCATGTTTACAGCGCTATTTTTGAGGAAGGCAAGTAATTTCCCACTTTTACCTTAATTGAAAGCCTGGTTTTGCCATAGGAAAGAAACCTGTGATCCAGGCTTCAGATGGGATACTGTATATTCCCTTTTGAATGCCTGCAGATGAGCTGTGGAAAATTGTTGAGAATTCATTGGACTGTAAGTAGAGATAATCAATTGCAGCTAGATGGAAACCGGAGAAAAGAAGTTGAAAGAGGAATAGTTACTGTCTTCCAATGCTTAAACACTCACAAAAACGGTGACTGTAACCATGAAATAAAGCGATGTCTGTGGAGGCAGACAATGGAAGATATAGACAAAATATTAAGGTGAAGAGACCTTCTAATAACTACAAAGATATTTAATGTCATGATTATGGATTTCCCCAGTTGTAATATATGACTGGAAGTTGAATCATTGGAAAGGCTGAATAAAGGTTAAAAGATGCCTTTAAATTGTGCTGCTGAAAAAACAAATCAAAAGTGTGAGGTTACCTTGGACTGCAAAAGAAGAACAAGTCATTCAGTGCTAGAGGAAGTCAAACCAGGCTGTTAAGGAAGTGTTAAATAAATAAGTTAGCACTATTTTGGATACATAATTCACAGGCATAATGTACAAGGAAACACTGATGAACTGGAAAAAGTAAAGGCAATTAAAAAAGACTGGGTGAGAGAAGAGAAAGTGACTTGATGCTATCACCGATAACATGAGCAAGAGCTCAAAAAAAGTTCAAGCAGTTATTGACAACCTTAGTAAACAGATGTCCACAGATCACGAAGAGGTGAAAGTGATTGAAGTACCACCACCAAAGCTGAGCTTGAACGTAATCATATAACATTGCATGATAATTTTCAGAAGTGGGTTTTCATAGTATAGGCTAGGTCCCACTGGCCGATGGATGCAAAACATATGCATAAAGGACACAGCGGACGAGCAAAATTTCGGGGGTGGCTCCATCCGTTGTCATCCGCTCCAAAAATTGGTGAAAATTTGCATAAACAGAACGAAATAGAACAGAAAAGAACGGACGTGGGTAGTATGTAGCGGGGATGTTAAATGGATGTTCATAGGAAGCCTAGCGGATGAAAGCGGATGGAAGCAGATGACACCTCCAAAGGGGTTCCGGGGGAGAATTGCGAAGCGGAGGCATAGCGGAATGGGCGGATACATAGAGGATGAAGCGGATACATCACAGACGCCTATAGGAAACAAAGCGGATGCCGCATGGATGTATATCAGATGTAAAGCGTTCACTGCGCATGTGGGGGAGTATGAATTGCGTCAGCTCCGCGGATATAAAAGGATGCAGCACGCATGCAGTCAACATACAGGTGAAAGACGTGCTGCCACATACATCTAGCAGGAACACTATGGTTCGTCAGTCAGGCAAGAAGAGGAAGCCAGTGCCTATTCATTCCAGCCCTGGCAAAAAGGACAGAACCAGCATCCCACCCCCTGGCACTGACTCTGAAGCTGCAGCAGCTGCTGCTGCTGCTGTGGTGGACCAGCCCCAAGGCCCTCAAAGCCCTGCTGCTGAAGGCCCTGCTGCTGAAGCCCCTGAAGGCCCTGCTGCTTAAGCCCCTGAAGGCCCTGCTGAAGCCCCTGCCAGAGGGAGGAAGAGGCAAGGGAAGGAGAAGGGAAGAAGAAACAGTACACCGTTTCCGAGGAGCATGAGGATCAAGTGCTGGAATGGCTGAGGGAGAACAAGTACCTCTGGAAAAAGGGCCACAGACTCTATCGCGACACCAAGAAGAAGCAGGCAGCTTGGAGAGACAAGGCAGAGAGCGTGGGTACACTGCAGAAGTACTCCTAGGATGGTGGAAGCAAATGCACACCTGGTATGGCAAGCTACACCTCAAGAAATCTGGGCAGACCACTTTCAAGCTCACTGACCGGGAGATGGACATCATGGCCAAGTGCAGTTTCCTGGAGGGTGAGATCCGCCACTGAGGAGCAGCCCCTTTGACACCCCTCTCCCTGAGACAGCCCACAGACAGCCAGTCCTCTTCCAGCCAGGAACCAGCTACCCTGTCCAGGCAGGTGTCTTCAGAGGGCCCCACGGCAGAGACCCCCCCGACAGCTGCACTCTCTATGCCGGCAGACTTGGAGGATGCCATAGAGGATGACACCCTGCTGTCACAAATGGAGGAAGAAGCATCAGCCACCAGAGGCCAACCCACCCCCACCCCCAGCTCCAGAGGATGCAGGCAGAGAGGTAGACTGGAGGGCCAGAACCACAGTGTGCTGTTGGAGATCAGGGACACAATGAAGACCAACACAGAACTTCTCTCTCAGCTGGTCCACTTGGACAGAGCTTCCTCGGGCTGGAACACCTTCATCACCTACGTGAGCCAGACCCTCATGGACCTGCCCGAGGCCCAGTACCAGGTGATGAAGCAGAAGATCACAGCACTTCTGCACAACCCTCCAGGCCCAGCTGAAGCTGCTCCTACCCAGTCCAGGTGTGCTCCTTCACCCCAGGTGATGTCACAGCCCTTCCACGGCTTTCAACAGCCCCTCACCTACCAAGGCTATTACTACCAGGACTTCCCACAGCAAAAGCAGACCTTCCCAGTCCAGGCCTAGGTTCATCGCATGCCACAGATGCCACACCTCACCCAGATGCAGACCAGACAGCCCCACTACACTCCTCCTTCCTCCACCCCACAGCCAAGCCTGTCAATAGACAATCTGTCATCAGTCTTGTGCCTGACATCCCAGGTACTTGATGAAGGGCATCTCAACCTCACGGGACTGAGTCAGCTCTCGGATAGCTTTCTGAACACACCATCCCCTGTTGTACCCTCAGGGCCAAGCACCCCAATGGTGCCTCAGACCAGCACTCAAGCCACAGCCACCTCCACAGTCCCTGCCCGCTTAACAGCTGAGACCATGGACATGACTCAGAGTGACTGAGAATAGTGTCAGAGACTGAGTTGTTTACTTGTTAAGTTTATCTTTGCTTAAGACACTTGGTTCATTTTTTTTACTTAATAAAGTGTTGGTGAAAACTTTGAAAAAATTGTAAAGCCTTTGCATGCTTGTGGGATAGATAGTTGTGGGATAGATAAACCTCCAGTGCAGGCATAGTGGGATTGTATGGTACACCATCCCAGCAATCCAGATGATTTTCTCCCCCTTTTTATAGAAAATATTGGTTGTCTGCTCTGGGGCCTTCTACATACTCTAGACATACTGCAGTCATCCTAAATATACGAGATACATCCCAGATACAAACGTTTTGTCCATTTTAATCCTTTATATACGAGATGCATACGCTTATATCCTTTCTATTTCCGTGCTACTAACGCTGTGTAGACGTTCCGTGTACCTTTCGTTTCCTCCCTCTTTCCGTTTTCAGCTGCAGCTGAGTTGAGTTGAGGGGATGGCCAGAGGATGCAGAAAGGATACAGCGGACGTTTAACGGATGATAACGGACATAGAATGTTTGTTGCCCGTATATGTCGCGGATGTACATCGTACGCGGCGGAAAGTTCATGTGCTCACAAAGTTTTGTGCAGCTCAAAACTTCTTGCGTGGATGAAATCTCAGTGGATGGATGCTTGACGGATAGAGCATATGAAACATGTATGCAGTGAGTACACAACGGATGCATAGCGTTTTCCAATGGATGGCAAACTTTTTTTAACGTTTTACATTCTCTTTGCATCCGTAAGTGCAGTGGAACCGGGGCTTATGTTCCTGTCTTGTGATAGATGAGCTTTTGCAGTTCATGTTGGTGGATTCATAAAAGGGAAATTCAGAAGGAAGTAAAGGCCCTGTCACATTGGCCGACAGATGCAAAATGTATGTAAAAAGGACACAGTGGACAAGAAAATGTTCCATCCGTTGTCATCCGCTCTCAAAAGTGCCCCAAATTTGCATAAACAGAGCGGACAACAACGGAAAGGAACGGACAGGGAGAGGACGTAGCAAGGATGTTAAGCGGATGCTCCATGGAAGCCTAGCGGATGGAAGCGGATGACACATCCGCAGAGCTTCCGGGGGAGCACAACAAAGCGGACGCGCAGTGGAAGGAATGGATGCAGAGCGGATGCCTAGCGGATGACGCGGATGCATCACGGACGCCAAGCGGATGCCTCGAGGATGCCTAGCAGATGCAAAGCGTTCACTGTGCATGCGGGGAGGATGCATTGCATCAGCCCTGCGGATGTAAAGGGAAGCAGCTCGCAAGCAGGTCACCATTCAGAGGAAAGACCTGCTGCCAGACATATCTCCAGCCAACAACCATGGGGAAGAAGAGGAAGCCTGTGCCATCTGCTGCCAGCCCTGGCAAGAAGGACAGGGCCACCATCCCACCCCCTGGCGCTGACTCTGCTTCTGCTGGGGCTCCTGCTGCTGGTGCTGACTCTGCTGGTGCTGGTGCTTCTGCTGGTGCTGCTCCTGGTGCTGGTGCTTACTCTGCTGGTGCTGCTCTTGGTGCTGGTGCTTCTGCTGTTGCTTACTCTGCTGGTGCTGCTCCTGGTCCTGCTGAAGCTGC
Organism: Laticauda colubrina; assembly: GCA_015471245.1. Taxonomy (NCBI): domain Eukaryota; kingdom Metazoa; phylum Chordata; class Lepidosauria; order Squamata; family Elapidae; genus Laticauda; species Laticauda colubrina. Next base: position 24,799,606 of record BLBF01000041.1, read on the forward strand.
TGGTGCTCCTGGTGCTGATGGTGCTGCTGTTGCTGCTGCTTCTGTTGCTGCTGCTTCTGTTGCTGCTGCTGCTGGTGGTGGTGTAGTGGACCAGCCCCTAGAACCTCAAAGCCCTACTGATGAGGGCCCAGAGGGAGGAAGAGGCAATTGCGTGATAGGGAGAGGAGACAGTACTCCATTGAAGAGGAACATGAGGATGAGGTGCTCGAATGGCTGAGGGAGAACAAATACCTCTGGCGGAAGGGACACAGGCTCTATCGAGACACCAAGCGGAAGCAGGCGGCTTGGAGAGAGAAGGCGGAGAGCCTGGGCTACACTTTGGAGGTCCTCCTCAAGTGGTGGAAGCACATGCACACCTGGTACGGGAAGCTGCACCTCAAGAAGTCTGGCCAGGCCGTGGTCAAGGTCACTGACCGGGAGACCTATGTGATGGCCAAGTGCAGCTTCTTGGAGGGTGAGGTCCACCACCGAGGAGCAGCCCCTCTGTCAACCCTCTCTCTCAGGCAGCCCACAGAGAGCCAGTCCTCTTCTGGCCAAGAGTCAGCTCCTGTGTCCAGGCAGGTATCTGTGGAGCACCCCACGATGGAGGCAGCCCCCCCTGACAGCTGCACTCCCCGTGGAGGAGCGTGTGGAGGACCCCCTGATGCAGTTAGAGCAAGAGGAGGCCACTGCCACCAGAGACCAACCCACACCCACACCCAGCTCCACCTCCACAGAAAGCAGGCAGAAAGCCAGACCGGAGGGACAGAGCCACACTGTCCTGCTGGAGATCAGGGACACCATCAAAAGCAGCGTAGATCTCCTCTCTCAGCTAGTACACACCGACATACTATCCTCTAACAGAAGGCTCTTCCTCACCTATGTCAACAAGACCCTCATGGACATATCTGAATCCCAGTACTAGGTGATCAAAGAGAGGATCACAGGTCTTCTGCACCACCCTCCAGGCCCAACAGAACCTCCTCTGACCCAGTCCAGGTCTGCTCCTCCACCCCAGATGATGTCACAGCCCTTCCAAGGTTTTCAACAGCCCCTCACCTACCAAGGCTACGGCTACCAGGAGTTCCAGCAGCACAAGCGGCCCTTCCCAGTCCAGGCACAGGTTCATTGCATGCCACAGGTGCCACCGATGCCACAGAGGCCACAGATGCCACAGATGCCACCTCGCTCACCTCGCTCACCTGCAGACCAGACAGCCCCACTACACTCCTCCTTCCTCCACCCCACAGCCATGCCCGGCCTCAGAACATCTGTCATTGGTCTTGGACTGACACCCCATATCATGGAGGAAGAGGCTCTCAGCATCACAGGACTGAGCCAGCTCTCTGAGAGCTTCCTCCACACACCATCCCCTGTTGTCCTCTTGAGGCCAGGCACCCCAATGGCGTCTCAGACCAGCACTCCAGCAGCAGCCACCTCCACAGCACCTGGACCCTTCACCCCTGAGACTATGGGCACGCCTCAGAGTGACTGAGAAGAGTGCCAGAGACTGGGTTGCTACCTGTTGACTTTATCTTTGCTTGGGACACTTTACTTGGGTCATTTTGCTTTTACAGTTTGTTATTAATAAAGTTTATCTTTGCTTCACACACTTGGTTCAGTTCTTTTAGTAAATAAAGTCTTGGTGGAAACTTTTAGAAATGGTTTAAGCCTTTGCATGCTTGTGGGATGGGTAAGGATAGCAGTGGGATGGGCAGGGATACCTGTGGAATGGGTAATAGCTGTGGGATAGGTTAGGATAGCAGTGGGATGGGCAGGGATACCTGTTGGATGGGTAATAGCTGTGGGACTGTATGGTCCACCCTCCCAGGTGCCACACCTAGAACAATTTAATCATTCATCAACACATTTCAACATAAACACAACTCTTTATTAAATGCCCTGTTCATTGTAGGGCCACTCAACATACATGGCACAATCTCATCAGTGTGATGAGACAGGCTGAAGGAAGCATCCATTTAGCATCTACCCTCCTGTCTTGCCACTCCACTTGCTCCAGCTGGGGAGTTGCACCAGTGTTTCAGGGGATTGCACTGCTTCTTCCCTTCACGTGAAGCTCTGTTGGGGCCTTGCACATCCACAGTATCTATCAGGTTTCGCCCTTGCCTCTATTCACCAGGCTCCATGTCCCCATTGCCTTGTTGGTGGTCCACAAGACTGTTCTGCAAGACTGGGTAGCAGGTGCACATGAGATTGTGCAGGATGCAGCAAGCTTCCACGATGTTCCTCACCGTGCCTGGACAATGCTGCATGGTGGTGAGAAGTACCTGGAACCTGTTAGCCAGGATGCCAAAGGTGTTCTCCACAACCCGCCTTGCCCTGGACAGCCTGTAGTTGAAGATCCTCTCTTCATGGGTGAGGCTTCTGGAAGTGTAGGGCTTCATGAGGTAGGTTCTGAGGGTGAAGGCGTCATCCCCCACGATGAAGTAGGGGACATCTTGTGTGTTGTTGGACAGGGGGTCTGGATCTGGGAAGCCCATGATGAGGTTGCGTTCCAGCCCCTCCTTGAGGTCACTGGCATTGTATACCTAGGCATCTGAAGATGAACCGTTGCCTGAAGTATCGATGTACATGAACTTGTAGTCAGCATCGACCATGGCGAAGAGGATGATACTGAAGAAGTCCTTGTAGTTGTGATAAGTGGACCCTGAGTTGGCTGGAGCTTTGCAGGCCATGTGCTTCCCATCTATGGCTCCAACGGTGTGGGGGAAGTTCCACTTCTGATACCACTGCTCTGCAACTTTCTTCCATCCTTCTTCAGTGGAGGGGAACTGGAGGAGCTCCTCCAGGTATTCTTCGATGTTGGCCTGCACCACTTCTCTGACCACAATGCTGATGGTGTTGTGTGGCACCCTCCAGGCGTACTGCATGTTCCTGTACGTGGTCCCTGAGGCCAGGTGGTGCAGAGTCAGTGCCACCCTGAGCCCAGGGTCCAGGCTGGGCTGGAAGTTGGTATTTGCCTTGGTCAACCTGGGTCTCAGCCACTCCACAACTTCGTCAAACATGGCTGGCGGCATCCTCATGAAGTTCTGGAATGCACGAAAGTCTTCGTTCCTCAGCTCCACCATCAGCTTGTCATACAGTCCGTACTCGGCTCTTCTCACGATCCATCTTCATACCCAGACACTTCTTGGATTCTTCCTTTTCTTCGCGTAGAACAGGTGAAAGAGCCTGTAGAGGGCTTCGTACTGTTGTAGAATGTTGGCGGCTACCAAAAGGAGTGTGCGACGATCCATGGTGGAGATGACTGGATGCTGTGGAAGAGCAAGAGGAAGATCAAGGCTGAAGAGGTCTGCACAGCAGGGCTGCTGGACTGAAAGTGAGATCCAGGTGATTTCTCCCCCTTTTTATAGGAAATATCATTTTTCCGCTTGGTGTCCTTCTGCATACTCCAGGCATCCTGCAGACATCCTAAATATCCGAGATACGTCCCCTATATGACCATTTTTTCAGTTTTAATGCTTTATATGCGAGCTGCATCCGCTTTCATCATTTCTGCGTCCATGCTACTCATGCTGTGTGTCCGTTCCGCATCCGTTTTGCTTCCTCCCTGTTTCCATTTTCTGCTGGAGCGGATGTGAGTTGCATGGATGCACAGCGGATGCCTAGCGGATACAGCGGACGCGTAACGGATGATAACGGACATATAATGGATGTTCCCCGTATGCGTAGCGGATGTAGAATGGACGCGTTGGATACTTCATCTGCTCAAAAAATTTTGTGCATCTCAAACCATTTTGAGCGGATGAAATGTCAGTAGACGGATGCTGGGCGGATAGAGAGTATGAAAAACGTATGCAGTGAGTACAGAACAGATGCATCGCCTTAACCAACGGATGGCAAGTGTTTCTCTCCATTTTACATCCTCTTTCCATCCATTGGTGCAGTGTGACATTGTCTTAAATACATTAGGTTCAGAGAGAACCATTTCTGAATGTTGGCCATTCACAAAAGTAGTTGTGTGTCAGGTATTATGGCAAGTTACACCTGTGGATCAAAGAAGGGTCTTGCTCCTTTCACTCCAAGGTGAATAACATTTTACTTAATAAATCCCAGTTGTGCCATTTCTTGATGAAATTGGTTGTGTCACTTCTTAGTTTAAGAGTAACTCCTGAAGCCATAAAGGAGTTGAACTCTTCCCTCACGGATTTATTCTTTAAATTTTGCAACCTTAATCTCATAATCTCATTGTATTTATTTTCTATAGGAAGTGGCTCATTTGTCCATATAAAGTGTTGTGGTGGAAAATAATTGCTGTCAGAAAGCAACACATACTGGAAAACCAGATGCATGAACCATATTATGTACCTTAACAAGTACATAAGCAGACATGAAAACTAAACTGACACATTAGTGCCCATCTGTGCCACTATGATTAAGTAAGATGTTACTGATTTATTGCTGTTTTAGACTTAGAGTCCGGTTGATAAAGTAATCCTTGACTGAGCACCAGTTGGGGCAAAAAAAAATTGTCATTAAGCAATGTGGTCCTTAAGTAAGGCATGATGTGGCCACAGTCAATTTTATAGATTTTTTTGCTCCAGTCATTAGGTGAGACTTCACATGATTGCCATTTGCAATTTTCTCTGCTGCTTCCCCATTAGCTTTGCTTGTTGGAAGTCAGCTGGGACAGTCACAGATGACATTCATGTGATACCTGGATGCTGCAATCATTGTAAATGTAAGTCCATTGCCAAGTGCCTGGATTGTGGTCACAAGGCTGTAGGGATGGTTGTAAGTGGAAGGACCTCTCACAAGCCACTTTGTCAGTGCCATCACAACTTCAAACAATTTCTAAATGAATGGTCATAATTCAAGGCTTACCTGTATTTTGCGAGGTGTCAGGTAAGGAAATCTCAATATGCTAGAAATGAATAGTGCTATGTTTTATGGCTTTATTGGGAACCATTATCACAGAACATACCAAATTTTGGCTGATGTTATAAGTATCTGCTAGCCCACATTTATCCACCTTGTCTATCAAGCTATAATGGGAGACCTTGCCAAATGCTTTGGGGAGATTATAGGAAGTTAGCATTCACCCCTCTCCTAGAAAAATGAAATATCCTAGGAAATATTAAAAAGGCAGAATATTTTCTCTCAAAAGGAAGTAGAAACTCAAAGAGGCAGAAGTTCATCCCCCACACCTTTGTTAATGGGCGGGCCATTAAAGCCTGGGCCAGAGTATTCTACACAACAAAGGCCTCTACCCATCTCACCACCTGGCCTGAGAAGATTGCATCAGCCAGCACTCAGGTAAAGCCATGTGGTCCAATTAAGCCCTCACCCTGGGAGTCTGACAGCCAATGGGACACATTTCTTACATAGGAACAAGAAACACTAAGGTGGGTATATAGCTAAGGGTGTCTCAGCATCTTGGTCCTTCTTTCCTTCACTCAACATCTTGAAGCATGTGATCGTCCTTTTGACTTTGGAGCTCCATGCCAGGTAGTCCTGTCTACCATTAAAACCATCTTTCCAAACAGCCTCCATGTTTCCAGTGTCTTTTTCTCCACTTGGAACTGAACCCAGAAGGATAATTCTTCCAACAAGATCAAGGTATATTCATTATTAATTATTATTAATTATTAATTCCTGATTTCCTACCGGTAATATTCAACTTTTTCCAAGCATGATTCCGGTTTAGTCAAGCTCCACAAAAGGAAACAACATTCACCAAGTGTGAAAAGCTTTAGGAGGAAATACGAGAAAACCTTCTCACAAACCTATCTAAATGAGCAGAGTAAGGTGAGCCTGTGTATTAAGAAAAAGGAAATGCTGGCAAATGCTGGAATGGGATATACTGGGAAAAAAGTTCTAACTAGTTAGCTGGGTCTCTGAACAGAAGCACTGTTCTTGGCTGCAACATTCATTCATCAACCAACATTCATTGGTTCTTATACTTGTTTACAAGATCATTATTTCTCACTTCTGCTTGAAAACAATGTAGCATGTCATATGCAGCTTTTCTAAAAACCACAATTGTTTGGAACCAGAATTCTGAAACTACAATGTAAGACTGATTCTTAATTTATATTATTTCACATTTTGCCAATGTATATGCTCTTGCAATAAAGCCAGGCTTGTTGAAAAACAAAGTCCATTTAATTCTCTTTTAGAAGAGAGACTGGCAACTAGAGAAATCTTAGTCAAAGCAGACTGACTGTTGAACATACTGATGGAAATTTTGGATAAATAGGTGAACCAGAGAGTTAATAGCCAAAGGCAAGGAATCAAAGTAATTACCAGGTAAAGATGGATTTATTAATGGGTATCCAATTCAGTTCTGTACATCCCTCTAAAGTGAATGTCCTTAGTCACCAAGTGAATCATACTTTTCAATTATAGTTTAAACAATGAGCAGAAAAGAAAAGAGGTTTAACCCATGTAATTGCCATGCAAAACACAGTCCATCAATAAAGGCCTTTCCATCAACCTGTAACTACCAAAACAGGGAAATTGTAAAGTGCTAACAGGTTTGAAAATAGTAGAGGGGGATCTGCATTTGTGCCATTTTTTTGGTGTGTGGGGGGGAAATATCCAAATTGGCTACTGCTAACATCTTCCATCTGGTTCTTGCAAATATTTTGAAGAACAATTCCAATTTTCTCTTATTAACATGGTTGGGGATGAAAGGTAATTGTAATTACATACCTCTGCTTGCTCTCATGTTGGCTAGACTACAGGTAGTCTCGACTTACGATCACAACTGAGCCCAACAGTTCCATTGCTGAGACATTTGCTAAGTACTTTTGGCCCCATTTTATGACCTTTCTTGCCGGTTAAGTGAATCATTGCAATTGTGAATAACAAGGTTGTTAAGTAAATCTGGCTTCCCCATTAACTTTATTTACGAGAAGATCGTAAAAGGTGATCCAATGATTCTGACATTGCAATGGTCATAAAGATGAGTCAGTTGCCAAGCGCCTTAATTTTGATCACGTGACTATGGGAATGCTGCAACGGCCATAAGTGTGAAAATGGCCGTAAGTCATTTTTTTCAGAGCTGTTGTAACTTCAGTCACTCAACAAACTGTTGTAAGATGAGGACTACTTGTGCTATAATGGGATTGTGGAGTCTTAATACTCTAATTCCCAACAGGCCTCCCCTCCCTATAGCTTTGAGACTCTAGAAAAAGTACAGAGAAGAGCAACCAGGATGATTGGAGATTGGAGACTCAAACATATGAAGAATGATTGCAGGAACTGGGCCTGGCTAGTCTAGTGAATAGAAGGACCAGGGGAGACATGATAGCAGTCTTCCAATATTTAAGGGGCTGCCACAGAGAGGAAGGGGTCAAGCTATTTTCTAAAGCGCCTGTAGGCCAGACAAGGAATAATGAATGGAAACTGAACAAGGAGAGATTTAACCTGGAAACGAGGAGAAACTTTCTGACAGTGAGAACAATCAAACCAATGGAACAGCTGCCCTCAGAAGTTGTGGGAGCACCATCACTTGAGACTTTCAAGGAGAGATTAGACTGCCATTTGTCTGAAAGGGTGTAGGGTCTCCCGCTTGGGCAGGGAGTTGGACTAGATGACCTACAAGGTCCCTTCCAACTCTGATGATCTGTTATCTTTATCCTGTGGTTTACCTTAAAGAACTAAAGACATGACACTGGCAGGAAGGGTTTGTGTGTGGGAGGATAGAAAGACCGCTCAAATAAAGCCTGAAAAGGAATTAGGATAAAATGTGAAAGTGCAGAAGTGTAATTTTCAACTCAGAGTTGAAAGAAAATAAAGTGAGTAGACAATGACCCTGTGGGAAGAATCTCTTTTTATTTTTTACAAAATTAAAGATTTTTTAAAAAATAGCGATATCCACTAACTGAAACCTGATGCAAAAAACACAACACAACATATGTTTAGAGTTAAAAGAATCTACACACCATGAATTTATTTCAAATAACTGAATTGAATGAAACACAAGATGCTCCATTACAAAATTCATTTCTATTTAGGGTTTTCTCCATTTCCGCAGTCTAATTTATGGCATCTATATTAAAGTGTCAATAATCTGTGAGTTCATACAAATTAGCCAGAAATCTCCTAGCAGGTCCAATTTCAATCCATCTGTGAAGTAGCTCTTTGTTAGCTGTTGTCCAACAAAGATACCTTGGGGATAGTTGCTATAAACTTTCTAAATTCTTCACAAAAGACAGCTAGGAAATATTAGTGTTTGGGTTTTTGAAAATACATTACAGCATAAGTTTTAAATGGAATTTTATGATTCACACACTATGAATTTATTTCAAATTACTGAATTGAGCAAGGAAGCAACTTGTGACAAACTTTTTGCAGATGTCATACAACACAAATACAAAAAAAAAAATACATCTGACAAGGGAAACCTTTATCACTTATTCTGAGTAATTAATAGCTACAGCATGTGAACTATGAATGTAAAGCAAGCTAACCATATTTTCCACAAATTTCTACTAAGTTTGCTACTGATTCTCCCCTCCTCCTAGCAAATCTCTCTTGAAAGTTCAGGGATGTAAAAAGCGGTAAAAAGTTGACCAAGTGGTTCAGCCAAGTTTTGGATTCAATGCTTTTCAGATACATGCTCACATTTTCCTAGTTGTTCATGATTAACACCCTGGAACTTTACTAGATAAGATGGTAGTTGTTCCATGTAATGTTCTTTGTACTTGCTTCCAACCCTGTTCACAGAACCGCAATGACGATTTTATACTCCAGCCAGGGATGGGCTTCAAAATTTTTAGGAAAGGGTTCTCTACCTGGTGACTGGATGGGCGTGGCCATGGTGGCCATGGCCTAGTTGGCTTCCTGCACCACGGTGTGTGGGGGGGGTTGCTCTCCGCAGATTCTGGAAGTTTTCCTTGAGCCTCCGCAAAAACAGCCTCCCGGGCTCTGGAGGCTCTCTGAAAGCCAGAAACGGGCCCATTTCCGGCCTTCCTGAACTTCCAGGAGTCCCGTTTTTCCCCTCCCCAAGCCTCCACGCACGCCTTCAGTTATCTGCATCCAAAACAAACCACAAGGGGACTCCTGGGAGGGGTGGGCGGGGCCAGGCAGGAGTGGGATTTGGGGGTTCTCCGAACTGCATAGAATCTTAGGGGCTCTCCTGAACCCCAGCAGCCCACCCCTGACTCTAGTGTAGTTTTAATGATGATCAGAATTCCTGGTGGTGCAAATGGTCTTCCTCGTCCTGCTTTTTTATTTTTTATTTTTAAATAAACTAATAAGATTAAAAAGGAATATATACACAGTGTATAAAATACCATGTTTTGTTACAAATGAAACCAATATATAAATACAAATATTGACATAAAACATATATATTTCTTATCAGCTAAGATGGTGTGATCAGTTATTGAAAACAATTTTACTAATATTCATTTTCTATTTTAGAATAGAATAGAATACTTTATTGGCCAAGTGTGATTGGACACACTAGGAATTTGTTTTGGTGTAAATACTCTCAGTATACATAAAGAAAAGATACATTCGTTAAGAATCAAGAATCATAACATACAACACTTAATGATATTCATAGGGTATTTTTGGTATATACTCTTAGTTTAACCATTTCATTTTTCAAATCCTTATCTTTTAATTTCCTGGTTTTTCTCCTTCATCCAGTTGTACCATTTTTCCCAAGCTGTAGTATATTTGGAGTCTAACTTATTTCTAAGTTTTTGTGTACATAGGTCCATTTTAGCGCAGTTAAGAACTTTCTGAATTATCAAATTATTTGTTGGCATTGGTCACCCTTTTAGCCCTGCTTTTTAGCTTGACCTCTAAGTGGCTAGTTAATCAGCAAAAACAAAGCTGACTTTTGTGTCTGGCCAGATAAGGGGGGAAGGGGCAGAAGGTGAGGGGGGCAGGATTAAATCAACTGTGGTGATTTATGGTGCTTCCATTTTATGGTGCTTCCATTCTCCACCTTATACAAGAGAGTCAGTTTCGTGTAGTGGTTAAGGCAGCAAGCTAGAAACCAAGAATCTGTGAGTTTTACTCTTACCTTAGGCATGAAATCCAGTTGGATGACCTTGAGACAATCACTCTCTCTCAGCTCTATCAACTTGCCTTGTTGTGGGGAAGAAGAGGAGGAAGAAGGAATATTTTGTATGTTTGCTGCCTTGAGTTACTTTAAACAAGAATAAAGACAGGATAAAAAATAAACATGCTGAATATCTACCTAGCTATCTAAGGAGGACTTTTGAAAATTAGAAGTCAAAAAGATGTCAGGACTTTTTTTAAATTAGGCATAGTATCAGAAAAAATTGATAAACAAAGTGTATATTGCCTGTATTAACAGCAGCAAGGATTGTATTTGTGCAGCATTGGAAAAATGAAGAAATATCATTAGATGAAGAGATAATTAAGAAGATATTAGACTGTACAGAAATGGACAGACTTACATTGAAGATTAAACAGAAAGAAGATACCGAATACTATCAAACATGGAATTTATTTTATCAATGCCTAAAAAAAGGAGTAAAGATTAGGAATATAATTTGTATTATTAAGCAAACAAAATAATCCAACACAGTGTTTATTGAGCACCAATTAAATGTAGAAAATTAATAAAATTGTATAAAAAAGAAAAAGAAAATTCGAAGTCATTTCTGAATCCTTTCCTCACAAACACACTTAACGTTTCATCTCTTTTTTCCCCTACTGAAATCAATGGCCTATGTCTAGGTTCTGTATTCCAATTTTATGATAAATTTTAATGCTAGTACCAATCTTATTTATTATAGCCTATCAATTTTAATTTGTAGTTTAAACCAGTGGTGTGTAGCAGTACTTGTGGTGGACCAGAAAATTATTCTTAGATCTGTCTGTCTGTCTCCCTAATTTGGCCATCCATCTGATCACAGGATAATATATGCATTTTTAATGTATCTTTTATGTAAGATATGGTATGGGGGGTGTACAACTTTTATTACATTATTCACTTAGGGTTTAGGAAATAAAACACATATTCTGTGGCACATTAGAAAAAAGCCTTTGGCTCCCCTGTGTAACATTTCATGCCAGTTGAAAATCACTGATTTACACAGAGTGAACCAGCTACTCTTAAAGTTTATTAGTGATATTTAGGGTTTTTTTTTTTGCCTCCTTTAAAAAGCAATACAACACATTCCATCCCTTTGTATGGATACAATGGACAACTTGCAATCTACATGATATTTTTTGATCCCTTAGTTGTATCTCACTAATTGCACTTTATTCTTTCCTCTTTTGTGTGTGTCTTTCACTTTTGAGAGAGAGAGAGAGTTCAATAGTCCAATCAATCACTATGTAGGGAAACCCCAAATGGGATTATATTTTAACCGATCGGGAAAATCCAATTCAAAGTATTGATCCTTCTGCTAGCTCCCCTAGTCCTCTTGAGTTTTTGCATTTCCACTGCAGCAACCTCCTTGCCCTGCCAGGGTTCTTGTTCCTTTGATTTCCAGGTGCCTTCTTCTGCTTGTTGCCCTATAAGTGGACCACCTACCTCCTAGCCCCCCTCCCCCTTCAAAGCCTTGCAAACCCTAAATGTTCACAGTGCCGGCTGGGGAATTCTGGGAGTTGAAGTACACACACATCTTAAAGCTGCTGAGGTTGAGAAAATCTGCCCTGGCATTACAGGGCATGTTTTCTTCTCCGGAAGACAGACAAATCCTCATCTCTTGGCTGTCTATCACCTTCACTCTCTCATAAAGCCACAGGCCATAACTTTCCATTGCTAGGCAAAGCAATTGGCAAAGGACCCCATGAGGATGACCAGATTGCCGGCCAGACTGAGGAGAGTTGATGAATCGCCATTCCCACAACATCCAGCAAAAGCGAAGCCTTCAAGGCAAGAAGCTGACAGGCTGGCTAATTTGCTAAGCTGGTTGTTCTGTATGCAAATTGGGTTACTCCAAAACATGCAAATCTGATTGGTCAACTAAAGTAAGCATCGGATTGGTTCACTAAAGACCAATCCGAATAAAGTAAAAGAGGTGGCAAATTCGATCAGCTGCCATTGGTTACAAGCCGGCAGGCTAGCCTGTATAAAAGGCTGCCGCTAAGTCGGCCAACCGTTCCGTTTCATTGACTCCTGTAAATAAAGACTTTTCGTTGTTGGAACCCGGTCTACCTCGTGTTTTTCCGAACAAAAGACTGGCGACGAAGGTGGGATCATCCTGAACACGAAAACTGCACGCGGTGAGAAGAAGCCCAGATGACGACGAAGATGCCTGGAAACAATGCACCGCCCGCACCCTTCAACCCCAATGAAGAGGATTGGGATTCCTATGCAGATCGCTTCCAAATGTATCTGGAAAGCAATGAAATGGAAGGAATTTCAGAGCAACGAAAGAGAGCTGTGTTCCTAATACACTGCGGGCCAACGGTTTTTAAGATGGCAAAGGCTCTAGCGAAGCCACAAGATGTCAAGCAACTAACGTGGCCAGAATTGCAACGAATCCTCAAAGCACACTACACTCCGATGGTGTCAAGCTTAATAAAGCGACACGAATTCTACAGGAGAGACCAGAGAGAGGGAGAGACCGTCGCCGATTTCGTTGCCGCACTTCGACAAATAGGTGGTGAGTGTGAATTCTCAAACCTCGACGAGGCAATGAGGGATCAAGTGGTGTTGGGGTTGAGAGACTCGACCACACAGAGTAAACTACTCAACAAACCCAACATCAGCGTAGCCGAAGCTATGAAGGAAGCCACAGCCACCGAAGCCGCGAAAAAATCGGCTGTCACTATGAATAAAATGAACACACATAGTGACAAAACGAACCCAACCAAAGACAAAAAACAATCTACCACCACCACGCATTACGAAGAGTATGGTGAAACACCTGACACGAGTGAAGAAGACGACGAGGTCCACCGTCTATACACTAACAGAAAAGAGCGCGAAAGACGAAATTGGCGGGAATGCGCTGGCTGCGGAGGAAACCATCCCCGAGCCGAATGCAGATTTCTTGATGCCATCTGCAGGGTCTGCAAGAAACGAGGGCATATCGAAAAAGTCTGCAGAAACAAAAAATACTACAGCCCCACGAGACGCAGAAATTCCCCAACACGAGCTGAGCCTAAACGAGCTGAAAGAAAGTGGCAACAAGAGAGGTGAGCCAATACACACCAAACTGTCATTATAAAGAGCGCTCAGATGGAAAGCGGGAAGAAAGTTAAGATTGTTGTAGAGATCAAGGGGAAACCATGCAAGATGGAAGTGGACTCGGGGTCCTTTCTCTCTATGGTATCGTGGGACACAATAAAACAGCTAGTCCCAGATATCAAAACCAAAGAACTAAAAAAGCAGCACCTAACTCTCAAGGACTTACCAGGGAAACCAAATCCCTGTAGTCGGCATGGGACATTTCAAAGTTACCAACAAAGAACACGTCAAAGTGCTACCGCTGACCATAGTTGACAGAGACAGACCAAGTCTCCTGGGAATCGAATGGTTCGCACCATTGGGCATCGGGATGACCGGGATCGATCAAGTGACTGCAACCGGCTGGGAAGAAGACCTCATCCAGGAATTCCAGGACGTTTTTGACGGCTCACTGGGCAAGTATCGGGGAAATCCCATTTCTTTCAGTTTAAACCCCCAAATAACCCCACGAAGAATAAAAGCCAGACGAGTTCCTTTGCACTAAAGGCAAAAATAGAGGAACAGCTAGACAAATTAACAGCCCAAGGGGTATTAGAACCTGTGGACCATGCCAAGTGGGAAACGCCTATAGTCACACCTATCAAACACGACGGGTCCGTTAGAATCTGTGGTGACTATAAGGCTACCCTGAACCACGCATTACAACCAAGCGCATGCCCGGTGCCAGTAGTCCAGCATTTACTCCACTCCCTGGGAAAAGGAAAGGTTTTTGCTAAACTCGACCTAGCACAAGTCTACCAACAACTCCCAGTGGACCCAGAAACTGCGGAAGCACAGACTATAGTTACCCATAAGGGCGCATTCAAATGTCACCGACTGCAATTTGGAGTAAGTGTAGCCCCAGGCGTTTTCCAGAGTCTAATGGAACGCCTTCTAAATGTCATATAAGGAGTCGTACCATACTTTGACGACGTCCTGATCTCAGCCAAAGATGAAACCCAATTAAAAAAAAGACTCAAAGAAGTACTAACTAAGTTTAGAGAATCTGGACTCAAAGTGAAAAGACAAAAGTGTTGCCTAGCTAAGAATAGCATCGAATTCCTGGGCTATTTAATAGACGGAGAGGGGATACACCCTACAGACAAGAAAATTAAAGCCATAAATGAAGCACCAGAACCAAGAAACAAAGCCGAATTACAAGCATTTCTTGGACTGATAAATTTTTATAATGTATTCCTACCGAATAAAGCCACAATAGCAGAACCGTTGCACCGTCTATTGGATAAGAAAGCAATTTGGACTTGGGGTTATAGAGAAAAGGATTCTTTCCAGAAAATAAAAAAATTGCTAACATTAACAAACGTTCTCATCCAATTCAGCAACACACTGCCATTGAGGGTGACCTGCGACGCTTCGCCATTTGGAGTCGGTGCCATCCTGAGCCACCAACTGCCTGATGGCAGAGAGGCACCCGTCGCGTACTACTCAAGGACTTTGTCTAAAACCGAGAGGAACTACAGCCAACTCGACAGAGAAGCCCTAGCAATTGTCGCTGGAGTAAAACACTTCCACAAGTACCTCTACGGGCGGACTTTTCAAATTATAACAGACCACAAGCCGCTAATGGGGATTTTGGCGGGAAACAAGCCAACACCAAATATCCTTTCTCCAAGAATGACTAGATGGTCAGAGTTTCTAGCAGCCTATTCATACACTCTGACACATCGACCAGGGAAAGAAATTTCCAATGCGGATGCTTTGAGCAGAGCACCCTTGCCAGAAACCGAGGAAGACCCGGCACCAGCGATGACAGCATTACAAATGGAGACTTGCCCCGATCTACCCATTTCTGCTTATGATGTCGCCAGAGCCACCGCGAAAGACTCAGTGACTTCCCGCATCCTCAGCTGGGTAGGTAAAGGCTGGCCGGAAAACCAAAAAACTGAAAACTTTAAACCTTTCCGGACCAGACAGACTGAACTTTCGATTCAAAAAGGGTGCTTATTGTGGGGTGATCGGGTAGTGATTCCTAACAAACTGCAACCCAGGGTACTCGGGATGTTACATGAAGGGCACCCGGGAATTGTGAAAATGAAAAGCCTTGCAAGAAGTTATGTTTGATGGCCGGGTATTGATAAGGACATAGAATATTGGGTAAGCTCGTGCAACAAGTGCCAGGGAATTAGACCCTCCCCCTTAAAGCACCTATTAGAGACTGGGAAACCCCGCGAGGCCCTTGGTCAAGGATCCACATTGATTTCGCGGGTCCTACCAAAGGGCATACATTTCTGATTGTCGTTGATGCCTATTCTAATTGGCTAGAAGTAAAAATCATGCCATCAACGACAACAGAAGCTGTAATCAAACAACTAGACAACCTTTTTGCCACCCATGGTCTACCGGATGTCCTCGTATCAGACAACGGGCCACAGCTCACCAGCTTACAATTCGAGCAATACCTAGCCTCCCTAGGTATTAGACATGCCCTAACCGCGCCGGCTCACCCGGCCGCGAACGGCAGGGCTGAGAGAATGGTCCGGTTTACCAAAGAGGGAATAGAAAGAATGGACACCGGGGACGTCCAACAGGAAATAAACCAATTGCTCACTCTCCAACACATAACGCCCAGTACCACGACCAACAAGTCCCCAGCAGAATTGCTCATGGGGAGGAAATTAAGTTCACACCTTGATAGGTTGAACCCAAATTTTACGCCAGAAAACCCCCCCGACTCCTCCACACGATTTAGGAAATTTGAAGTAGGCGAGTTGGTTTACGCAAAAAATTTCACCGGGGACCCTGTTTGGCTACCAGGACAAATAATGCAAATTACAGGCCCCAAATCCTACCGGTTAACAATTGATGACGGCAGGGAATGGAAGCGGCACATAGACCAGCTCTGTTCCCGAAATATAGAACGAAATACAGACATACACCCATGCATTGAAAAAACCGGGGATGGACAAACCAGAGGGGGGGGGAAATGCGAGAAACAAATAAAGAACCGATACAAACAAAACCCAAAGAGATTAACAAACAAAAAGAGCAAATAAAAGACTCACTGTTTGAAGAGACTTACGTGAAGAGCCCATCGGAAGGGGACAGACAGGCCAGCTCGACCTGCCCAGAGGAAATGGGAGGGAGCGGCAAAACCGCCGGCCTAAGAAACTCAGGCGGCAGAATGGCTGACTCACCCTTCCAGACGGTTCCAGAGAGAAGGACGGACGACACAGCAGCCCCATCCGAACAGGTCGGAGTCTCCGCCGAAACTGAACTACGTAGGTCCAGTCGAGTCAGGAAAAGCCCCGCCTACCTACGCGACTACATCACCACGTAGGACTGAACCAAGGGGGGAGGGGTGTTCTGTATGCAAATTGGGTTACTCCAAAACATGCAAATCTGATTGGTCAACTAAAGTAAGCATCGGATTGGTTCACTAAAGACCAATCCGAATAAAGTAAAAGAGGCGGCAAATTCAATCAGCTGCCATTGGTTACAAGCCGGCAGGCTAGCCTGTATAAAAGGCTGCCGCTAAGTCGGCCAACCGTTCCGTTTCACTGACTCCTGTAAATAAAGACTTTTCGTTGTTGGAACCCGGTCTACCTCGTGTTTTTCCGAACAAAACACTGGGAAAGGAAAGTTGACTTTTGGCAAGCAAAGGTTGGCTTTTCCCGGGTTGCCTTTGCTCGCACATGCTGCTCCAGTGCCAGGCCATCCCAAACAGGAGCCAGCCTGGGATAAAAGTGAGGAAAACAGCCAGGTGATAGCTGTAATTTAAAAAAATGGACGAGAAAGAGAAACAGCATCCTTGCTTGTAAAGTTAACTGCTGCATTAAGGAAACTGATCTCCTAGATGTGTGCATTTGACAACACTACACAACTATGATATTTTTCAACTTCCTGGTTTGAGTACAGTCATGAGATTTCTTGGTGGTGTACCATCCAAGCATAAATCACTTCAACCCTCTTAAGCTACCTGTGTATAGACATCAAATCTGGGTCATGAAATATATGTACAACAACAATATAGTATTGATTATTTAAAAATTATGGATGGGTGGATGGATGGAGAGTTAGAGACAGAATGAGATTAGATAAAATAAGCTTTATGTTTAATAATACATGTATTGACTGCAGCAAGAATGGTTTACGCACAGTATTGGAAAAATCAAAATATAACCGCCGAAAGAAGAGATAATAAGGAAAATAATGGCATGTACAGAATCTGATAAACTAACCTTAGAAATGAATAATAAGGGGGATTCAGAATATTACGATACTTGGAACAAGTTTTATATGTGGCTGCAAAAAAGAAGGGAAGGTTGGGACAAAAACAGCTAGGAGGATTGGAAGCAAAATGTAAATATTGTTCCAAAAATAGAAATGTCAGTGGGTTTGACTATATCTTTGAGAGAGAGAGAGAGAGAGAATAGAGAGGGGGGAGAGAGAAGCTTATTGTCATTTTTTTCGGTAGGAAGTCTGGTACACGTTAAAAATGAAATTCTGTTGCCTGCTTGCAAAAGTTTGTGCATATGTGCATAAAACACACATATGGATATGCTATATTCATATGTCTATACCTACACCCTAACATATAAGTACTACATATAAATATTAATCACTGTCCATCTTGAATACAGAGATAGATAGAGAGATAGAATATGCTATAGTTACAGTTGTGTTCTTTGTATTTCCATCCATTTTTTCTCCCTATTGTTAGTTTTAAGATTTGTATTTGTTTTGTTTTTAAAGGGGGGGGGGAGATAAAATCAGACTGGTTGAAGTAACATCAGTGCAGATAGGTAACTTAACTATCTGGATTGAATGTTCTATGGAGAAAGTTTTGATAGCTTTATTTTTGTTGTGACTGTACAGAACAATACTATATATTTCTACCACCCACAAATACTTGTTAGTTGGTGCCATATTCCCAAGATTCATAAGATTATGGCTAAAGTAATAATAGTGGTGATGGGTGCACTGTTGGAAGACTTGAAGGACCATGTTAGGGATAGATTGCCATGTAGTCATCGCTGTCTTGATGGCACATAATCAAAAACAAAGTCTGACCAAATGGTAAATCTATTTTGTTACAAATAAAATTTTGTTGTATAAAAGTAATAAAAACAACAAAAAATAGAGGTTTAAGATTTTAGAGAAGTCTTCAAACACACATAAATATAGTCATACACAGTTATTAACTTTTATTTAATTTTTTAATGCCATTCATCACCCCAGTTAGGTGACTCTGGACTTACTAAAGCCCCTGTCACACTGCACCAACGGATGCAAAGAGGATGTAAAACGGACAAAAACGCTTGCCATCTGTTGGTTAACGCGATGTATCCGTTCTGTACTCACTGCCTCCGTTTTGCTTCCTCTCTATCCGTCCAGCATCCATTTATGGACGTTTCATCCGCTCAGAAAGTTTTGAGCTGCTCAAAACTTTTGCGTGGAAAATGTATCCAATTCGTCCGTTCTGCATCCGCTAGGCATCCGTTCTGCATCCGTTACGCATCTGCTATATCCGCTAGGAATCCGCTACGCATCCACGCAACTCGCATCTGCTCGGACGCAAGGAGTCAGCGGAACGGACGCAGAACAGATGCAGAATGGATGCCTAGCGGATGCAGCACAGAAACAAAGCATTTAAAACAGAAAAAACCTTCGCAGAGGGGACCTATCTCGGATATTAAGGATGTCTAGAGGATGCCTAGAGGATGCCTAGAAGATGCAAAGGGACACCTATACTGCCTATAAAAAGGGGGAGCAACAAATCTGGATCTCACTTTCAGAACAGCAGCCCTGCAGTGCAGACCTCTGCAGCCTTCATCTGACTCTTTCTCTTCCACAGCATCCAGTCATGTCCACCGTGGAGTGTAACAAAGTCCTTTTGTTACCAAAAGGACCATCCTTCTGCAACAGTGCGAAGCCACCATCCTTCTGCAACAGTGCGAAGCCATACACAGGCTCTGTGAACTCTACTACGGGAAGAAAAAGAGGCGGGCAAGAAGCATCTGGGTACGAAGATGGTTTGCCAGAAGAGCAGAGGACGGACTGTACAACAAGCTGATGGTGGAGCTGAGGAACGAAAACCCTCGTGCATTCCAGAACTTCATGAGGATGCCTCCAGCCATGTTTGACGAAGTTGTGCAGCGGCTGACACCCAGGTTGACCAAGGCAAACACCAACTTCCGGCCCAGCCTGGAACCTGGGCTCAAGGTGGCACTCATTCTGTGCCACCTGGCCTCAGGGACCACCTACAGGAGCATGCAGTATGGCTGGGGGGTGCCACCCAACACCATCAGCATTGTGGTCAGAGAAGTGGTGCAGGCCATCATCGAAGAATACCTGGAGGAGCTCCTCCAGTGCCCCTCCACTGAAGAAGGATGGAAGAAAGTTGCAGAGCAGTGGTATCAGAAGTGGAACTTCCCCCACACCGTTGGAGCCATCAATGGCAAGCACATGGCCTGCAAAGCGCCAGCCAATTCAGGGTCCTCTTTTCACAACTACAAGGGCTTCTTCAGCATCATCCTCTTCGCCATGGTCGATGCTGACTACAAGTTCATGTACATCGATACTTCAGGCAACGGCTCATCTTCAGATGCCCAGGTATACAACGCCAGTCACCTCAAGGAGGGGCTGGAACGCAACCTCATGGTGGGCTTCCCAGATCCAGACGCCCTGCCCAACAACACGCAAGATGTGCCCTACTTCATCATGGGGGATGACGCCTTCTCCCTCACAACCTACCTCATGAAGCCCTACACCTCCAAATGCCTCACCCGTGAAGAGAGGATCTTCAACTACAGGCTGTCGAGGGCAAGACGGGTGGTGGAGAACGCCTTTGGCATCCTGGCCAACAGGTTCCAGGTACTTCTCACCACCATGCAGCACCGCCCAGAGACTGTGAGGAGGATCATGGAAGCTTGCTGCATCCTGCACAATCTCATGCGCACCCGCTACCCAGTCTTGCAGAACAGGCTTGTGGACCATCAACAAGGCAATGGGGACATGAAGCCTGGGGAATGGAGGCAAGGGCGAAACCTGATAGACACTGAGGATGTGCAAGGCCCCAACAGAGCCTCACGTGAAGGGAAGAAACAGCGCAACCTCCTGAAACACTGGTGCAACTCCCCAGCTGGAGCAGTGGAGTGGCAAGACAGGATGATAGATGATTAATGGGTGCTTCCTTCAGCCTGTCTCATCACTCTCATCACTACAATGAACAGGGCATTTAAAAAAGAGTTGTGTTTATGTTGACATGTGTGGATGATTGATTACATTGTTATTGATAATAAAGGGCCATAGGTGTGGCACCTGGGAGGGTGGACCATACAGTCCCACTATGCTTGCACTGGAGGTTTATCTATCCCACAGCTATTACCCATCCCAAAGGTATCCCTGCCCATCCCACAGGTATCTCAACCCATCCCACTGCTATCTTAACCCATCCCACAAGCATGCAAAGGCTTAAACCATTTCTAAAAGTTTCCAGCAAGACTTTATTAAAAAAAAAAGAAATGAAGCAAGTGTGTGAATCAAAAATAGACTTTATTAACAACAAGCTATAAAACAAAAATGAGTCTGTGGCACTCCTCTTGGTCGCTCAGTCTCAGGGGTGAAGGGTCCAGGTGCTGTGGAGGTGGATGGTGCTGGAGTGCTTGTCATCAGCTCCTCCAGAAGCAGAAGCAGCAGAAGCCCCAGCCCCAGAAGAGCGAGCCCGTGCTGCAGAAGCCCCAGCAGAACCAGAGTGAGGAACAGGGGGCGGGATGGTAGCCCTGTCCCTCTTGCAAGGGCTGGCAGCAGATGGCTGAGGCTTGCTGTGCTTCCGCATGGTTGTGGGGTTGCTGGCTGACAGGGAGGCTGGCAGGAACCAAGGCTGGCAGGAAAGCTGGCAGGGAGGCAGGCACCAAGGCTGGCAGGGAGGAAGGCACCAAGGCTGGCAGGAAGGCTGGCAGGCAGGCAGGCACCAAGGCTGGCAGGAAGGCAGGCACCAAGGCTGGCAGGAAGGCAGGCAGCAAGGCTGGCAGGCAGACTGGCTAGCAGCAAGGCTGGCAGGCAGGCAGACAGCAAGGCTGGCAAGGAGGCTGGCAGGGAGGCTGGCAGCAAGGCTTGCAGGCAGGCATGCAGGCAGGGCAGGCAAGGCTGTCAATCCATCCGGCAGCAGGTCTTTCCTCTGAATGGTGACCGGCTTCCGAGCTGCTTCCCTTATATCCACGGGGCTTACGCAATGCAACCTCCCCGCATGCGCAATTAACGCTAGGCATCCGCTAGGCTTCCGCTATGCATCCGCTTCATCCGCTCGGCATCCGCTGTGCATCCGCTGTATCTGTTCCGCCTCCACTTTGCTGAGATCCCCCGGAAGCCTAGCAGATGTGCCATCTGCTCCCATCCGCTTCCATCCGCTAGGCTTCCGTTCCGCATCCGTTTTCCATCCACTCTGCATCCTCCCCACGTCCGTTCCTTTCCGTGTTATCCGCTCCGGTTATGCAAATTTTCACCCCTTCTGAGAGCGGATAACCAACGGATGGAACATTTTTCTCGTCCGTTTTGTCCTTTTTACTAACGTTTTGCATCCGTTGGGCAGTGTGACAGGCCCTTAACTTCTACTCAGCATGTATTGGATCAAAGATAAAGAATCTGGGATTAAATTGCACACAGAAATGAAGCTGTTTCGGTAGCTGTGAGCTCTAGTCCTGCTTTACAAGTCAGGCTAAAGTGGTGTGGAGATATGGATCTTGCCTTGTATGCTTTAGAGCACTGTTTTTTAACCTTGGCAA
>BLBF01000041.1:24826463-24845351 GCA_015471245.1 Laticauda colubrina
AGAAGCCTGAGGATGGCAGATGAGATTCTGCTGAAACGTTGCTACAACTTTAACAGAACTACAATGACGTGGGATAATACCCAAAGGAAGCTAAACAGCACACAAGTAAGTACCCGCGAAAGCCTAAGAAAACATATATATATATATATAATATTTGAGGTGTCACACCATATTCCAGAGGTGTGCCATCCACATCTGGAAAGACAAAATAATACAATGGAGAGATACAGTTCATCAAGTTGTCCCATGTAACTTAGTATTCCTTTCTCAGGTAACACAAACCAGTATCATAAACTAAAGTTGTTTTATTTGACAATCTCTCCCATTCTTGTGAGGCTTACAGTTTGAGTGCCAGGGTTAGAATAAGAGGAATCACAAGTTATCATTAAATACTTCTTTGTTGAGAGATTAGGCATAATGAATGAAATCTGGTTACATACAAAAGGTTGATAAACATGACCACATGAATATCTAAGTAGACAACACCTTCTCCCAACAGTTTTGTGGCAAGTTTAGGAATGTTGCAGGGTGAGAAAAATTAAAATTGTGATACTATTAGCATCAGACTTCAGAGATAGTAGAAGTAAGTATCTATTCAAATACACCCTTTAACTTTCTGTTTAGTACTGAATTTGACACTGTTTCATGGGCATTCATATACTTGACACAGAGCTGGAAGAGCTGGCCTAATTCCTAACTGGTGACAGTGGTAGGTGCACTCAGTCACAAAATACTCATTTATTAGATAGCAAACAAATGCAGATACTCCTTTGCAATCTTCCTTCTCCCATGTTCCTTATTACCGGCTCCATTTTTTCTTTTTCCAAAACAAATAAACACATTGCCAGATGAAGTCCATTTTCTCAGAATGTCTTTTTGAGATCCAGAGAGTTTGTTTTATCCCTCAGAATTTTTTTTTTAAAAGTGATGGGTGCTGTCAATCTTCTCTGAGATTTTGGTTCCTTTTCTTCTTAATGATAAGATTTTTTTTAGAAGGAAAATGTTAGATAGACCAATTAAGAACTGTACAAAAGCTCTGATGTCAATAAATAGCACATTTATTTGTGCTATTTATTATAAATTTATTTATTATAAATAAATAACATTGATTATAAATCATAATACTATATTTTATATGCTGTGATTCCACCATATTAAACATTTCTCAAATTCTTGTGTCATTAAACATGCATATACACAAGTATGCATGCACATACAACTATTTGAAAGTAGATGTGGATAAATGAATGACTTGCAATATATCTATACAGCAGTAATTTAACAAAGAAAGCAAAAATGACATTTTTCCCTTCTCAATTTGGTTGAAAAATTAAGACAGCTTGGTATAATGAAGGTTCTTTTCTCTAATTTATGCTATACATTGCTTTCTGTGGTTTACCTTGGCAGCACACCCCTCTAGCAACTCAATGTTCCTCTTCCTGGTTTGGAAAATAACCAGTTTTTCATGCTTAATCTTACAGCAAGCCAAACTTTTTGGTATTGCACTTTCCTCGAGCCCATCTCTAAGGAAGGTGTGCTTGTATGTCCAATAACAATCTAAATCGTCATAAGATTCCAAAGGAAGATGTCCATCACAGCCATACAGTGGATGGATTTCCACACTTCATACTTAAAGCATTATTTGTTTAACCATAGTTTATTGATTGCAACTTAATTGAGTTCATGCATTGCTCCATAAATGATAACACACCTTTTACCTGATACTCAGCTGAAAGCTACTTCCTGTTCAACTTCATGCTTCTTAGTGCTTCTTGTTTTCTGAAACTATTGTTTCCCTCATCTAAATTGAATGTGTAATTCTACACCCAGACACTATGAATGTAAGTGATAGTTGTCACACATGATATAATCAACTGGGATAAGAGTTGTGCCCACTATTTGAAATAGTTATAAATCTGTGTTAAGAAACAAAGAGGGCATTGATTCAGCTGTCAAGTGACATGTGGAAAGCCTATTACATCCAGTGTGAGAATTCAGCATGACTCCCCTTCATAAAATCAGTAAAATCAGATCTCTACAACATTCTCATCACAACAATTCCCTGTTAGTTTTTAATAAGCATGCATCCATTATTCCTTCCTCAAATACTGTCTAGTACTGCTTTTAATTTAATTGTAGACAGTAAAGTTAAAATCCTAGACAGAGTACCTAATTCTTAATAAAATGATAGTTTTTCAAGACAGCTGAATAGGATGCATGTTATTTGCTATTTCACGCCAAAAACTGTTTTAGATTAAACATTTGGACTACATTCTGCTTTGCATGACTACATCTGCATGGGTTTATTCATACAGGAAGAGTACATTGGGATCTTCATTGAAAGCAAAACATTATAGAATGGCACATAGCGACACAAACCAGTATCTTCCATAGTGATTCACCTCTATGGCCTGTTAGAAACTTTGAGGAGAGAAAACTTCTATCTAAGGCTAGGGGATATTTTACTTTGTTTAGACTGGGAAAATGTCATTTGATTTGAATTTGACTAACCAATGTCTTTTGCAGTTGTGTTTCATTTTGGAAGCTGTTTCAAAGCCAATAAGTATTTAAAATATGCTGTAGAAAATATAGAACTGATTACACATACAGAAGCATTTTCAGATGGCTCAGATGAGTGAACATGCCAGTAGTTAGTCAAACAAACAAATCAGCTATTGAGCAAGACATTTCCTCCAACAACAACAAAAGTGAGATCACCTGAAACTATCCATAAGATGTGGTAGACTCTGACTCCCAGAATTCCTAAGCCAATATGGCCCTGGCTTGTTAAGAATCACTTAAATAAATGTTTCTCAACCTTGGCAATATTAAAACCTGTGGAATTCTGAGAGTTGAAGTCCACATCTCTTAACTTACTAAGAATGACTTAAATTATTCTTTTCCAGCCTGATTACCTCCACATGGGCCATTCCTATGCCCCAGTATGTTGACTTGGATTAATGGGAACAAAATGCTTCTGGAATGTACCAGGTTTCAGAAAACTTTCCTTAAAATTGCTAATTTTTTTGGCAATAGGCATCCTGGCTGGAGAATTCTGGGAGCTGAAGTCCACAGAGCTGGAAATTGTGCAAGTCTGATACATAGCTTGTGATCAGAATAAGGTTGTCATTGTCAATTCACATACTATATGAATATTTGTTATTAGTTGTGAAGTCGTGTCCACCCATTGCAACAATGTTCCTCCAGGCTTTCCGATCCTCTACCATCTCCTGGAGTCACACCTACTGCTTCAGTGACTCCATCCAGTCATCTCATTCTCTGCTGTCCCCTTCTTCTTTTGCCCTCAATCGTTCCAAGCATTAAGCTCTTCTCCAATGAGTCCTTCCTTCTCATTAGATGGTCAAAGTATTTGAGCTTCATCTTCAGGATCTGACCTTCTGAAGAGCAGTCAGGGTTGATCTCCTCTAGGACTGACCAATTTGATGAATTTGCAGTCCAAGGGACTTGTAGGAGTCTTCTCCAGCACCATAGCTCAAAGGCCTCAATTCTCTGGTGCTCAGCATTCCTTATGGTCCAATTCTCACAGCCATACTTTGCAACTGGGAAAACATAGCCTTGATTATACACATTTTTGTTGGCAGGGTGATGTCTCTGCTTTTTAGTATGCTATCTAGATTTGCCATAGCTTTCCTCCCCAGGAGCAAAGCTCCTAAAAGGAGTCTTTTCATTTCTTATCTACAGTCCCCCTCTGCGGTGATCTTGGAGGCCAAGAAAATAAAATCTATCACTACCTCCATTTCTTCCCCATCTATTTGCCAGGAATTGAGAAGGCAGGATGCCATGATCTTAGTTTTCTTAATGTTGAGTTTTAAGCCAACTTATGAATATATGACATGCAAATATATAGTTAAAAGAGATAACTGGAAACTGTTCCCAAGATCATACAGGTCTTTGCAGCATGTGTTAAAACACCGAAAACTTGATATTCATAGGTGATATCATCAAAGGAGTCAGTGCTCTTTTTCATGAGGTAGAGAGGACACCTTGCCCTATTAGTAACATTTTTAATATTCAGTATTTGTGGAAATGATGCTGTTTTTTACTATAAGCATCTTCTTCAACTTAGGAGCATTTGTTTAACAATTGAAGTTACAATGATGCTGAAAAAATGATTTACACCAATGCTTACGGTGTATCTCTAACAGTGTCCCTATAATGTCGTGATGGTGAACCTATGGCATCCATGCCGGAAGTAGCACACAGAGCCATCTTCACTGGCACGTGAGCTGTCGCCCCAGAGCAAGTCCACTGTGCATGCACGCCCTCTGTCTGCCTGCTAGCTGATTATCAGGTACCTGCCGCACGTGCGGGGGGCAGGGAGCATGCAGGAGACACACATATGTGCAGAAAGGTGCGGGGTATGCAAAGAGGTCACGTGTGCATGCGCAGAAACAGGCAGCACATGTGCGGGTGCATGTGCAGAGACATGCATTGTGCACATGGGAGTCATATGCACATGTGCAGGGGGCATGGGGGCCCTGTGTGCATTGCCTTACAGGTGTTGGCGCGTGTGGACTTTTGGAACACGAGGACAGAAAGGTTAGCTATCACTGATATAATGTGATAAAAACTTGAGTGAATGACAACTAGCATGTATTTATGATAGTTGCAGCATCCCTGGGACATGTGATCATCATTTGCAATCTTTCCAAGAAGCTTCTGATAAGCAAAATTAATAGGGCAGGCCAGATTCACTTAATGACTGCATTTTTTAGTGACAGAAGTTGTGGTCCCAATTATGGCTGTAATGAAACAATGAAACACCATGAAACAAATGAACGCGAACAACGACGAAACAAGCCTAACCAGAGGGAAGAAGCAATTTCCTACCACCATACACCATGAAGATTTTGATGAGACATCAGAATCCGGAGAGGAAGACGATGAGTCCACCACCTATACGCCAATAAAAAAAGGCGCGAAAAAAGAAACTGGTGGAAATGCGCCGGTTGCGGAGGAAACCACCCTCAAGCCGATTGCAGATTCCTTGATGCCATCTGCAGAGCTTGTAAGAGAAGGGGACACATCGAGAAGGTCTGTAGGAATTGAAAAAATAACAGCCCTAACAGACGCAGTAACTCTCCCCCACAAGCTGAATCTAAACAAGCTGAGAGAGAGTGGGAGCGCAACAAATGAGCCAGTAACCGAGAAAAGATCCATCAAACTGTCACTATCGGAAGCGCTCAGACGGAAAGTGGAAAAAAAGTTAAAATCATCGTAAAAATCGAAGGCAACCCCTGTGAGATGGAGGTCGATTCAGGGTCTTTACTGTCAATGGTGTCATGGGACACAATCAGACAACTGGTCCCAAATATTAAACTAAAAGAACTCCAGGAACAAAAATTAACTCTGAAGGACTACCAAGGGAATCGAATCCCTATGGTAGGTCTAGGACATTTCCGAGTCGCTTACAAGCAGCATGTCGAAGTCCTGCCTCTGACAATAGTCAACCAAGACTGACCCAGCCTCCTGGGCATCGAATGGTTCACACCATTGGGCATCGGAATGACCGGAGTAGACCGAGTGGCCGCAACTGACTGGGAAGAAAACCTGATCCACGAGTTCCAGGATGTTTTCGATGGCTCCCTAGGCAGGTATCGGGGGACCCCAATTTCCTTTAGCTTAGACCCCCAGGTGGCCCCTAGAAGATTAAAGGCCAGACGAGTTCCCTTTGCATTAAAAGCAAAAATAGAGGAACAATTGAATAAATTCATTGACCAAGGGCTTTTGGAACCTGTTGACCATGCTAAATGTGAGACGCCAATAGAAACACCGGTTAAACCTGACAGGTCGGTACGCATCTGTGGAGACTACAAGGCTACCCTGAACCATGCGCTGCAACAAAGCACATACCCGGTGCCAGTCGTACAACGTTTGCTACACTCACTCGGGGGAGGAAAATTTTTTGCCAAACTAGATCTAGCACAAGCTTACCAACAGCTTCCAGTAGACCCCTTAACAGCCGAGGCATAGACAATAGTGACTCACAAAGGGGCATTCAAGTGTAACAGACTTCAGTTTGGAGTGAGTGTGGCCCCAGGCATTTTCCAAAGCCTCATGGAACGCCTATTAAATGGAATAAAAGGGGTCATACCATATTTTGATGACGTCCTGATTTCGGCTAAAGATACGACCCAACCAGAAAAAAGACTAAGAAATGTACTAACAAAATTTAGAGAATCCGGTCTGAAAGTTAAAAAAGAAAAATGCTGCTTCATGACTGATCGCGTCGAATTTCTGGGCTACTTAATTGACGGAGAGGGTATACACCCTACTGAAAAAAAAGTCAAAGCCATTAAAGACGCACCACAGCCAAAAAACAAAACGGAATTGCAGGCATTTTTGGGTCTAATAAATTTCGATAAAGTATTCCTCCTCCACAAAGCAACAATAGCGGAATCATTACACCGTTTGCTGGATAAGAAAACTAATTGGACTTGGGTCATAGAGAGCAAAAAGCATTCCAGAAAATAAAAAAAATATTAACATCAAACACCGTTCTTATCCAGTTTAGTAACACATTTCCATTGATGGTAACCTGCGACGCCTCACCGTTTGGAGTCGGTGCCATCCTGAGCCACCAATTGCCAGATGGGAGAGAGGCACCCATCGCTTATTACTCAAAGACTCTTTCTAAAACAGAACGTAACTATAGTCAACTAGACAGAGAAGCCCTGGCAATCGTCGCCAGAGTGAAACGTTTTCACAAATACCTTTATGGAAGAACATTTTTGATTGTCCGGACCATAACGGACCATAAACCGTTGCTAGGAATTCTGGCGGGAAACAAGCCTACACCGAACATCTTATCCCCACGGATGACTAGATGATCAGAATTCCTTGCAGCATACTCTTACACAGTGACACGTCGACCCGGGAAGCAAATCTCCCATGCAGACGCATTAAGCAGAGCACTGCTGCCGACGATGGAGGAAGACCCGGCACCAACAATGACAACCCTGCAAATAGAAACATGCCCCGAACTACCAATATCTGCAAACGATGTTGCCAGAGCCACCGCAAAGGACCCAGTGACTGCCCACATATTAAACTGGGTAGGTAAAGGCTGGCCGGAAAACCAAAAAACTGAAAACTTTAAACCTTTCTGGACCAGACAAGCTGAACTCTCAATTCAAAAAGGTTGTTTATTGTGGGGTGATCGGGTAGTAATCCCTCCTAAACTACAGATTAGGGTGTTGGGTATGCTTCACGAAGGCCATCCTGGTATCGTAAAAATGAAAAGCCTTGCTAGAAGCTATGTCTGGTGGCCTGGTTTAGATAAAGATATCGAATATTGGGTTGCCACTTGCACTAAATGTCAGAAATCCAGGCCTTCCCCACCACAAGCACCCATAAGGGACTGGGAGACCCCACGAGGCCCCTGGTCTCGGATCCACATTGATTTCGCGGGTCCTACTAGGGGGCATACTTTTTTAATTGTTGTAGATGCATACTCAAATTGGCTGGAGGTTGTAATAATGTCATCGACGACAACCGAGGCGATCATTAAACAACTTAACAAACTTTTTGCAACCCATGGGTTGCCGGACATCCTAGTGTCCGACAATGGGCCACAATTAACCGCCATCCAATCTGAACAATACCTAGCCTCCCTAGGTATACGCCATGCACTGACCACGCCGGCCCACCCGGCAGCAAATGGTAGGGCGGAGAGAATGGTCAGGTTTACCAAAGAGGGTTTAGAGAAAATGGACCTTGGGGATGTCCAGGATAAAATCAACCGTCTACTCACCCTCCAACATATCACACCCAGCACCGTAACCAACAAAAGCCCAGTGCAGTTATTAATGGGAAGAAAACTTAGGTCACAATTAGACAGGTTGCACCCAAATTACACATTGGAAAGACCCCCTGACTCCTCCAGCCGTTACCGAACATTTGAAATCGGCGACCTAGTCTACGCAAAAAAATTTACCGGGGACCCCCTATGGCTTCCAGGCACAATCACACAAATTACAGGCCCCCGGTCCTACCGGCTAACCATAGACGATGGCAGGGAATGGAAGACCAGCTTCGTTCCCGAAAGGAAGACCAGCTTCGTTCCCGAAACACTGAAAGAAATACAAACGCACAACCACAGAAAATAAAAATCGATGAAAACAAAACCAAAGAAAGGGGGGAAATACAAGAAAATAATAAAGAACTTTTAAAAATAAACCCAGAACATCTAACCAATCAAAAAGAGCAGAAAGGAAACTTACGGTTAGATGAGACTTGCGAAAATAATCCAGACGAAGGGGCCAGCCAAGCCAGCTCGACCTTCCCGGAGAAACCAGGAGTGGCAAAACCACCAGCCTGAGAAACTCAAGCGGTAGCAAAATGGCCAACTCACCCTTCCAGGCGGTTCCATGGAAAAGAGCCGGAGAGACAGCAACCCCATCCGAACCGGTTGAAGTCTCCAGCAAAAATGAACTGTGCAAGTCCATTAGAATCCGAAGAAGCCCCACCTACCTGCGCGACTACGTCACCACGTAGGACTAAACCAAGGGGGGAGGGGTGTTCTGTATAAAATAGTCTACTCCAAATCCTCGATTGTGATTGGCTAGAAAAGCCAGCATAGGGATTGGTTCACTAGGAACCAATCCAAAAGAGCTGCCAAAAGGCGGCAAAACCAAGTAACTGTCATTGGCTACAAGCCGGCAGGCAAGCTATATATAAAGGCTGCCGCGGCAAGAGCCAAACTGTTCCGTTTTCACTTAACTGTTGAAATAAAGACTTTTACTGTTGGAACCCGGACTATCTCGCGTTTTTCCGGACGGAACACAAATAGCCTCCATGTTTCCAGTGTCTTTCTTCCCACTTGGAATTGAACTGATGGACATTTCTTCCAACAGACTGAACAACCATTTGACTGGGATGGTATAAGGCATGGGTGTCAAACTCCTGGCGTCACGTTGTCATCACATGATGTATTGTGACTTTACCCCCTTCCCTAAACTAGGAGTGGGCATGGCCAGCATGTGATGCATCCGGTCTGTGGGCCATGAGTTTGACACCACCTGGTAGAAGGTGTTCTGCCTTGACAGGATGTTGAAGACCTCTTAAATCCCTTCAGTTCTATGATTCTATGAAAAGAAAACACTTAAGAAAGGAGGAGAGGCCTAGGTGAATAGGCCAGAACTGAGCTGTGATGTTTTCCCTCCCCAATGGTTTTCCCTTTGAAATTGGGGCAGGGGTTGTTTAACATGATTAGAATAGTGTATATTTAAACATATGTTTCTGCCAGCGAATCTTTCTCTCTCTAGTCCCAAGGACTGATAAGGGCTTCTAATCTTGCCCAGGAAAACACGTAACTCCCTTGCTACCTTTCCATAAGGGGGGAAAAAAAAAGTATTTTTGAAAAAATCCTTTGGCAAGAAATTTTCCAAAGAGCCAAGAAAGAGTAAGCTTTTGTTGGGATTAAATGGGATGGGATAAGAACCAGGAACTTCCAAGCATTTCATTGAAATGCTGAGCAGGAATGGTTCACCTTGCAACAGATGTAATTGCACACCTTATGTTTTAACATTAAGAAGAACCCTAAAGTATTACACAACAGCACAGGGCACACCCTGTTCTATAATGTTTTTGGAGGAGAAGTGTTTTTTTTTTTAAATTATTATTATACAATAGAGACATAGATGCCATTTGGAAATTTTTAACACTTGTGTTTTTTAACTTGCGGTTTTGCTGAGTTGTTTTCCCAGAATGGCAACTTTTATTGATTTTCCTGCCCTCCTTCTTTGGAATTGGAGACAGCTTGTTCTGTTTGCTCCAGACCATCTCACAGTCCTGGGCAGGTTAGACTGCTTTTTCAGTCTCAACCTTTGCTCTTCTTCTAAGGTTCCAGTTATTTGCAGCTGATATTTCTTTCTCTCTGCCCCCTCCCACCTTTTAGCATTGAGTCATTGTATGATATGAGCAATGCTTTCGTACCAGGAGCAGAGAGTTAGGAATATGCATGATTAAACGTGATCCAAAATTTACAATATATTTCCTTCTGGTGGGTAAATAAATATGCATCTGATTTCCTCAACTGCCCAAGTTAGGATTGTGAAGCATGTACTTGAGGCTGTTTGGCTAACTGCCTAGACAACAAGGGCTACCTTAATCCTTTTGTGAAATAGATTCACAGACAGGCATTATAGAATTGAGATCTAAGTTTTAGGATCAATTTGAAGTGATGTGGGGTAATCATCTTATCATTCATCTGCCTTGTTTGGGTGTAACAGGCATAGACCTGCTGTTAGAAAGGGAAAAATAAAGGAGCAGGAAAGGGAAGGAGATCTTAGACAAAGGAAACAACAGAGAGAGAGAAAGTATGCAGAGCAGAGCATACTTTCTGGAATTCTTTCCAACCCCTTCAGTAGCACCAGACTTGAAGGAATCTACATTTTCTTCTGTGTACTGAAATAATATGTTGCATCTGTGCATATACATGTATACTTCTGGGTTTCTCTTCTCCCTCATGATGCATCTGTATATGTTTTTGTGCATTCATTAATTCATTCATTCGTTTGTTCGTTCATTCATTCAATTTATCCACTACTTAAAACCTATTCAGCTCTAAGCAGCTTATAACAGGGCTCCCCAACCACTGGGGCCACAGCCCATTTTGAACCAGGCCATTCAAGCACCCATCGCTTGCACAAATGCAGCTGCATGCACTCACATGCTGGCCGGCTCGCCACTCACATGGAACCTCCTACAAAACTGCTGGCTTATAGAACTTAAATTATATCCAGCAGAAAATCAAAAGCAGTCTACATTTGCACTGCTGTGGGTCACATAACTAGAAAAGAGGAAGGAGGGAAGCTTAGATTGAAGCAGCCACAAACATTCCAAGGCCCTGCCCAGCAGCTGCCTTTCCCACAGAGATACACTAGGAATTTTTTTTCTGGATTTTTTTTAACCCTATTCCCAGAATTTAGAGAATTATTGCTGATGGACACATAGAATCCTGATCCCCTTTTCAGTGTTAGGTTGGGTTAGACCAAGGGTGTGGTGTCAAACTTGCATCGTCATGACGTCACGTGACGTACCATGACTTTTTCTCCCTTCGCTAAAGCGGGCATGGCCAGTGTGTGTTGCATCTGGTCCATGGGCTATGTTAAGCCTGGGTTCCCCAACCAGGGTTAGGTAGACAAGCTAAACAGAATGTGCAGCGTTAGTCAGATAGGCACACAGATATATGAGTGAGCTAAGTTTGTATGTTTATTAACATACAGCAAAAATAACAGATACGCTTGTGCTATCAAGAATATATTTTATTCCATTATAAGTTAATAGCATAGTCAAATAACAGTCCAATATTCATTTACCATGTAGTCAGTCCATTCAGGGGTATTCAGTTAGCAAAGTCCATGTAGAATATCCTATTGTCAGTTCACATAAATCAGTCCGTTGTTGTCTCTCCCGTTCGAGCAATGCAGTCTTGATTCCAAGCAGTAATCAGGGATCATCAAAGCCAGAGAGAGAGAGAGCAAGCCGTAGTCTTGCTACTTTTATATTGTTTTCTTAACCACTCCTTTAATTGCTATTTCACAGTTAAAGCTGTATACACTCTAACATACACTAACTATGATTCATAGTTATTATTTCACCTAAACCAGTTAGGGTAAACAATGTTATTCCTAACATTCTCCCCTTTTGGGTTAAATAATAACTATGAATCATTTACATTTTTAAATTATATTTTTCACAACTTTCTTTAAACTTAATTGCTCCTTGAGCTTTTGTAAATTGGTCTGCAATGTTTTCTTCTGACATGCAGTATACCAATTTAATTAATTCATTTTTCACTGATTCTCTTATATTCAAATATCTTAAATCAGTATGTTTTGATCTAGTTTTTACAGCAATACTAGTAGCTAACTTTATAGCTGCTTGGTTATCCTCATACACCATAATGGAATCTTTTACAGTTATACCCATGTCCAACAATAACTGTTTGTAGAAAATCAAGTCAGTGCATAATAATGACAGACATGAAAATTCAGCTTCCATCCTGGATAAGCTAATATGCTGTTGTCTGATTGACCTCCATCCTATTAGTGTCTTACCAAATAATATAGCCATCCCAGATGTTGATTTTCTAGTGTTTATATCAGTTGCAAAACTTGCATCTGCATAAGCACTAAGACTCAAATCACCCATTGGTTCTATATATAATGCATGGTTTATTGTTCCCTTAAGATATCTCAATATTCTTTTTAAGGATTTCCAATGACATTCTTTTGGATCTGAATTAAAACGTGCCAGCTGATTTACACTATAAGCTATATCTGGCCTTGACCAATTGCTTATATATGATAAGCTACCAATCAAAGATTGATATATGGACTTATCAAATTTGGGACTTTGATCATTAGTTTGGCAAACTTCCTGACTCATTGGAGTCTTTGCCGGTTTACAAAGTTCCATCTTATAAGTTTTAATTAATTGGCAAATTTTATCTTCTTGAGATATCTTAAAACCATTATTTGTTTTATTAATTGTCAATCCTAGATACCTTTTAATTTCACCTAAATGCTTTATTTTTATCTTTTTGGCTAATAATGATATAATCTCATTAGCTTCATTATTAGTCTTAGTTATTAAAGCAATATCATCTGTAAATAATAACAATAATGACACCGTTCCATTATTTTCTCTTTTAAACACACACGGATCTGCTAAACCAGATTTAAAACCTATATTGTTTAACTCTTTCACAATATATTGGTTCCACTCAAACCCAGATTGTTTCAACCCGAAAAGAATCTTTTTGAGTTTCCAACAATCATTACTATTTACATTATTTTCTTTTATACCAATTGGTTTTCTTAAATATATAGTGTGCTGCAATGGTGCATGTAGATAAGCAGTTTCTACATCTAAATGGTTAATGATATAGTTTTTCTTAGCTGCCCACACTAATGCTGCTCTTAAAGATGTAGCTTTAAGACTTGGTGCAAAAACTTCATCGTAATCAGATGCAGTTTGATTAAATCCTTGAGCTACTAACCGAGCTTTATGGGTAACAGTCCCATCATTTCCAGTTTTTACTTTAAATATCCATTTGCACCCAATGGATTTTTCTCCTGGAGGTAATTTGGCATCTTCATACACTTTCATTACCTTTAATGAATTTAGTTCTTTTTCCATTGCCTTTTGCCAATTCTCCTGATCCTTAGCAGGATACATCCTAAGTTCATCTACACTAGTTGGAACTTTAGTTACTTGGCAAACTATACTTGCTTGATACCTATCAGGTGGTCTAGTTACACGTGTAGTACGTCTAGGTATTATAGGACTTACAGGTGGACTTTCCTCTATTAATTGTTCTTGATTATGTAACTCTTCCTGATCAACTATTTCCTCTTGTTCTGGTCCTATTTGCTCTTCGTGGACTTCTTCTTTAATTGGACTCTTCTTATAGCTAATCTCATCTTTCTGCCTTTTGTAGGGTTCAATAAATACTTCATTATTTAAATCTTGCTCTAATCTATTCCATCCTACATGTTCTAGGAATTTTGCACTAGCACTGGTGTAAACTCTAGATGTACCTGGTTCCCAGAATCTATAAGATCTATGATTAGATGTGTATCCTACAAAAATCAATCTTTTAGCTCTATGCTGTCCTTTGTATCTAAGTTGTGTAGGGATATGCACCCATGCTGGTGCTCCAAATGTGTGCATGTAACTTAAATCAGGTTTTGTACCATGCCACAGTGTGAATGGTAATTCACCTGTTGTTGAATTAACAACATTATTTAATATATGATTACCACACATTATTGCTTCTCCCCATAAATTGTCAGGTAATCCTGAATCAGACATCATAGTTCGTGCCATTGATTGTAATGTTTGGCCTCTTCTCTCTATAAAGGCATTATGTTGTGGCCTATATGGTGCAGACATTTTATGTTGAATACCTAACTGTCTTAGTCTGTTTTTAAATTTATGATTTGTAAATTCTGTACCATTATCTGTGATGAGAGTTACTAATTTCTTTTTAGTTTTTCTTTCTGAGAATTTTAACCAATTAAATAGATTTTGATATGTTTCAGTTTTGCTCTTCATTAAATAGAAAAACCCATATCTTGAATAGTGATCCATTATACTTAGTATGTAGCGAGTTCCTCCTATACTTGGTTTTTTCGGACCTATTAAATCAGCAAATACTACTTCTAAAGGCTCTTTAGTAGTAAATCCATCAACTCTATTAGCCGGTATGACCCTGCTCTTATTTTGATTACAGGCATTACATTGCAAATACTTATTACAAGATTTCAAACTTATTCCTTTAGACAATTCAACAGTTTTCTTAAGCATTTTAAAATTTAAATGCCCTAGCCTTCGATGTAACAAGTGAATACATTCGTCATGAGGTTTCTTATTTTCATAAATTGTGTTAGCCACCTTTAAACCATCATTTAACACATATAATTCACCTCTTAAAGATGCAGTTATTCTCTTATCTTCTTTTTCAATGATGCAGTTATCTCCCCTAAATGTAACTACATATCCTAGTTTAACCAAAATTCTAACTGAAATTAAATTAAACTTAAATTGTGGTACATATAACATTTTTACATTCTCTTTTATAAAAGAACAATATGCTATACCTTCACCTTTAGCTTTCAGTTTCCAGCCATTGGCTAACGATATCTGCTGTGTACTCTGGGACATTTTAATAAAATTTTTGTTATCATTTGTTATACAATGGGATGCCCCACTGTCAACCACCCATAAATTATTTTTTACAGCTCTGTTAGTATACATGGCTAACTCTAAATGTTTATTTATCTTTTGATGATTTTTAGTATTCTGGCCAGCGTTCTGGCGCTTTGCCTTTTTACAAAATCTTGCCAAATGTCCTCTTCCTCCACAATTAAAGCACTTTTTAATTGCGTATGCAGTAGGAGGTTTATTATCTTCTTTTTGAGGTTGCTCCCTCCTTAATTCATCTCTTTCATGCCTTCTTCTGGCCTCTTCAATCAATCTGCCAGTTATATCAGTTAAAGTTAAATTTTCTTTTGGCAAAATTTCAAGGAAAGGTACGTAGTTATCATAACTTTCATCAAGGGAAGATAGAATTATATAAACTTGATGTTGTTCAGAGAAAATAAGTTCTTTCTCGTGTAATTCTTGGAAAATGCTTTGCATAGTTTTCAAATGACTCTGCATA
The DNA here is from genome assembly GCA_015471245.1 of Laticauda colubrina. Classification (NCBI taxonomy): domain Eukaryota; kingdom Metazoa; phylum Chordata; class Lepidosauria; order Squamata; family Elapidae; genus Laticauda; species Laticauda colubrina. The sequence goes on from BLBF01000041.1 coordinate 24,841,657, forward strand.
TCACCATTTGTTTGGAGATGTGTCCTGAAAAGCTTCCGTGTTAGATTTATGTTAGCACCAATATTATCTCGAACACAAATTCTCTTCAGGTTCTGCCAATACCCAAAAGCCGTTTTCTCTCCGTGGATATAAACAAGCTGTTGATCAGTTAAGGTTAACCCAATTATGCAAATGGCTTGTTGATTTTTATGCTTAAATTCTTCTATCGTTAGTCTGTCTTCCTCATCCTCTGGATCCCATTCTTCTACGTTTGGTGGATTTTCAATTATGTTCCACAGACCTTCACTTCGTAGAAGTAGACTACATTTTGTAGACCATGATACATAGTTTGTTCCATCCAGCTTGGATATAAGGGACAAACTTTGTAGATTGACCTGTGCCATGTTTTCTTATATGGATATAAAAATATAATTAATAAAACACAGCTGTCTGTTTGCTGTAATGTATAACAACACAAACTCTCACTTTTTACATAAATCTGTTTAACCTAGTTAAACTGACTTTGCAGCCTCTGGGCCCATAACCAGTGTTAAGCCTGGGTTCCCCAACCAGGGTTAGGTAGACAAGCTAAACAGAATGTGCAGCGTTAGTCAGATAGGCACACAGATAAATGAGTGAGCTAAGTTTGTATGTTTATTAACATACAGCAAAAATAACAGATACGCTTGTGCTATCAAGAATATATTTTATTCCATTATAAGTTAATAGCATAGTCAAATAACAGTCCAATATTCATTTACCATGTAGTCAGTCCATTCAGGGGTATTCAGTTAGCAAAGTCCATGTAGAATATCCTATGTCAGTTCACATAAAAATCAGTCCTTTGTTGTCTCTCCCGTTCGAGCAATGCAGTCTTGATTCCAAGCAGTAATCAGGGATCATCAAAGCCAGAGAGAGAGAGCAAGCTGTAGCCTTGCTACTTTTATAGTGTTTTCATAACCACTCCTTTAATTGCTATTTCACAGTTAAAGCTGCATACACTCTAACATACACTAACTATGATTCATAGTTATTATTTCACCTAAACCAGTTAGGGTAAACAATGTTATCCCTAACAGGCTATGAGTTTGACAACCCTGGGTTGGACAAAATAAAAATTTTATAGATACAAATAGTCCTCATTTAGCAATCACTCATTCAACAATTGTTCAAAGTTATCCCAGTGTTGACAAAGGAGAATTTAAAGGGGGTTGTTGAAGTTTGGTTGTCACAATGTTCTCATGATTGCTATTTGTGATCTTCACTGCTGGCTTCTGAAATTGTAAGTCCCAATCATGTGATGCCACACTTAACAACCATGTATAATTCAGTTAATGACTATAACCAGAATTAACATTGTAATGTTAATTACACACATATTGTTTTTTTGCTGCACAATTGTGTCACTTAGTGACAGAGTTGTTAGTCCCAATTATGGTCATTAACTGAGGACTGCCTACAACATCAATTCAACACTTGTTTCAGCCCCATCCAATTGCCTGCACGTGACAAAATCCACAACTGAACTTCGTATATGTCCTAACTCTTATATCAGAAAGACTTCATAGGTGAGAACGGCTCTAGTGAAAAACTCCTAATACTCTATTGAGTTTTATTTTAAGATATTCCATATAAATCAGAATAAAGTTTCACATATCACCAATGTAGTTAATGTTAATTTAATACTAATAGAAGAAAATATATGTACGATCAGGGTTGATCTGTGGAGTCCTTGGTGCTCTTTGAGCTTGGGTGTTTGTTGGCAGACATTTCATTACCCAACTACAGTATGTGGGAGCCACAATTTAATCTCTACTAGCATTACCATCTTTCTGATGTTGGTAAAACGACCCAGGTTGTTGGGGGTATATGCTGACACTGTAAACCGCTTAGAGAGGGCTCTAAAGCACTGTGAAGCAGTATATAAGTTTAAGTGCTATTGCTATTAAGCCATACAAATTCATCTGAAATTCTAGACAAGAGTTAGCAAAATGTTTTCATGCACAAAGACAAAAATGTATTCATTTGCTTATCACTTTTACTTTATAGCCCAAGTTAAATTTTAAGCAGTATGGATGTTCCAACTTCAAACACAAAAAAATATATCTATGCCAACAGCTGTTTAAAATCAAAATCTGTGCATTTCAGTGGCCAGACATTGCTTGTGATTTAATCTTTGCAGCATTGTGTTATATGATTGATTATGCATTGATCCAACAAATTAGGTATTGCTTTTCTTCTTTCCCCCCCCCTCTTCTGATCTTATCCTGTTCTAAAGGATAATTACTGGTGGAATTATTCGCCAAGTTGTTATGAGGATTGTAAAGCTTTTTTAGTTAATGCATGGCATATGTCCGTGGCATTCATTTAATTCACATATCTCTCTGCACTATTAATAGAGAAGGTTACATGCCAATTATCCCAGATTCAATCAACTCTCTTAAGATACAATAGCTGTAGTGTTCACACACTTGATGACTAGCATTCCAGTCAGATATTATAAACAGCTGGTCTATATAAGATTGCAGCAGCATTACTACTACATATATTTGCCAACAATGTATTTGTCACTAGTATCTCTTCAGTAGGACAAGATTGTTCACTAAATATTCACTGGTAATTAATTACTCGCTATTAGTCTCACTAAGCTCTGTGGGATGAGTTCCGAGATAAACATGTTTACAGCAAGTAGCTAGGGATCACATATTTTTAGATTGAGAAGTGTGAGAATCAGTGTGATGCCTGTTCTTCCATGTAATGGGCTACATTGAAATCTATTTTAATCTCTCCCCCTTCTCAAAAAACCCAGAAAGCACATTAAAAAAATGTTGCATCTAAATTTCCAGCTTCCTGTGGTTTAAAATTTTGTTGAAAGCACAGATTATTAATGTTTGTTTTAACCCAGAAAAAAGACTGCTTATTGCAAGATGTGTTTAAAAGCCCTTGCAATGTTCCTTCATCATCTTTCATGTCTGTAAACAAATTAGAGGGACAGTTGTGGATTCTGACACCTGAACATAAGACAATTCCATCTGTTCCCAGGGAAATGCTGTATTCCTTTTCTGAGTCAACTGGTCAATCCAGAAATGCTGTCCTTGCATTTCTCTTTGCAAACCAAACATTCTTATCTGTGTGGTTTGAGTAAAATTAAGAGAGATTGAGACTAAACAAAATGTGCTGGGGCAACCCAGGATTGGTTGGTTCCATCCTCCAGTTTCCAGCAATGCTGGAATTCCACTAACCATCTTTTCTGAAAGTGCAGGAATACTTCTCAAGATGTAAACAGTAGCTATTAACCACATACCATGAAAGCAACACAGGAATCCATCAGGTTTATTTTTTAAAAAACAGTATTTAATCAGCTTTTTCTTGGAGAAAAGAAAAGCATGAATGTTTATGGATTTATTCCATTGGCTACTGTAGGCTCCTTGTGATTTTGGTATCATAGTAACTCTGCAAGGAAATTAAGCTAAGAGGGAGTAATTTACCAAAAAGAGAACACAATCAGTCATGGTTTGCTTCATCAGCATTTTTGGAAGAAGGACCCTGAAGCATAATCAAACTGTAATTAAACAAACCATCATATAACTTCATGTGGAGATATGCAAGGTAACACACTAAGAATTTTAGAGTGTGACTGTAAGGAGCTAAAAATTGCTATCTATCATCTATCTATCTATCTATCTATCTATCTATCTATCTATCTATCTATCTAT
>BLBF01000041.1:24850399-24871048 GCA_015471245.1 Laticauda colubrina
AATATAGAAACTACAAGCCTTGGTCTGGAATATAGAAACTACAAGCCTTGGTCTGGCAAAATTTACAAAGCATTCCTGCCCCCACCAATATTAGCATATCAATAGAACTTGTTCTCCAAGGGAAGACAACATTTGCATCTGCATTTTTTTTTAACAGTAGAAAAAAACAGATGGATCTACAACTTCTCCAAAAATTTATGCAAACTACAATGATTATTGTTGATTGTCTGCTGCAACAGAAAGAGTTGGAAGTCAATTGCTTCTATTTCTTTTCTTTTCCTCATTTTCTTCACTTCTGTTTCCCCTTACCCTTCTCTCCTCACTGCTTTTATTTACTTTTGGATTTTATAATATTTAATAACTTAATAAAATGTTGCTGTTAATAGAATGAAAATTAAAATTGAGAATGTATTAGATCATATATGTGTGTGTGTGTTCTCCCTCCCTCCCTCCCTCCCCCCCTCTACACACACACACACAGACATCTTATGCACTTAATCCTGCAGTCAAAAGAAAGCAAGTTATCTCCCCATCCTCTTTCCTGGTATCCTGAAAATGAGGGAGCACAAAATATACCCCTTCCACTTTCTGTAGTTATTCATATAATCCCTATTGGAGAGAAAATGGGATTACTCGAGCCACAACCATAGACTTGATAAATAGGATCCTGGTGACAGATTCATCATTGCTGGATCAAGAGTCTACACATAGGGGAACCATCCTTCCCATTATTTTATTGATTATCTAAAGAGAGAATGGCTCAGACCAGAGACCTTTCTGGCTGTTCTTGTTATGATACTTTTTGATAAGGTACTATACAATGTATTTTCCCCAATTTTAAATAACTCTTTGAAATAATTTTTGTTAGATGTCCTTTTAATTTAAAAAGTGTTACGTTTATTAAATAGCCTTGTTGCAACTTAAAAAGCAGCACATTTATTTTTTATATGAACTTTTGTAGGTAATCATAATCAGATGCTAGATGTTTTTATTTCTTTTGATTTCTCTTTATGTCATGTTGTTATTTTAGTTGTTTGGTATGGTTTCATAAATAGGGTTGTATTTAATTCTTATATACCTTATATTAACTTTCCTGCCCAAAACCACAAAGGCAGAATTCAATAAACCTTATACCAATCCTAAAAGATTGGGGACTATATAACCTTCCACATGGTAATTTTTAATGATAAAAGTTGCTAAACAAAATGAAACTAGACTTAAAGATAGACTCAAGATTCAGAAAGTTCTTGACAGATATCCCAAAGGAGGCAGCTGGAATTTGCTTCTTTGTATATGTTTTCCTTCTCATCCAAGAAGTTTAGCTTCTCATCCAAGAAACTTCTATCTAGAAGACATTTTGCTTCCCATTCAGAAGTTTTTTGGATGAGAAGCGAAATGTCTTCAAAGAAAAAGTAAGAAAGTCCAGTTCCCTCCTGAAAAAGCACCTTTGGCAGAACTATGACCTGGATGACTGAGAATCTTCATAGTCTCAGATTGGAGCATTGGGCCCTACCCAACAAGAAGCAGTCTGCTGGTGAGAAAAATAAGGCCCTTCATTTAGCCAAGAAAACAAGCAAATGCACAGTTGTAGAATAGGTGGTACCTGGCTCAGCAGTAGTAATTTAGAGATATTATTGTGTCCTAATGGATCATCACTTAAATGTGAGCCAGCTGTGTGCTTCAGCAGCCAAAAGAGCCAACGTAATCCTAGCCTCCCTCAACAGAGGGATAGCATCATGATCACAAGAAGTGATAGTACTACTCTATGTTTCATTTCCATATTTGGTGAATACTGAGTCCAGTTCTGGTCCCCATGGTGCAAAAAGTTGCTAAGGCACTAGAAAGAGTGCAAAGAACAACAAAGATGAAAGTCTGGAGGCAAAACCATATGATGAACGGCTAAGGAAACTGGTATGTGTTGCCTAACAAAGATGTCACAGAAACTTGGGACTTCTGATTTGAGCTTCTTCGACGACAGACCAAAACTGCGTTTCTGCGCAGTTTCAATCCGTGCTCGCTGCTGGAGCACCCCAAGCTGGCTGGTTTTGGGGCTAAGCCACCCCGTAGAGGTGGTGAAGAAGGGGGAGACTGCCTGCAGGGTTGAGGAGAGCCGCATCCCTCCTCCCCAGCTGGCCATTACTCAATTTCTCAATGGAAGTTTTTGAGAATAAACTGACCTGGATGGTATAAGGTCTCCAGCCTTGGGTGAGGGATTGGATTAGAAGACATCCAAGGTTTCTTTCAGCCCTATTGTTAGGAATATAAGTCACCTAACAGGTATTTGGGTTAGAAATATATAAACCAGGATAAACATTTTAATACTGTCTTTTTAAGGGAATGCAAGAACATGCAATTGGGTGTGGTTTCTCAAACTGCCATAAGATGGAGCCAGAAACCTGGATTGTTTAGTTTTAGTCTGAGTCTCAGAAGAGAGTGTGAGTGTATCTTGGTTTCCTTCTGTTGGAAAGTATTGCCCTTGCTCCATTTTTTCCTAATGGACTGACATTACTGGATTTAATGCAAGTCTGATACTGAACTGTTTTTGACACTGGAATTTGATATTGGATTATCCCTGGATTGCACGACTGACTGATTTACTTGTGAATGACTTTGGATTGTGTTTGGACTTTGCTTAAACTTTCTGGAAGTAAAAACCTACATTTACTGTACAGTGTATCTGTGTACTGTGTGTGTATTATTCCAACACTACTCTCTATACGTCTCCCTGTATGCGCTCATTCTCCTAACGGGGAATTACCTCAACACCTATAATTCTATGAACTTCTAAATTATGACCCACAAAATAGTTTATTGGGGGAAAAAAAGGAAATATAGGAAAAATAAAAGAAAGCAATTACATCTGGAGGCAGAATTTGAACACTTGGTTTATCTGTTACTTGTTGGCTATCTCAAGATTTGTTCCCCTAGCATTCTAGAGAGAACAGTCAAGAGATCTCATCTGGATCTCTTTTGGAGATGTTGTTAGGCAGGCTTCTTTGGTTTTGTCCATTCCTACCCTTAGGGTTTGTTTAGGTTGGGTTTGGTTTTTTTTAGCTCTAGCATCCTTGAAGAAACTGTTGTTTTCTAAAGCTCTCCTCAGTTTTCTGTCTCTGATGTTCTGGGTCTGGTTAGCAAATCAGAATTTATTTATTAGCCAAATCTACCTTCTTAATGATTTCTGGGAGAACAATAAAGGCACAAACTAGTTTTTTCCAGTTGTGCTATTGTATAAGAAAGATTATACAGGAGAAGCTTTTTGGGGGGAGAGGGCAAACAAAAGATGAATTCCATCTATTCAGGTCTCTCAGCATGGGGTCAATTTACAAATGCATCAGGAAAAACAGTTGTGTCATATCAGAAACCAAGATTTGTCAGCCTATTGTTATTTGTCAGCTGCCTTACATCTGATTCGGTAATATGGATTATGAAAGCTGAACTGAACAAATAAATATGAATTTTAAGTGACAACAGCTGTTTAAAATCTCTTCTTTCTTAGCATACAATATGTCCACCTGGCTAACATTTTGCTAGGAGTAAATTGCTGACTATTTTATTTTGGACATGTGAGACATAATTTGATATTCTCACATTCTAGTATCTTCTGCAGAGTCATTGGCATAATTCCATATTTAGTGATCTGGCTTTTATTTATATAAATTTGTTAATTTATATCTCTTCTTTCTCTGGGATCATCAGAGAGCTTAAATGGGGATCTGTCTTGATCTTATTCCAGAAATAGAACCCTTTCCTGTTGCAGAACAACCCTGAGCATGGATGAGGTTTTCCAGTTGGGTAATTAAACATCTGTTTTGTTCCTCCAAAACAGATCTACATTCACTGAAGGATGGATCCCTTTAAAGAGGTAGCTAAGCATACCTTTTTTTCTCTGCAATAGCCCATGTACACAATTGGCTTCTATAGATATCTACTGTAGGTTTCTTCCATTGGGCTGATAGAAAAATAATAGCTTAGTGCTCCATTTGTGATCACAACCCTGCACGCTTATTCCTGTTGGAAGAAATCTTGTTCAGTTTCAAGTGGGGAGGAAGACACTGGAAACATGGAGGCTGATTGGAAAGATGGTTTAACGGTGAATCAGAACCACAAGAAAATGTGATTCTGGGTAGCTGACCACATGGAGTGAAGAGTGAGGGTTATATATACCCTCTCTTGTACCTTGCCCTTGAGCTTCTTGTTCCTGTGCAAGCTATTGGCAAACTTTATTAGCTAACTTTGTAGGTTTTCTGAATCAAGCTTGGTTGAAGCTTGGGTTGATGCAATGAAGGGGCTTGTTGTGTAGTTGATTGTGGCTGAATGGGTTTTCCCTGAAGGATAATCCCATCATCCTAGAGCTGAAAATCTTTTGTTTTATAGAAAGGCTGTCCCAATCTTTCTTAATGGACACCAAATAACCATTGGGGGCAGGGAGCTGAAGCTTCTGTCTCCCTGAAGATTTCCATTTCTCTTTTAGGGGAAATATAATATTCTGCCTTTTTAAATATTTCTCAAACTATCTCATTTTTCTAGGAAGGGTAACTTCCCTCATTACATACATACATAAGTATCTCCCTATGATCCTTAAACAGCAGGAGATAATCAAAATATTTTGTTGTTAATTGCATTAGGGTCACAGATTATTGAACTACAGTTCACACCATGCTTTACCAGCATGGTCAATATGAGACATCTAAGGAGTTGCAGTCCAGTAACATCTGGATGTTGCTCATTCCTGTTGCTCATTCCTGCATTAAAGGATAATGTCTTTCCTTAAAGTTTCTTCCAAAGAGATCTGAAGCTATGACAGTAGAGTTGATTCTGGCACTCCTGTGAAGAGCTTATGCTCATTAACCTCTTAAAAATTCTATTTAACACTGATATATTTTTCTTATATTTAAAGCTGTAATTTACTCTATTCATTACTGTGTTAACAGTGTTAACAGTTTTCAGTTTCCATTATATAAGTACCATTGTAATCAGTTATTATCTATGTTCTATAGTATGATTAATATGTGGGGTGGGATTCTATCAGTTCTCACCTATTCGCTAGAACTGGTTGTATAACATTCTAAGCAGTTTGGAGAACCGATTGTTAGGAGAAATTACTGCCCTAATCCTGTAAGGAAGGCAGGAAGGAAACATTCTGGTGTTGCTTACAGAAACTGCCCTTCCGTTAACCCTTTTTACATTCTTGGCAGGACTAGACTTCCTGTCTCAGGAACTTCTCTGGAGTTTTTTCCCCATCCTTTGCTGGTACTTTGCTCGTGTGGAGTGACCATTCAAAGTTACAATGGCACTGAAAAAAGTGACTTTTGGCCGTTTTTCACACTTACGACTGTTGCAGCATCCCCACAGTCATGAGAGGCCAGGCGAGGACATGCGTGCCTTGATGTGAGTGATATTGAGTTGGCCACACCCAGCCAATAACATGGCCATGTCCACCCAGTCACATGACCAGCAAGCCAAGCCCACCACCCCTGTTAATATGTTATAACGTAATGAAACAATTTAGAAATAAAATACAAGTAGTCCACGGATTAAGATCACAATTGAGTCGGAGAATTTTGCCATCATGAGAAGCAGGAAGTTTTAAAATTCTTTCAATCTTACAGTTACTTCCGTGCATAGTAATTAAAGCTGCAGAGTTTGTGGGCAAGATTCATTTGTGTTGATCACAGGTTGCCATTAATTTTTTGTCCCTCATTAAAAAGAAAGAAAGAAAGAAAGAATAAATACAATGCAATACAATGTCTAAATACAATAAATAAATACAATACAATACCAAAACTCTTCAACAAGTGCATTTCTACAGCATAAAACTGGAGGTTGTGTTTGTACTAGATAAGGGGTCTCCCATTCTACTGCCTGATTCAGTTAACAACTATATTGAGAACCATAATGCTTCACTTAACAACTCTGCCAAGAAAGGTCATAAAACGGGACAAAACTCACTTAACAAACGTCTCAGCAACAGAAATGTTGGGCTGAATTTTGATCGTAAGTTGAGGACTACCTGTAATTTAACAGTTGCTTTACTCTTTGCCATGTTTTCCAATTAACACATTTTATTAAAAGGCGTAAACTTTTGGGAGCTTCTGCTCACAAAAGCTTATGTCTTTTAATGAAATGTTTGAGTCACAAAAGGTGTCATCAGATTCCCATTTTTTTTGCCACTGTAGATTAAGATGACTTTTTTCTTACAGTCTTTTTCCTTGGTGTAATTATTGACTTTTCAAACAGGCCATGGACGTGTGAATGCCAGTGTTTTCCTGAAAAAAATGCTACATTTTTGTCTGGCCGCATGTAAGATTATTAATTCTATCTGCTAAATAAATGTAAAACTGTCAGTCAGCAAATTTTTATGCATGTGGGGGAGGAAGAAATACAAACACAGGACAGTATCTTGTTCTTAAAATAAACTTTTGGGAACTGCTTTAAAATGTCTTATTTTTTTCCAAACTGTGTTATTATTAAAATGCATAGCCATTTCTGATGAAAAATAAAAATTTGTCTTGCTTTGTTTCTGTTTCGAAAACATTTTTGGACTTCTTGCTTGAAAAAGATAGAAATAAGATTTTGATTTTTTTGATGACTAAATCTGTTTTTACTATAGAAATACTGTTTCTATAGTTTGTTATGTATGTTTTGCTAAGTATGCCTTTATTGTTGTTTAAATTTGGAGTATGAATAAAGTTATTTTATTATATGTTTGCATCTGAACTGAAGGAAGTTGGAAATTATTCTTTTTCTATATTTAAAAAAATATTTTATCCATTTTTTAAATTCAATAAAGTCTAATTTTTTTAACAGAAATCACACCCCATTTTTCTGCTTTTATAAGCACAATTAAAGCACAATGCAATATATAGAATATGACAGCAAAATCAATACGCTGAAAATAAAAACTGTATTGTTAAAACGATTTAACAGTTAAAGGCTTAGGGAAGGACATAGCTATTTCCTGAATACTGGACTCCAAATGAATCTGAACATGTAATGACTCAGCAATTCTATTTGCCTTCTAGCCTGTTATAGCAGTGTAAATATCTTGAACATTACGCAGAACAATTGATATTCATCTATATTGGCCTTTTTGCGATACTGCCTAAATGGCCAAAAAAACCAACAACCCAAAAACAATTTATGAAGCCATATATACACAGGATGAAATAAAGAATGACTTCCAACAATGTAAAGTTCTTGAGAATGGTGTCAATGTAAGCTAATAAAAGCTACATTTCTTTTTCTTATCTAATGAATTTATTTACTTCGGGTTGCTGTTTCTGTGCTTTGCAGAAGTTTGCTCAGCCCAACCAGATAATAGTGCGATGCCTGTCATCCTTATCCTAGTTGCTCTTTTAAAAAATCCTAACCTTGTTAAGTATATTGCATATTTATTGGTTTACTTATCAGATTTTATAGGATGGCAACTACCTAAGTCTCTCTCTACTTCACAATATTAAAGATAAAGGAGGAAAACCACCTTAAAAGCAACAATATTAAAAAAGTTATAATCAAATGATCGACGTTAAAAGACTGCCCCCCCCCCCCCAAAAAAAAAAAGTATTTGAAAAGCAAAGGAAGAAGCATGGGGCTTCAACTCAGGAGGCAATGCATTTCAAAGAATTGGGGCATCAGAATGAAAGCTGTTTTCTAGTTGCCAGAAGGAAACCATGACAATTTGAGCAACGCTTTTCATATAAACTTGGGACGAAGGAAGAGCAGACAAGAATCTTAAGAGAAGAGAAGGCTTTCTCTCTAGGTAAAAATTATCCTGCGTGAGAGACTGACAGTGCATGCTGCATAAGCAGATTTCTATATTCAAGGATGAGAAGCCATGGAGTTGTATGACCACAATCATGGCTAAGTGACAAATTCATTAAGTGAGCATTGCCCCATTTTATGATTTTTCTTGCTACATTTATTAAGTGAACTGTAGCAGTGGTTAAGTTAGTAACACGGTTGTTCAGTGAATCTGGCTTCCCCACTGACTTTGCTTGTCAGAAGGTCACATGAGGGGATCACAGCTCAGGGCACCCACCATCATAAATATGTACCAGTTGTCAAGCATCTGAACATAAATCACATGATTATGGGGATGCTGCAATGGTCATAAACATGAAAAATGAATAGAATGGAATAGAATGGAATAGAATGGAATAGAATAGAATAGAATAGAATAGAATAGAATAGAATAGAATAGAATAGAATAGAATAGAATAGAATAGAATAGAACATAATATAATTTTTTATTGACCAAGTGTGATTGGACATACAAGGAATTTGTCTTGGTGCAAATGCTCTCAGTGTACAGAAAAGAAAAGATATATTCTTCAAGAGTCAAGAATCATAAAATACAACACTTAATAATAGTCATAGGGTACAATAAGCAATCAAATCATACTAGGAAATAGTCAGTATAAATCGTAAGGTTAAACAACAAAGTTACAGTCATACAGTCACAAGTGGGAGGGGATGGGTGATTAACAGTAATAGTAGTGCAGACTTTGTAAATAGTTGAACAGTGTTGAGGGAATTATTTGTTTAGCAGAGTGATGGCATTTGGGAAAAAACTGTTCATGTGTCTAGTTATTCTGGTATGCAGTGCTCTATAGCGTCGTTTTGAGGGTAGGAGTTGAAACAGTTTATGTCCGGGATGTGAGGGGTCTGTAAATATTTTCACAGCCCTCTTTTGGTCATAAATAGTCATAAATCCTTTTTTCAGTGCAGTTGTAACTTCAAATTATAATTAAAAGATTTGTTATAAGTCTCAAGGACTACCTATACTGTATGATTGCTTTTCATAATTTGCAAGGTGTGGTTATACGAGTACTGCTCACTTACTGACAATAAGTGGAACCAGGAACTCTCTCACTAAGCCACATGATCATAAGGTGTGACATCCATCCAACTAACAAGAGCAGTTGAAGTGTCACAGTTGTCATAATTTCTGCACATCCTGTTTTAGTTGCAGCATTCTAGGGTCCCATGATGACCATTTGTGATCTCCTGCTGGCTTCCCCAATGACTTTGCTTATTGGAAGTCAACAGCGAAAGTGTTTGAATTGTGATTCCAAAATGTGGTCATATGGCCATAGACTACAACCAAAAGGACCCATGAGGGTCTAATTCCTGCTTGTTATAAATAGGCAAAGAAAGTGCAGCTTCTTTGATGTAAATATTTGTGACAGTATTCTAGAATTAGCCTGTAATGCAACATCATGTCTACTTATCCTGAGTTACCAGTGGATGGCAGCAAAGAACCAAAGGATTTTCCTATATCCTTTGCTGCCATCTAGTGATAACTAGGTTATTAGCAGTCTATGTCTGGTCGACTTTTGACAATGCTCTTCCTTATTCTGCAATTTTGTATTTAATACTCCATCCATTTCTCCTTTTTAAAAAAAGTTTCAGTACTTCTGTTATGCTTCTAATTCCAACACTAACTGATTTAGAATACGTATCTCATATAAATCTGCCTGAATATTAAGTTCGCAAGAATACTCTGACCATATTACCAAGTACTGCTGGTCCTATGATCTCAGAAAAAGCAGTCTCAGGATAAATGCTTGATTGTTGAATCCTTTTTTTTTGTTTTTTTCAGTTCAAGTTGTTGGCACATCTTTAGATGTTTCGTGCCAACTGAAGATATAGCTGATCTTCTAGTCTAGTCCAAAGTTGCGGAACGATGGTCCTTTTATGACTTGTGGACTTCAACTCCCAGAATTCCTGAGCTGGGAATAAAAGGGCCATCGTTCCCCACCCCAGTCTAGTCCTTCTGTTAAATTTGTGCTGCTGGCTTTCATGCTTCCTACCAATGTCTAGTTGTTCCATGATGAGATATGAGTTTTTAAACCAGTATGAGATTTTTTTAGCTTCCCAGCCTTTCTTCTCCAAAATTTGCTTGTAACCACATTCTGGTGGCAAAACTGTGGATTTTACACTATTTTTCTCCCTCCACTTAGAGAGATGAAAAACAACTTTAAAAGACAGGAAATGGGAAGGGGAAGGAGAGTTGAAAGTACAACTAGCTGAAATATGTAAGCTCACATGTTACCATGAAAGTCATTGTGTGAACAGGGCTAGAGTTTTCAGATTAATAGTTATGGACTTTTTAAATAAAAAAAAATAGATATCATAAAGAACAACAACATAAAACAAGCAGGTAAAAGTTACACAACTATCAAGCCCATCATCATTATTTACCCAGCTCTTGAAAAGGTGTGGCCCTAGAGAAAAAGAACAACCAAGACGAATCTTGAAGGCGGAACAAGGGCATTTGAGTTTTATTCATGTCATGCAGAGTATTACTCATGGCTGTCAGCATTTCAAAATCCTGCCATTCTAATTTAAGTCATTCTTCTCTCCTAAATTTCTCTGCCTACTGTCAGCACTCCATAGCAGACCATACCTTTAAGCATGTGAAAAACAAACCAAGAGATCTAGACCAGGATTCTCAATATTTGTACATTTGTTCACAGTTTAATCCTATGTATGTGCCTGAAATTGAAAAGTATTGATGAATGTGGAGGCTAAAACATATTAAAAACGGTTTGTGGAATTAGGTATGTCTAGTTTAATTAAAAGAAAGACGAGAAATGACATGATAGCAGTGTTCCAATATCTAAGAAGCTGCCACAAAGAAGAAGGGGTTAACCTATTTTCCAAAGCACCTGAGGGTGGGATAAGAAGCAGTGGGTGAGAACTAATCAAGGAGAGAAGCAACCTGGAACTCATGAGAAATTTCCTGATCATTAGAACAATTAATCAGTGGAACAACTTGCCTCCAGAAGTTGTAAATGCTCCAACTCTGGAGGTTTTTAAGAGGAGATTGGACAACTATTTGTCTGAAATGGAACAGGATTTTCTGTCTGAGCAGGGGGTTGGACTAGACAACCTCTATGGTTCCTTCAAATGCTGTTATTCTATGATTTTATTCTGTGCTATGAGATACAATATATTTTGCGATTGATCAATTCATCCATTTTCAATAGATCTCTTGTTAAGTTGATCTTAATGATATCTTTTCCCCAATGTTATCTGCCCAATATCACTGTGAATGACTTTCTTTAGCCCTGGCCAAACTTGCTTAATATTACTTAGAAATTATAGGAAAGAGCTAAACAAGAAGATGTGAAATAACTGGAACAGAAACAAAGTGAGGGTAGAACTGGTAGTTCTGCTTTTTTTTTTTCATCAGCAGTTATTGGATGAGTCTCAATTACAAACACACAGATGGCATTGCCAAATGGCCTAGGTATGTGTGAGAGAAAGAGAGGGAGGAAAGGAAAGAGAGAGAGAGAGAAAGAGACAAAAGAAAACAAGGAAGTAAGATACCATGAAGTGAATTAAGGGAAGGAAGCTCTAGGATCAATTGAGTGATAGATCATCAAACTAGAAAATTCTTTGTATTTCTACTTTTGCCCCATTAAAATCCATTCTACTCTTAAGAAATTATACTATCATTCCATCAGAACATCTTGTCCTTATTTATGAACCCAGCCCATCAGCCCAGCTATCTGAAATTTGGCATATTTGTTCCTCAAATAATTTGTTCACTGACTACAAAAGTCCTCATATGCAGCCTGAAAAGTAGAGGCACGTAATTTTTTTAAAAAAATCCAACTGTAAGGAGAGTTGGAAAGGCCCTGTGCCAATTTCAATAAACTTTTAACTTCATTCTTGCTTAAGCAATACTTGGCTGAAATGACTCAAAGTACAACATGCTTACTATTGTAAAAAACATTGCTACTATATCTATTGGAAATCACCGACAAAATGGTAGGAAAACCAAGCTTTGTTAATCAATTTCTTCTCTTATTCCAGGCAATTAACTTGGTTAGAGAAACTTGCTTCAGAGAAACTCATGCCTGAATTTTCAGAGCTTGGATTGAATCCACAGAATGGACCACATGGAATTTGAATATTTTTGAATCTCTATCTTGTTTTCACTGAGTTATCCACAACTTGACACCTCCTTTCCTACTTAGTTGTCTGCAAACTAAAAACTCCTATAAGTCTGAAAAAATCTTAAATATTTTCAGCAAACTACACCGCTTACCTGTAACTAAATCCTTTTAATAATACAATACAACATAGCACAATACAATATAATAATTCAATGCTGTGCTGTGCTAAGCTATATAATGCCACACCACACCACACCACACTATAGCACAGTGCAATGCAATGTACTGCAGTACAGTGTAATGCAATGCAGTGCAGTGCAATGCAATGCCATGCAGTACAATGCAATGAGATGCAATGCAATACAATACAATACAGTAGAATACAATATAAATATTAATGGAAGATCCTGAAGTTTACATCTTTGGGGAAACTATACATATATTCCTGCTTTCTTATTTTTATCTGGGCTATTTTCCCAAAAGGACATCACTAATCTCATGAATGTTATATTTGCTCAGAAGCCTTAGATGAGGAAATTTGTTGCAAACATTTTGAAAGTCCAAGCAAACTGCATCTTCTTGAATACCCTTATCTGTATGCTTCAAAGAACTCTTAATATTTGAAAAGTCTCTAGAATTTTACCACCATTTGCCTCTGTTTCTGAGACTCTGTCTTAATAAGATTGGAGATGGCTATTCTGTATCTACAGTGGAGAAGTTTCCCAGCTTCCTCAAAGTCCCCTTATCTTTTAATATTCCTTTACTTCCCATGATCTCTAATGATCTAACCACTTTCCTTGCCAGCTTCCTATTTCTATGGCCTTTTAAATTCATCTTAAGATGATCGATGACATGCCCTTCAACATGTTACATTTACTTTGTGCAGTGCTGTATTCTGTCTCTGGTTGTTGGTTTGGCAAGATTTCCAGTTTTGAAAGAAGCCTTCTCTTCCCCCATACATCATCTAGTTTGAATACTGCTCCCCCATGTGGGTGAACTCTTGGACTGACTCTAGATGAGCTTCTATTGTTTTGTTTGTTTGTTTATTAAAGTTATAAGGCCAGATATTTCAGAAGGTGCCTGTGTGATGAAAGGGAACACATCAGAATATAAATATGCCGCCAACACTGTTAGTTTTGAAGAGATGCAACCTGTTCAACTTTCTCTTTCAACTTTTGTTCCATTGATTTACTAATTTTTAGAAGTTTTAAAGTTCAGTGTAATTATATTTTGATGCCTTTGCAAGCTTTCAGTTAAATACAAATTGTAGTTGATGGCACCGACACACAATCTCTAATCCATTCAACAACATCCATATCTTCTACTAAGCAATTTAAGGAAAAGTCAAATCATAAGTTCTATCATCATGGTTTTAGGTTATAATCATTCAGGTATACAAAACTATATTTCTTTGTGAGTGGATAAGAGTATTATATCTATTTAGTATAACAGTAAGGCCTAATTCCAAGAAGACTTGCATCCTTATCAATCTTTGCAAACTTTTGTAATCATGTGGCCCCGAAATATTCTGAAAATGTCACTAAAATTGTTTCACCCTTAACATTTACCATTTAAAGAAGGCCGCTAACCCTTATACAATATTGAATCCACAGTCTAAAACTGCACCACTACAGATTATTTACAAGTATGAAAGTTATTTTTCTCATAAATAATTGAGAAAAACCCTTCATATAACATAGAAAGCAGAATTCCATTTGTACTTACGAGGAATAGTATAGGTAGTCTTCGACTTAGGACTACAATTGAACCCAAAATTTCCATTGCTAGGCAGTTGTTAAGTGAGTCATGCCCCCATTTCATGACCTTTATGCCAAGGCTTTGAAACAAATCACTGCAGTTGTTAAGTGACTCATGTGGTTGTTAAGTGAATTTGGCTCCCCCCATTGACTTTGCTTGTCAGAAGCTCCCTAGGAAAGTTCCGAGGACAATCCCAGGACCCCGGGATGCTGCAACCATCATCAATATAGCTGGTTGCCAAGGGCCTGAATTTTGTTCATGTGAATGTAGGGATCAGGGCAGGGGTGGGATTCTACCAGTTCAGACTGGTTTGAACTCTGTGCTCTGGTTTTTGCTTCCTGGGCCTCAGGGAAGCCTCCTGGGAGCAAAAACAGCTTTCCAGGAGGCTTCCCTGAGGCCCAGGAGGCAAAAAAAATGGAGCATTGGGGGTGCTGCAATAAAATAAAAGCCATGTCCACCCAGTCACGTGGCCATTCCCACTTAGCTATTCCCACCTAGCCACACCCGCAGAACCAGTAGTAAAAATATTTGCATCTCACCCCTGGATCAGGGGTGTCAAACTCAATTTCATTGAGGGCTGAATCTGGTCTGTGGTTGACCTCAAGGAGCTGGGTGGGTGTGGCCAGCTTGATACCATTCCCCAAACTTCTGGCATGTTTCCTCTTTGCATTGGGTAGACCGGGCTGAAGCCACACTGGCCTGATGGTTCGTCTTCGCATTGGGTAGACTGGGCCGAAGCGATGCGGGCTGGCCCCTAACATTTTCAAGGACAGCCCCATGGGCCAGATCCCATCACATTGTGGGCTGGATCCAGCATACAGGCCTTGTGTTTGACACCCCTGGTATGGATGGTGCAATGGTCAGAATCGTGGGAACCAATCATAAGCCTGTGTTTTCAGTGTCGTGGTAACTTCAGACTGTCATAAAACGAATTGTTGTAAATCAAGCAGTACCTATATTTTTACAGGTAGTCCTCGACTTATAATAGTTCATTTAGTGATCATTCAAAGTTGCAAAGGCTCTGAAAAAAGTGACTTAGTTTTCATACTTATGACTGACTGTTTCAGCATCCTTTTTAAAAACATTTTTTATTAGATTATAGAATAAAATACAAAAACATGAAAGCAAATAACAGGATACAGTGAGGAGGAAGAGGGGAAAGAAAAGTGAAGAGGAGAGGAAGCAAAGCAAAGAAAATCCTGATTTCTGACTCTCTCTGTTGCAGTAGAACAAAGCATTAACATCGAATCTCAACTTTTTACTTTTCCAAAATAATATAAACTAGCCATTTCTATTACAACAAATGCAGTATCCCTATGGTCATGTGATCAAAATTAAGATGCTTGACAACTGACTCATATTTATGATACTTGCAGTGTCCCAGGGTCATGTGATAATGGGTATGCCAGATTCACTTAACAACTACAGTGTTTCACTTAACAACTGTGGTGAGAAAGGTGGTAAAATTGGGCAAAACTCAATAAATGTCTAGCTTAGCAACAGAAATGTTGGGCTGAATCATGGTTATAATTTTCAGACTACCTGTACAAATAGATTTTCTTCAGAAAGCCAAGAAGGGTAAGTAGTTGAATTTCTCTTACAAATTGTTCGATCAATTTTTCAGAAGTGTGGCATAAAGTGGGATACTTCCAAAATCAGAGACACATTCTTCATTTTAGCATTGCAATTTGTTAAATAACCTCAATGTAGTCCTTAATACATTTGTGCCAGAGCTACTGAGAATACATTGTCAATTTTCCACATCAGCTTTTCTTAACTTGGCATGCTTTCCATATGTAGAGACATGTTGGAGAATTTAAGCAATTACAGCCACAAAACATCTGGAGGACAGGAGATTAAGAAAGGCAGTTTTAAAGGAAAGGTCATCCTTTACAAACTTCTAGTACAATGAAATGTTTAAGCAAACTTGAAAAACTGGATGTCCTAAACTAACAGCAATCAAAATTGCTGATGTGTATTTTATAGAAACGCCCAAGAAAGACGGATGCCTTATTTCACTCTCTTTCCTGACAAGTAACCAAATAAGAGAGTGATAAAAATAAAAGCTCCAGAGGCATTGATACACATATACTGCATAATCTGACATAAACCTTTAAAGGACAAAATAAATATTCTCCTCATCAACAGGTTCCCTTTTCTTTCCCTGGTTCTCTAGAGATGAATGAAAGAAAATATTTTGTGTTTTCCTCCAGTTCGAATATCTTTATGTATTGGAGAAGCTGAATAACCTATGATTTAATACCAGTATCTGCTGATCAAAGAGATAAACTGTCTCCAGTCTGTCTGGTACATTTCTTAAGTTCTACACCTTCAATTATGTTTTTTTTTCTTCCCTCCAACTCTTCCTAATGCATGCAGATGAGTCGTTCGGGAGTCTAGCTTTTGCATTTTAAAATGTGCTGCGAAATTGGCTTGTTGAGGGAAGGTTTGTTTTCTTATTGAGGAGCAGCTGGTGAGAATGGCATAGGGGGGATAATCCAGAACAAAGCTGAATTCTTGAGAAATTCCAGCATGACAAAAAAAAAAAGCTCACATAGCTTCTTGCTTTAATAAAAGACGGGGGAAATTAGAAACCTCCCAAAGTAATTAAAGGAATGCAATTAAAATGTCTTCCCTCAGAGTTTAAACACTACTACTGTTACATTGATCTATATTTTATTCTTAATCTTAATATTCAGAGGAAATTTTGAGCCTTTTGACTCAACTTCCTTTCTGCATCTGTATAGGTATATTTATATACACTTAAAAGAAAGTCTACATGGCAGCCCACTTCCTGAACTAAGAAGACATCCGCACTGAGGCAAAATGAAACGGGATCACAGAGAGCTGTTAGCAGCCCAACTTTCCTTGAAGAGTAAGCAGAATAGTTGTGTCATGGGCTGCTCCAATTCAATCTGTTAATTAAATCCTCTTTTGGAATATCTCCTTCTATTCTTTGCCCTGCTTTTTATTCTACCTTCAAAGAAACACTGCAGCTTTTTTACAAAATAACAACAATGGATCTTTTTATACTTCTGTAAAATTTGGAATTTGTTTTAATGAATGTATGTTATTTCCCCACCCCCACCCCCCAAGTCAGGCTTTTAAGTGGGCTGCCACAAAGAAGAAGGGGTCAAGTTATTCTCCAAAGCACCTGAAGGACAAGAAGCACTGGATGGAAACTAATCAAGGGAAGAAGCAACCTAGAATTAAGTAGAACTCTCTTGACAATGAGAACAATTAACCAGTGGAACAACTTGCCTCCAGAAGTTGTGGATGATCCAACACTGGAGGTTTTTAAGAAGAGATTGGATGACCATTTGTCTGAAATGGTATAAAATATCCTGCTTGTGCAGGGTGTTGGATTAGAACAAGGCCATCAAATTTGTGGCCTGTGGGCCTGATGTATCATGCACTGGCCACACCATGCCTGGTTTAATGAAGGGGAAAATAGTTCTGATACATCACATGAGGATGTGAGTTGACACCCCTGGACTTGAAAAACTCCAAGGTCTTTTCCATGTTATATGTTTTTCTGTTATAATGTTATATTCCATGTTATAATGTTATATTGTTATTAATTTGGCTTAACACAACCCCGTTGGATTTGCATTGTTTTATTTACAATTGTTAGGTCCCAAATTAAACAATGCCCATTCCTTTAACATTTTTGGATGGATAGAGAAAGCAAGTCTCCTTCAAGAAGAACTCAAACCCTGGTAACTTCATGGCTACATCTGTGATATACAAGGGTTCAACCAAGGTTCAGACATGGTTTGCCATTGTCTTCTTCTGGGATAATTTTTCATCCTCTCCATCTGCCCTATACTTCTGCATTTCTTACAGCTTTCCCATTTAAGTGCAAACTAGGTCGTTCTTTTGAGATCAGCTCAAATGGGCTGTCTAAGATGGACTCTTTGCAGCTAATAAAAATGCTATGGAACCATAAAATGTTAGAAATATGATTAGAACAAGAAAATTCTAAAACTAGAACTGTAAATAGTTGAATATTAAAAGGTCTGAGAAAGTAAACTCCCTCCTGAGTTTGTATGGCAATATGTTCCATAACCTGGGTCCTGTCCAAGAGAAAGAAAAATCAGTAATTCTTGTCAAACATGTTCATGCTGAGATCCACAAAAACTGTCTGATTCATAATATAAGATATAAGAATGAGATTATGCAGAAATAGCCTGGGCTAAGCCATGTAATACTTAATGCTTTATCATTAGCATCACGGATTGGATTCAGAAGTCAACGTGGCCAAGTCTGAAATTATTTCACAAGTAGAATAATGTAGAGCTTTGAAGAGGTTTCACTCACCCCATGCTGCCACAACTGCATTTTTGGCAATGTCTTTAAGAATTACAGTACTGTACATCATTAAAAATACCTTGTGCTATTCCAGCTGTAAGAGGACCATTGCGTAAATGATCAAGCCAAAGTTTTTCTTTTCCCAATAGGACAAAACTGTTTATAAGCTGAAAATGACAGGCTGGTTTTGTTACAAACATTATGTGTGTAGGTACTGGATCTAGACGAGTTCTCTACATTGCAAGTCACTTCTTTAAGTGAGAGTACAATCCCATCCAGAACAGAATATATTTTCAAATATTGAAACCAGCCCCTGAAACTGATAACAGCTCAGTTCTAACTAATTTTAGCTTTGGCCTACTGTACTTTCTCACATTGAGTTCTTTTTACCCTGGAGCAGGGTTTCTCAACCTGAGCAACTAAGATGAGTGGAACTCCCAGAATTCTCCAGCCAGCCATGTTGAAGTCCACATGTCTTAAAGTGACCCACATTGGGAAACTCACCCTGTCCTTAAGAATTTGAACCTCAAAAGTTAGGGAGGGGAAACATAAATCCCATCAGCAAATTGATGACAATAACCCCCAAACTTATAAACGATCCTTTCTTTTCATGTTGATGCTAAATAACATGGGAGACAAAATAGAACTAATGAACAGAAATTAGCAAGATTGAGGATGATAAAGTGAAGCATTTGAATTGCATTTTCTACTGGCAAAAGGGGCCAGGATAGCCTTAAATTTAAAGATGCTAGAACTTTAAGAGCATCAATCTGTATTTTGATGTGTATCAATATATTTACTTCATCTATAGTCATATTATTTAACTGGTTTCCATGGTCTCCATGTAGAACAAAACCACACAAGGTGAAGAAGGGATTTCACATGTAGTACTTAAGATGTTCACCTACACACATAAATAGAAACCTGTTGACAGTTCTCCCAACATATGCTTGTTTATATAGATAGACCATCTTTAAAAGATCCCTAATTTAGAAGTGTGAACAATAAAATAACAGTGCACTTCTTTAAATAGCTCTTACTTTGGAGAAGGATAAATGAGAGGGTCTTTAACACAAGATGCAAATGTTAAATTCTACATCACAAGTGGGCATTCTCCAAATTTAAGATTGCATGTATCCCCAGTTGCTGGGAATGGCAAACTATTTTTGCCATTCCCAGCAACTTATTGAATCAGGCCACTGAATTGCAGCATTGTAACTGCCTGAAATTGATTATATGGCATTTGACTGTTTGGAGATGAGAATCACACAGAAACAATAATGGAATCAAAATTAAGTTGATTTATTTTACCCACTCCAAAGATCTTCTCCACTGAACATTTAAATATCTAAATATTTTAAGTGATGCATTACCTTATTTAGGGAAATATTTTCTTCTCTGCCATTATTTAAATTCAAAGACAGAGATTTGTAGCTTATTTTCATGAATTATTTGATGATGTTGACAAGTCAGAGATCTAAATGTTGTTTTACTGTATTAATTTTTTTTTCATTTCTTAACTGTCTTCTTCAAAGAGAATTTATTTAAGAGAGTTTGAAAAATAAAATTCAATGACTGATTGGGAGAGACCATGGCCGGGAGGGAAATTATTTGTTTTCCTTCCAAATAAAGGAAGTATCTATCAATGTATTGTTTTGGCTGATTGCAACAGCAGCTCAAAAAAAAAGTCAAGTCCTTCTCTGTTGCTCACATTATCTGTGCCTTCATTAGCCAGAATCCTGAAGGATTAATATTTCCTTTTATACTGAGCAACTGGGTAAGAAACCACCTTTATGTTTTCCCTTGAACCTGAACAAATAAAATGTACAGAGATTTAAAAACCCACAGAAGAGTAGGGAAAAAGACACTGGAATCATGGAAGTTGTTTCAAAAGAAGGTTTAATGGTGGACAGGAGGACCACAAGGCAAAAAAAAGGGCAGAGATGCTGAGAGTCCCTGGGTTTTATGCGCTCTGTTGTGATTTGAATTTGAGCTTATATTCTGATTAATTGTCAGACTCCCATGGGGCCATGTAGGGGCAACTCTGCAGGATGTCCTGGGTCCCAGGCTTGGTTGAGCCTTGCTGGATGATGATGTAATGAAAGGGCTTTGGGCAATTGCTATTATGGCTCTATTAGAGTAGATCTTTTTATTGTGTAGAATACTCTGGCCCAGGTCTTAATGGCCCATTAGCAAAGGGGGAGGGGGAGGCTCTCTGAGTTTCTACTTCTCTTTTCAGGAAATTATTCTGCCTTTTTAATATATCCTAAAATATTTCATTTTTCTAGGAGAGGGATGGGTGCTAGCTTCCTACAAACCCTTGCACATTAATACTATATACCTTTCTGAATTGGACTCCTTCTTATAGACTGTAAGGAAAAATGTACTAACTTCAGTACTTCCGAATTGAAACTCAAACCACAGGTATGAGTTCAAGAGGTGAAGAAACAATTACAAATGAAATTTACTGGCTGCAGCAATGAAATGTCAGAAGTACAAGATATTCTGCATCTGGCAATATATGGAATTAAATTCATAAAAGCCAATGTCACAAGGCTTTCAGTTCTATAAAACTTTCAACAAAATGAATAATGGCTTCCTTTGCTGAGGAATCAGAAATTAATTCCTTCCTTCCTTCCTTCCTTCCTTCCTTCCTTCCTTCCTTCCTTCCTTC
>BLBF01000041.1:24871058-24924501 GCA_015471245.1 Laticauda colubrina
TTCCTTCCTTCCTTCCTTCCTTCCTTCCTTCCTTCCTTCCTTCCTTCTTGCCTGCCTCTTTCTTCTCCTCATTACAGGAAGATTTGTAGTTTTTTTGTCACCACAGGGGGGTTCAATAGATCTTTTAACACATCATTGTTAATTAGCAGTTTACTAATTGTCTCTCCAATCCAAGGCCTGTAACAATCAGCAATTACCATTATTATTGGATTTCACTCGGAGAAGAATGATTCCTTACAGGTTTATTTTTAGAAATGCCAGAACAGTGTTATTATTAATATCAGTTCCATGTTTTCTTGAAGATTAAATGCACATGATCAATTTAAGCTTGAGATCTGTAAGATTGGTTTGGTTGATATTTATTGAATTAATCTGGACCAGCTCTGCTCCATTCTGTTCTTTGGTTCATAGGCTCATGATATACAATAATATACATAGGCTGGTTATCTTCAGCTTTTAGTAAAGAGCTATTATTTATTCCTTGGCAATGGATATAATTCCCAAATTCTTTAGTTCCTTGTTGATGTAAGCGCACTAGAGGTTATGGTTCATTACTTAAGAAATTACAAATTTAAAAGATATTTAAAAAATCACTGGGTAGGTGTAAGGAAGTAACCTGATATTTATTCTAGCACAGATAATGGGATCGCCAGCAAAGCTTTTAATTCACCCCCTTCCCCCACTGTCACTTAAGCTGGAAAGATGCATTTTATTTACTTTGTAAATGTAATCACAGAGTCTTGAAAGGAAAACAAGCTGGAGTTGAATCAAACAGAAATGATTAAACATGAACATAATAGAAACAGCATGCCTCTTTCCTTCTAGCTGCTCTAATGCAGGAACAAAATGTTGAGGAAATATACATTGGATTAGGTGAAGAACTTTGAATAGAAAATTGTAACATTAAAAAAAATGGCCAAAAGATTGCAATATGGTAATATTTGGACATCCAGTTATGGACCAACCCTCCTGTTGTAAATACTTCAGAATATTTTCCAATATTACAGGATTAATAGAATAGAATACTTTATTGGCCAGGTATGATTGGACACATGAGGAATTTGTCTTGATGTAAATACTCTCAGTATACATAAAGAAAAGATACATTCGTTAAGAATCAAGAATCATAAGGTACGACACTTAATGATAGTCATGGGGATAAGCAATCAAATCATACTAGGAAACAGTCAATAAAAATTGTAAGTATACAAGTGACAAAGTTACAGTCATACAGTCACAAGTAGAAGGGATGCAGAGGTGGTATTCTGACCAGTTCTGGAAAACCAGTAGCTGAAATTTTGAATCGTTCAGAGAATCCGCAAATACCACCTCTGGTGATAATGATAAATGCTTATAAACAATGTACTAAAATAGATGTTCAAATGTATAGAGATATATAGAATAAGGAATCTGAATGCTCAATACATGAATCTCAACTAAACTTATTAATTGAACAAAAAAACTTTCTGTTGGATGAAATATAATTTCAAGGAAGGAATTGATGAGTTCTGTTAGCCGTGAACTATCACTTGATATTTGTGGGTGGTTAAGTTCTTTAAATCACAAATCAAATCACTGAAAGTTAAGGCAAGTAAATACTGCACATTCTATGATCACAAAAACCCTAATATTACAAGTTTGGAAGGATACCTCTTCTCCATCAAGTATCCCAAATCCTAAAGAACATAATTTCTCTTTCTATATTTGAACAAGCATGAGAGTGCCTGGAATTTTTCCTTACTTCAAGGGGGTGTGCATAAGCACACCAGCGTGTGTACCATCCCTGTCCTACTGTTCCCATTTATTTGTACTCATATATTATGTACATACTTAGACCCAGGGGTGGTATACAGCAGGTTCAGATCAGTTCTGGAGAACTGGTAGCGGAAATTGTAAGTAATTTGGAGACCCAGCGAATCCCACCTCTGACTGGCCCCACCCCCATCTATTCTCTGCTTTCTGAGTCTGGATCTTCTTTTGTTGCTCTGCACAGGAGAATGGAGCTGGAAAGTAGGTTAGTCAGGTGGGGTGCTGAGGTGGTATTCAGTTCTGAAGAACCAGTAAAGGAAATTTTGTGTAGTTTGGAGAACCAGCCCAAACCACCTCTGACTGGCCCCACCCACGTATATTATCTGCCTCCCAAGTCCCAGCTGATCAGCTGGGTCTTCTTTTGTTGCCCTGCACAGGAGAATGGAGCTGGAAAGCAGGTTAGTGGGGTGGGGATTTTGCAGTAACCTTCTCCTGCCATGCCCACCAAGCCACGCCTACAGAACCAGTAGTAAAAAAATTTGAATCCCACTACTGCTTAGAACCTGTTTATACGTATATATTTATATGTTACGTTCATACTTATACTTGTTTTCTCATACATGCTTGACAAACTAAACTTTTTTTTTTAAAAAAAGCTTCTTTTGGCATCAATGGAAGCCATTTACAGCATCACATTTTTCCATGGAGGGTTGCAACCAGGGTGCTTCAGCTCATCTCTCCTCTCCCTTTCCCCATTTGAAAAACTATTCCCTTGGAGGGGGGCAATGCATGTGTTTGTGCATTTATGTGTGTGAATAAAATGAGAGACAGTGAATAGACAGCGTGGCTGTCTTTAGGCTCAGAGAATGCAGACTATGACCCACCCTGATTGGTTGGTGTGTTCCTCATCCTTGTTGTGCAAGAAACAATTGTTTGTGGGAAGACATAACACTTGCCAGAAATCATTGATTTATTATTCTTCCTTGTGGATGTCCACATGATTTTAAGAGTGGCTTTTTCCTCTAGTTTGCACAGGATGTTTTTCTCTTGTAAGAGATTGTCCAGGGCAGCACCTTAGGCTATGCTCAGATATCAATCAAACAGAACAGAGCTGGAAGGGATTTTGGAGGTCATCTAGTCCAGCTCACAACTCAAGCAGGAGACCCTATACCATTTCAGACAGACAAGTGACTGTCCAGTCTCTTTGTAAAAACCTCCAATGATGAAGCATGCACAACTTCTGAAGGCAATCTGTTTCACTGATTAATTGTCCTTGCTGTTATGAAGTCTCTACTTAATTCCAGGTTGCTTCTTTCCTTGGTTAGTTCATATCCATCCATATATTCCATTTCTATTCTATTTAAATTGCAGTATTTTCTTCTGTGTACACATTTATGCAAAAAACAAGCAAACATATAGGTAGTCATTAAGCAAATCCAGTCTACAAGGGTGGGATGTGGGTGTAAAACATAAAATAAAATAAAACAATCAAAATGGTGGTTCCAATTGTGTTACTGAAAATTGGCTGTTTCCTGCTTCTGTCTTGATGTATGAGAAAAGGAAATGGGGCTTCCATCTTGGCTTTTCCTATTCTCTCCACCCCCTTGATTGCATGTGTGGGTCCAAAAGGTACAGCCCATATATTAAGCTTTAATTGCTGAACTGTGGCTAAAGGTGAAGTACCATTGACTGCTGTGAAACTTAAAATGCATTTTCAGCTGGCAAGAATGATAATTACTTGAAAAGACAAGACAACATGTAAGGCAGAAGAAAGAAAGAGGAACTTCTCCAGTGCTGATTTTCAGAACTGTAGTTGGTGACAGATCTCTTTTCCCCCCATCTTTAATCTTACAAATTCTTCTCCAAATGGCAGCTCCAAGCCACAGACAAACTTCCTGTCAGTCAAGTAGATAACAGACCGCTTGAGACCATAGGGGCTCTTTCCACAAAGCACGACTATTTATACTAAGCCATGAGAGAGTAAACCAGTCATTTATCAACACATACCCAGGAAAACTTCTTCAGACTTTCTTACATTGGTGGTTAACAGAAGTGGTGAAACTTTTAGATATGGTGTGCTAGTAAGATACAAATGTTTACTTTTATCCAGAACAGGTAAACACTAATTCCAGAAAATGGAAATAATCATGCAATGCATCTATTGTTGGAAGTTAAAACCCACCTCTGTCCTAGGATAATGAAATATTTTAGGATATTTTAAAAAGGCAGAATATTTCCCCTAAAAAGAAAAGTTGAAACTCAGAAGCAGAAACTCAGCCCCATATTTTTGCTAATGGGCCATTACTCTGGCCAGCCTATTTTACATTACAAAGATCTACTTCAGGTAGAGTCCTAATAGGAATTTCCCAAAGCCCTTTCATTACATCATCATCCAGCAAGGCTCAACCAAGCCTGGGACTCAGACATCCTACAGAGTTGTCCTTGCATGGCCCCATGGGAGTCTGACAACCAATCAGAATACAAGGTCAAATTCAAATCCCAACACAGGGCATAAAACCCAGGGACTCTCAACATCTCTGCCCTTTTTTCTTCACCCAAGGCATGTGATTCTGACCACCATTAATCCATCTTTCCAAGCAGTCACCATGTTTCCATCTTCCCCACTTGGAATTGAACCCAGAAGGATATTTCTTCCAACACTACAGTATGAATCATGTATGATCTTCGGGGGCAGAGTGGAATATCAATATCCAGGAAGCAGAAGGAAAAAAATATCTGCTTTAACCACACTTTGCTTGAGCAACCATTTATTTTATCAGACAGTCCCACCTCTTGATGGTAGCTCAGACTCAAGCCAATCACCCTGGAGAAGTACTGTCAAAAATGATTCCCAAATGTAACAATGTGCAACCTACTATTCGGAAGCAAATACAAAACAATGTCATGGTTCTAAATTTCAAGAGGATGAAGAAGAAATATTGTGGACTAGAGGAAGCTTTTTTATCATGCTGAATGGCATGATGAAAGTTTAAATTGTTAATTATAGTGGCTGTCTGTCCTATTTTGCAGAGTTGTTCAGTGCAACTGTGACTTAAAGGGTGTTATTTTGTGAAAACACACTAACCCATCCTCTTTGGTACTCTTTTTTTTTTTTTTGTTACTGATTAATATTTATTCTGCAAAAGTCAGATTGCATTTGTAAACCTTAATATCATAATCTAAGAAGGATATCAAGGATGGCAAGAAAGGTATTTATTTTCTTTATGGCTGTAATTTATATGCCATTCAATCCCCAAAATGGTTCTTACAAGCAATACCTAGAGGACAAAATAAGATCAATAATCAAGAAATCAGCATCCTCACGGTCATATGATCAAATTTTGGACACTTGTGATCCCCTTTTGCAGGCTTCTGACAAGCCAAGTCAATGGAGCAGCCAGATTCACCTAACAACTGTGTTACTAACTTAAGAGTGTAGTATTTCGTTAAGCAACTGTCAATTCATAAAACATTTTGTATACATTTTTTATAGTTGACAACATAAAAAATAGGGGGGGGGAGTTTCAAAGAGCAGGAAACAGTGTGGAATCGAAAGTATATTCCATTCATATTTTCTTCAAAGACTGATTGGATGGCTGAAGCTTCTGCTGCAAAAAAATCTAATTGGAGAGCATGATTGATGACTCTTGGCTGTGGATGTTTTTTTTTCATTGGATGATACACCCAGAGGGGTGGGGTGGGGAAACAGGATCAAGGGTGATAGTGAATTACATATCTCAGGTTAGTGTCAGATATAGAATGTTAACTGCAAAAAAGCCCTCTTTAATTTTGGGAATGTGGCTTGAGGCTTATGTTTTAATTGGAGTAACTGCCGGAATCCTGACAACAATAGTGAGAAAGGTCATAAAATTGGCCAAACTCACTTAACAATTGTCTCACTTAGCAACAGAAATTTTGGGCTCCATTGTGGTCGTAAGTCAAGGATTACCTGTATACAGAGAGAAAAAGGAAAATGAGCCCTTATAAGGCAGGTTAAAAAATTGGATATATTTAGCCTGGAGAAAAGAATAAATGGTGGAGACCAGAAAATGGAAGACATCTAGAAGGGCTGAGGACAGGATTAGATCAAATGTGATTCGAATAGATTTTGGTTGAACCACAGCAGAATTTTGGTAATTGCATCAGGCCTAGAGGTGGAGCCCTCACTTCACAATCAGGAGGCTGTGAGTTCAATTCTAGGTATATTTCTGGGCACAATGGGAACATATCTGCTGAACAAAGCTCCGCATTGGTGACAGGAAGGGCATCTGGCCATTAAACACTCTGCTAGCTCCATTCAGTTGCCTAGACTCTACCCCACAAAGGATTATGAGGTCGTTCAGTGATGATGTTGAACAATAGAACTAATTACAAGTAGACCTTTGTTTCTTACTGTTCTGTTTAATGACCATTCAAAATTATGATGGCGCTGAAAAAGTAATTTTGTAACCATCTCCAAAATCCCAGCATTGGCATTCAGATGCTCTGCAACCAGTAAACCTTTACAACTATCACTGCATCTCACGATAACAGGATTGTTGTCTGTGAGTTTCACAGTCAGTTACTGACAAGCAAAGCCAACGAAGAAACCAGCAGTAAAATTACAAGTTATGGGAATTTTTTTTCTTAATCACCACAGCAGAACTGATGTCATAAGTCGAGCATGGTAATGTAATAAGCATTACTTAACAATCGTATCACTTAGTGATGAAGTCACTGGTTCTGCATTGGAGCCATTGAATTAGGACTACCCGTAGAGGAGCTGGGGAGGAGTTAAGTCCCTTGCTGGAAAATCAGTGCTCTGAATCCAGCCATTCATCTAGTCATTCATTCAATTCATCTGTTCAGTCATTCTACTAATGGATTTTCTGCATTAAGTTCTAAGTTAGTCTTGCCAGCCTACATGTATCTCTCTCTCTGCTGCTGGCTCTCTCTGCCTTTTGCTGGACATGACCTGCTTTAAGAAACACCTTCATGATTGTGAAAGAACCACAATAAGCTCTCTTTAATATACTTACACCAGTGTTGAGATTCAAATATTTTTACTACAGGTTCTGTGGGCATGGTTTGGTAGGTGTGGCAAGGGAAGAATACTGTCAAATCTTCAGTTAGAGGTTGTCCAGACTGCTCAAAATTTCCACTACCAGTTCTCCAGAACTGGTCAGAACCTGCTGAATACCACCTCTGACTTACACCAAAGAAAAGACCTTTGTATTTTGCTCTAAATGAGAAGACATTTTGGTGTGGTTTAGAATGGCATTGTAAGCTCTTGTATAAAGGCTCAAGGAACTAATAAGAATAATAGTTTCTTTTTTAATGGCTTCCTTTTCATAAAAAGTTTGAGAACTAAAAGCTGAACTAAACTCCTATGGTTTTGCTTTAGATCTTGCTTGGCAACACCCAAATCCTCATATGTTGGGGCTACTTTTTAAAAGAATAAGAGTTTTTTAGGGGGAGGGAGGTGACCTGGTTGCTACTGGGTTAGTTCCTGATCTTTGCTCTGAAGCCACTCTTCAAAATTTATTTACTTCTCCTTTCAATCAGGAAATATGGTTTCAATTATATGCTCACTGCAGTAAAATTCTATGAAACAAAATAATAAATACTGGGAACTAAGGGATAAAACAGAATTTGCCCTTTGCTGGACATGCATGTATCCACTTCAACACTGCAATGCTTCCTATTTCCCTTTCAGATCCATCAAATTTCTCGCCTTCAGCAAACTAAATGGAATAACTATCCATTTAAGTGGCCAAAGGCTGCTGTGATACACCTACTTGAGTTATTTCAAATGCCCTGAAAGAGTAATAGCGATATGGCTAGAGAGATTTCTTCTGAAAGCAAAGTACAAATTCGAGCTATCAGATAAAGCAGAGATATCATAACTAAACAAGTATATAAAGACTGCCTATAAGTTTAAGAATGTTCATATGCAAGAAGGGGGAGAGTACAAGTAGTTTTTGACTTAAGAACACAGTTGAGCCCAAAATTTCTTTTGCTGAAGAAATTTTCAGTTTTTAAGTGTGTTTTGCTCCATTTTACAATCTGTCTTGCCCATATGAACCAGTTGCCAAGCCTCTCAAGTTTTGATCATATGACCCTGGGGATGCTGCAAAGGTCATAAGTGTGAAAAACGGTTACTTTTTCTGTTGTGGAGTGGTGGAATAACCTGAGGCGAACTCGGAGTGAACTTCAGCTTTTAATTTATTGTAACAATAAAGGGTTGCCGCAACTGCGCGCTAACAAGGCAGCCAGCTGGCGGACAACAGCTGATGCCGTTTGACAGCTCCCTTTTATAGCTGGCTGTCAAACGGCATCAGCCAATAGGAACGGTCCATGTTCCCGTTGGAAACAAGGACCGGAGTGAACACTTCAGCTCAGTCTTTTCCGAATGCCACATTTTCAGTGCTGTCGTAACTTTGAACAGTGACTAAATGAATGGTTGTAAGTCGAGGATTGCCTTGAATGCAAAATGAGAAGAAATCAACCAGAAGATAAACTGGTTTGGTCTGTGCTGTGTTTGATAAAAAGAAGTAGAAGAATCTGAATTGTATAAGATTTCTCAGGCCATTACAGAATTAAACTATTTTAATTTAATTTGATAAACAAGAAATTGCTTTTTTTTTTTTCCAAAGGAGAACAAAATAATAAGTGAAATTTTCACGAAATGGAATCCTACTGTTTCCTTAGCAACATGATGGACAAGAAGTGTAGATATAAATGTGTATCTTTTATGGAAAAACCCTCTCTCAAATAAACTAGTGCTTTCAATTTAATGTCATAAGGAAATACCTGATAGGAACTCCACCATGTGGCACTTTTTTCTGCTCCCAACCACAGTTCCAAGATATCACCAGAAAGAAATACAAAATAAATTCTCAGGCATCCTGAGAATAATATAGAAAAACAGTAGCATATTTTGCTGGACCAGAAAACATTTGAGAAATTTCAAGGCAGATTCTAATTCAGAAGTCTCAGCTGGTTTGGGATCCTGTGGCATTTTGGCTCAACCACTTTGAAAGGCAATATTACCATTTCCACTTCCTGCATACTGGCTTTCTGAAGTTGCTGCGAGTGGCAGGAAATCATGGTGCAGTTATTACTGTTAACTGCTTAAGGATACATTTATATATGAACTAGATAAGCTCCTCTGACATCTACTGGGACTACTGATAGAGATATCATACAAATGGTGCAGTCTTTCTTTCTCCATGTGTTTCTCCCTGAATTTTAGAGGCACAAATTGAACTTTATTTTATATTTCATCAATTCTTGAAGCACAAAGGCACACAAGTCATAACTTCATTTCTGTAATATAATGTTGGTGGAATTGTTGAATCTACTTTTTCTCATGAAGTCTGTTCCAAATGTAGCTTCCATTTATCCAAAAGTTAAGTCAATTTTAAATGAATACATGTCTTTTTTTGAAAAGTGCATATCAATTATTTTTCTGGAATCATTTTAATTTTAAATGATATGCTTGAAGGCAAGCTTCAGCTCTTGTTTGTGTGTGTCACTGTGTATCTGAAGATTATGCTGGTGCTTTTATGAAATTCTTTTATAATCAAAAGCCTTGCAAAAGTGATATATTTTACTGATGGCTTGAAATTGATTATGTATCATAAGGTTGTTTTCCACTCTTAGTGACCATACACATAGATTTTTTTTGAAACTATCTATCCCTAATCTGTTTTTCAAGACTCCCAACTGTGTACTCATCACCACTGTTTTCTTTGATTGATCGTTTTAGATTCTGAGTGTCTAGGTATTCTCATGATCAAATAACTTCTTTGACTGCTCTCAACCCCTCTGGAATTCAGCCCTTCCTCTTCCTTACTTTGTAAAAACTGGAGGACAAACACTTGTATACCATAGGCCAGGATCTCCAAACTTGGCAACTTTAAGACTTGTGGACTTCAATTCCCAGAATTCCCCAGCCAGTATGGCGGGTTGGAGAATTCTGGAAGTTGAAGTCCACAAGTCATAAAGTTGCTAAATTTGGAAGCCCTTGCTATAGACAACCAAGGTGACAAACACTTTGGATTCCAGACGCATATACGTGTACATTTTTTTGCAATTAATCTGCTAAAATTTTAAATAGCTAGAGAAAGAACCAAAAGGCAGCAATATTATTAATTAGATAACTTTCTTTTTTTTAATTTAATAAATTTTATTTAGTTGTCAAAAGTTAACAACATAAAATAAAACTTTATACATCATTATATCAACATCAAGACATCTTTTACATTTCCTTATCATCTTTCTATATACACATTTCTTTCATTATACAATTTCAACTTAATATATAAATAAATATAGATATGTGGATCTTTGGTTATTTGGGTTTTCTCCCGTGTAAAATTGGAAGTATCTAGGCAATGTTTCGATGAAGTCTCATTCATCATCTTCAGGCTTGTTTCTTCGGCTCTGTGCTTCTCAGAGTAATGTGAGCTTGCAGCTGCTTCTTCCTTTTAACTGCTAGTGGGGGTGTGACTTGATTAGGTGGGGGCTTGGCTGTGTTCTGATTGGGTGGGGGGTGTTCTCATTGGTTGGAGGTTTGGCTGTGTTCTCATTGGTTGGGGGTTTGGCTGTGTTCTCATTGGTTGGGGGTTTGGCTGTGTTCTGATTGGTAGGGGGGTTGGCTGTGTTCTGATTGGCTGGGGGTGTGTTCTGTTCAGGTGGGGGCTTGGTTGTGCTCAGGTTAGTCTTAGTTGCTGGGAGCTGTGATCCTGTTGTTTGGCTTTGCGTTCGTGGTCATGCCACATCTTCATAGTGGGTGTCAGTTCGCTTCTTATATGGGTCAGAGGGGTTTGAAGTGGGTAGTGGTGCAGCTGTGATACGGCTTCTGGTCCATGGTCGTGTCTCATCTTCTGTGTGAGTGTGAGTCTTTTTTCTATGTGGAAGTGTGGTGGTAGCATCTTGTGTGGCACTCGTGAGTGTGGGTCTGGTATCATTCTTCATGTTAGGTACTTGTTTATTAATGAGGGTGGGTTTCCAAATGGTTGGTAGGCGGGAGGTATCATCTCTTTAATTCATGCTGTGTGGGTGTTTTTCTATCTCTATGGCTTCTCTGATTATTCTGTTGTTGAAGTGTTCGGCTTTGGCGATAGTTCTGGTATTTTTAAAGTCAATTTCATGTCCTGTGGCTTTGAGGTGTTGGACCAGGGAAGAGGTCAGTTCTTCTTTTTTGATTGAGTTCTTGTGTTCTTCAATGCGTGCACTAATTCTTCTGTTAGTTTGTCCGATGTATGTGGTGGGGCAGGCGTTGCAAGGGATTTTGTATACTCCTTGGTTTTCTAATTCGATTTTGTCTTTAGGGTTTCTTAGGATGGTGGATATTTTTCTGTTTGTGCAGAATGCTGTTTTAATGTTGTGTTTTTGGAGGTTCTTGCTGATTTTGTCTGTAGTGCCTTTTATATATGGGAGGAGGGCTTTGCCGTTCTCTTGTTCTCTGTCTTGGCTTTTGGTTGGGGTTTCTTTTTGGATTAGGTGGATAATCTTCTTTTTTTGGAATCCATTGGCTGTTAGTACATTAGTGAGAGTGTGTAGTTCAGTTTTTAAATGTTGTTCGTCAGCTAAGCATTTTGTTCTGGAGATGAGTGTCTCGGCTACGGAATTGATCTGTGCTGGGTGGTGGTGTGAGAGTGCATGTAGATAGTGGTTTGTATGTGTTTTCTTCTGGTAGATGGTGTGTCCTAGGGAGCCATTGGATTTTTTGTTATTTTTTTATTAATTATTTTGTTATTAATTATTTTAATTTAAATAATTAAATAATTAAATTTAATTAATTTAATATTAATTAGATAGCTTTCATTGAAAATTTTCTTCTAATATGTACCTGTGCAATTTTACAGCAGATACTTATCTATTGGGATGGTATAGCAAACCCTGTCATGTGCAGGGTGTTGGACTTGATGGCCTCTTATATTCCTTCTAATTCTAAGATTCTATGAAGATACAAACAGCTTTTTCAGTATAATAATGTTTCTCTGCTGCACATTTAAAAAAAAATAAAAACAATGTGGTAGAGCCACAAGTAAGGAAGTGGAGGTATTTCCTGCCTCTACAGGTTCAAAAGGAAGTTTCTTTCTCTTTCCCCTTCTCTTTTGCTTCTTTCCTTTTTTTCCGTTCTTCAGATTCAAAGGACTTGCTTGCTTTGCAAATCAGCTTTCTAAACATTGCAACTCGGCAAAAGCTTCTGAAGGATTTTAAAGAACATATTTACATAAGGTTGCCTCTATTTTTGCTGGCCTCCTCCTGCCTGCTTGACAAGGCAGCAGTTACTGGTATCTATTTCTCAATTTCTCAGTTCAGCAGTCTTGCCCACTCACAAAATGGTGGTTCATAATCAGTTATAAACCACCCATTTCCCAGAATGCAATCCTCTCTATTATTTATTGACTAGTTGATGGATTAGATTTTCATCCTGCTTTTTTCGCTTTAAAAATAACACAAGGTGGCAAAAATACTTAATACCCCTTCCTCCTATTTTCCTCACAACAACCCTGTGAGGTGGATTGGGCCCAGCTTTCATGCCTAAGGCAGAACTGGGAACTCACAGTCTCCTGGTTTCTAGCCAGCACCTTAATTAGTACATTAAACTGCCCCTCCTGTAGGACACTCCCTAAAGTTATTGTCTCTGTCCTTTTTTGG
This sequence comes from Laticauda colubrina, assembly GCA_015471245.1. NCBI lineage: Eukaryota > Metazoa > Chordata > Lepidosauria > Squamata > Elapidae > Laticauda > Laticauda colubrina. Next base: position 24,883,461 of record BLBF01000041.1, read on the forward strand.
AACAGATGGACACATTTTTGGAGAAGCCCTGAGGTGCAACTGACCATCGTTTTTATATTGAAGGAGTTTTTGTAACCTGTATGTATACTTGGGAATAAAAACCTGGAAGGGAATGTTTTATTTGGCCATGTGTCAGCCTTTTTATTTTTATTTTTCAATATTTAACAAGATGCAAGGACAGACAGCCTAATAGCTCTAAAAGGGACAGTGCCATACCTACTTAAATGAAGAGTTCCTGAACATTACTAAACTGATGAAATAATTATTACCAGTATTTCATTTGGAGATTGATTTATTATATTCCATCAAGTCAAGTCATCAAGTTTTGACTCCTAGCTACCATGTAACAAATTTTCTTCTGTATTGTTCCATCCAGAGGTGTGCTGCTACTGGTTTGGATTGGTTCGAGAAAACCAGATGCTAATTTTACATCTGGTTTGCCAAACCAGTAGTTGCAATGACTGGCTGGCCCCACCTACCTGGCCCCTCCCCTCCCAGGAGTCTCCACAGAGCTTGTTATGTATGGAACTTGGTAGGCTCCAAGTTCCCTATTCTGATTGGCCGAAAAGGCCGTTCTCGGATTGGCTATTAGAGAACCAATCCGATTAGCCCGCCAAATGGTGGGAACAATTAGTGTCATTGACCACAAGCTGCGGGCAAGCCGCTATATAAAGGGCTATCGCGGCTTGGGCTGTTGTTCCGTTACCATTGCTTAGTGAGTTTAATAAAAGAGTTTGTTGTTGGAATGCGGTCTCGCGCGCTTCTTTCCAGACGGAACACAGCTTGTTTAGGATCCCAGGTATGTGCAAAAAATAGGCCTCCTGGAAGTTCCAGAAGGCCAGAAACAGTCCCATTTCTGGCCTCCAGAGGGCTTCCAGAGCCTGGGAGGCCATTTTCACCCTTCTAGAGGCTCGAGGAAAGCCTCCAAAGCCTGGGGAGGCTGAAAATGCCCACACTCACTCTCCCGTGCTGCAGAGGTTGACCAGGCTATGCCCACCATGGCCATGCCCACCCAGCAACCAGGCACAGAACCAGTTGCTAATTTTTTTGAAGTCCACCCTTGGTTCTATCCCTAACCTAACTCATTTGCATTAGAACTCCAGACAAGTTTTCAAATTATAGTCTCCATTAAAATTGCAAGAAGTTGGAACACCTTCAAAGAAAAGGAAACAAGTCTCTATTTTCCAGGTCTATCTCATTGTTCCTTTTTTTCTAGGTCTTCCTAGTTTTCTAATTTCTCCCAATCCTGAAAACCTCATTACTAACTCATTTGTTTCCCATGCTTCAGACTTCTACAGACAATATTATCATTGCTTCTGTTCCCAACACAATTCTTCAGCTGTTACTTTATGACACGTCTTGGAGATAAGTGTACTATTTTTAATTCCCAAATAAATACTGTGCATATAAATGCTTCAGATTAATTGCAATTGCTTCTCTTTCTCATTCCTTATCTTGGCACCCTCTTGTACATCTGATGTAATTTCCCAGCCTACAGGTTTTTACTTCCTAACAACAGCAGCATTCAGTAAGAACCACTAATTTACAGACATTTAAAATGGGAACTAAATTGCTTACTGCTTGCACATTTTTTAGCTTTGTCAAAAACAGATCAAGTCAGATTAATCTTATTGCATTATTTGACAAAGTGACAAAATTAATGGACTAGAGGAATGCTGTCAATATAACTTACATGGACTTCAGTAAGGCATATAATAAAGTAGATCATAACCTACTACTTGATAAAATAGAAAAATGTGGGTTAGACAGCATCACCACCAGATGGATTTGTAACTGGCTGACCAACTGCACTCAACGTGTACTCCTCAATGGAACTGCATCGACATGGAGGGAAGTATGTAGTGGGGAACCCCAAGACTCTATTTTAGGCCCCGTACTCTTCAATATCTTCATTAATGATTTGGATGAGGGGATAGATGAGGAACTCATCAGATTTTCAAATGACACCAAGTTGGTAGGAATAGCCAACACTCCAAAAGATAGGCTTAAGATACAGAAGGATCTTGACAGATTTGAACATTGGGCGCTATCTAACAAAATGAAATTCAATGGTGAAAAAAGTAAGGTTCTACATTTAGTCAAGAAAAACAAAATGCACAGATACGGTGTAGGTGGTACCTTGCTCAATAGTAGTAACTATCCTCTGTGAAAAGGATCTTGGAGTCCTAGTGGACAATCATTTAAATATGAACCAGCAGTGTGCTGCAGCTGCCAAAAAAGCCAACACAGTTCTAGGCTGCATAAACAGAGGGGCAGAATCAAGATCACATGAAGTGTTAATATCACTTTATAATGCCTTGGTAAGGCCACACTTGGAATACTGCAGCCAGTTTTGGTCACCACAATGTAAAAAAGAGGAAGACTGGGTTAATTCTTTGCATTAAGGATGGTAATGGTAAGAATGGCAAACAACTGAAGAGGTTTAAGATGCAATAGAAGCCATAATTTATTTATAATTTATAAAATTTATTAGCTGTCCATCTTACCACAGAGTAACTGTGACATCACTGGTGGCATGACATCATTGGTGCAATGATATGTGATGCTACTTGTTCCATTCCCTCCATTATTTATGATGATGGAGACTTTCATGTCTATATCAAGATAAATGGAAATGAGTCAGAATTCTAGCATTTCTGGGACTGAGATATATTCCCCCAAATTGCAACATTTTATTTTTATTTATTTTATTTTGTCAAATGATTATAAGGTAACAGGTATAAGTATAAACATAGTAATGAATACATGAAATGGACACATATAAGAAAAATAAGAAGAAACAACAGGACAGGGACGGTAGGCACGCCCCCTATAGACCTCTTAGGAAAGGGGTGAGGTCAATAGTAGACAGTCTAAGGTTAAAGTTTTTGGGGTTTGGGGAAGAAACCACAAAGTCAGGTAGAGTATTCCAGACATTGTCCACTCTGTTGCTGAAGTCATATTTCCTGCAATCAAGTTTGGTGTGGTTTACCTTGAGTTTGTATCTATTGTGTGTTCTTGTATTGTTATGGTTGAAGCTGATGTATTCATTGACAGGTGGGACATTGCAATATATAATTTTATGTACTATACTTAGATCGGACCAAAGGAGCATAGTTCTAGTTTTCTAGGTCTAGAATTTCAAGTCTGGTGGCAAAAGGTATTCTTCATCTAGTAGAGGAGTGGAGAACTCTTCTTGTGAAATATTTCTGGACTTTCTCAACTGTGTTAATATCAGATACGTAATACAGGTTCCAAATTGATGAGCTGTATTTGAATATTGTTCAAGCAAATGTTTTGTGTGCTCTAGTTAGTAGTGTGATATTACCATAGAAAAAGCTGCGTAGGATTAGGTTAACAACTCTTCATGCCTTTTTGGTTATGTAGTTACAGTGGGCTCTAGCACTTAGATCATTAGAGAGGAGTAGTCCAAGGTCCTTGACAGAGTTTGGATTATCAACAAGATCTTGACTATTCAGTAACAGTGAGTAACAGTGGCTTATTCCAATACTTCAGCTACTTAAATGTTGAGATGCTTCTGGGGGTAAGATTCAAGTTGCCAATTGGTGAGGCTATTGACAAGCCCTTGCAGTATGCTTGGCAAATATTTGGAAGTAGTTTGCCACTGGCAGAGAGAGATTGGTCCAGAGTGGCTAGCTGATTTCCTTCTGCTAAGAATGTTTCTGCTCTGATCTAGCACCTTAACTGACCAAAGTGACTTTCTATGTCTCTACATCAGTCTTTCTCAATCTTGGTGGCTTTAAAATGGGTGGACTTCAACTCTCAGAATTCCCCAGCCCTCCACAACAGTCCCAGTTTTTCAAGTAACCCCTTGGCAAAATTAATTGTCCATTCCTTGTGTAAAAGGTCTAAGTCATTTCTAGATAGGGCAGTAACCAAATTGTTAGTCAATAATTGGATTTTTCTTCCCATATTCTGGGTATTTTTTTCACTCTGAAGACTAAGCTTCCCATGGCCAACTGCTTTTAAAAACAAATAAATAAAGACGAAAAATTCTAACTGTAGTTTATTTAGTAGGCTTTACCATGCTTTACTCAAGTTGTTTGTCTCTGGATAGAAGACATCATATTTACTTAATTAAATCCAGGGGGATGAAGTATCTCTGCTTTGTAAACTTTGGTGCTCATTCTCAGGAACTTAAAATAAGTCAGCTGGTAGTCACAAACATACAATCTGAACCTGTACTTTGCTTACATGTGTTACACATCCAATACCTGTAAACAGCTACCATCCTGATGATTTTCACTCAGTCCCCATGTTCACCTCTGCTCCCTCTGATCACAAGGCAGAAAACAAATACCGATATAAATCTCCATAATACTTTCCATAATACTAGAATAAAACAGAAGATCTATCACCCATAGTTTTATTCTTCACCCAAAATTTATTAGGACTGAGATAGGGCATAAATATTCTATAAATACATTGTAAATGAAACATTTAATTACAAGAATGGCAATGCTAAATCTAAGGCGTAAGAGTATCTATAACTGAAGCTTATAAGAAATGGACAGTGTTTATTGAGTTTGGTTTTGGAAAGGAACCATCTAATAAAATCAATCCCTCCTTCCCTTTCAGAGCAATCCAATTATCACAATTTTCTCTGACAAAGCAGGTTGCCTTGATGATACCTGGAGGGAGAGCTGATCTGCCTTGAATAGCCAAAACAGATCACCTATTTCCCCTGTCCCAAAGGTGATTGTGAAGCTGTTCTGACAAGGAGATCTCTTTGCTTTATAGAATGGAATAGAATAGAATAGAATACTTTGTTGGCCAAGTATGATTGGACACACAAGGAATTTGTCTTTGTGCATTTGCTTTCAGTGTACATAAAAGAAAATATATATTTGTCAAGAGTCAATAATCATAAAATGCAACACTTAATAATAGTCATAGGGTATGTTTTGTTCGGAAAAACACGAGGTAGACCGGGTTCCAACAAATAAAAGTCTTTATTCAAGGGAGTCAGTAAAACGGAACGGTTGGCCGATTTAGCGGCAGCCTTTTATACAGGCTAGCCTGCCGGCTTGTAACCAATGGCAGCTGTTCGAATTTACTGCCTTTTTTACTTTATTTGGATTGGTTCTTAGTGAACCAATCCAATGCTTACTTTAGTTGACCAATCAGATTTGCATGTTTTGGAGTAACCCAATTTGCATACAGAACACCCTCCCTCCTTAGTTCAGTCCTATGTGGTGATGAAGTCGCGCAGGTAGGCGGGGCTTTTCCTGACTCGACTGGACCTGCACAGTTCACTTTCGGCGGAGACTTCGACTGGTTCGGATGGGGCTGCTGTGTCGTCCGTCCTTCTCTCTGGAACCGTCTGGAAGGGTGAGTCAGCCATTCTGCCGCCTGAGTTTCTTAGGCCGGCGGTTTTGCCGCTCCCTCCCGTTTCCTCCGGGCAGGTTGAGCTGGCCTGGCTGTCCCCTTCCGATGGGCTCTTCACGCAAGTCTCTTCAAACAGTGAGTCTTCTATTTGCTCTTTTTGTTTGTTAATCTCTTTGGGTTTTGTTTGTATCGGTTCTTTATTTGTTTCTCGCATTTCCCCCCCCCCTTTGGTTTGCCCATCACCAGTTTTTTCCGTGTATGGGTGTATGTCTGTATTTCATTCTATGTTTCGGGAACGGAGCTGGTCTATGTGCTGCTTCCATTCCCTGCCGTCGTCAATTGTTAATCGGTAGGATTTGGGGCCTGTTATTTGCGTTATTTGTCCTGGTAGCCAAACAGGGTCCCCGGTGAAGTTTTTAGCGTAAACCAACTCGCCTATTTCAAATTTCCTAAATCGTGTGGAGGAGTCGGGGGGGTTTTCTGGCGTAAAATTTGGGTGCAACCTATCAAGGTGTGATCTTAATTTCCTCCCCATGAGCAATTCTGCTGGGGACTTGTTGGTCGTGGTACTGGGCGTTATGTGTTGGAGAGTGAGCAATCGGTTTATTTTCTGTTGGACATCACCGGTGTCCATTCTTTCTAATCCCTCTTTGGTAAACCGGACCATTCTCTCAGCCCTGCCGTTTGCGGCCGGGTGAGCCGGCGCGGTTAGGGCATGTCTTATACCTAGGGAAGCTAGGTATTGCTCGAATTGTAGGCTGGTTAGTTGTGGCCCATTATCTGATATGAGGACGTCCGGTAGACCATGGGTGGCAAAAAGGTTGTCTAGTTGTTTGATTACAGTTTCTGTTGTCGTTGATGGCATGATTTTTACTTCTAGCCAATTAGAAAAGGCATCAACGACAATCAGGAATGTATGCCCCTTGGTAGGACCCGCGAAATCGATGTGGATTCTTGACCAAGGGCCTCGCGGGGTTTCCCAGTCTCTAATGGGTGCTTTAGGTGGGGACGGTCTAATTCCCTGGCACTTGTTGCATGAGCTTACCCAATATTTTATGTCCTTATCAATACCCGGCCACCAAACATAACTTCTAGCAAGGCTTTTCATTTTCACAATTCCCGGGTGCCCTTCGTGTAACATCCCAAGTACCCTGGGTTGTATTTTGTTAGGAATGACTACCCGATCACCCCACAATAAACACCCTTTTTGAATTGAAAGTTCAGTCTGTCTGGTCCGGAAATGTTTAAAGTTTTCAGTTTTTTGGTTTTCCGGCCAGCCTTTACCTACCCAGCTGAGGACGTGGGAAGTCACTGAGTCTTTCGCGGTGGCTCTGGCGACATCATAAGCAGATATGGGTAGATCGGGGCAAGTCTCTATTTGTAATGCTGTCATCGCTGGTGCCAGGTCTTCCTTGGTTTCTGGTAAGAGTGCTCTGCTCAAAGCGTCCGCATGGGAAATTTGTTTCCCTGGTCAATGTGTCAGAGTGTAGGAATAGGCTGCTAGGAACTCTGACCATCTAGTCATTCTTGGAGAAAGGATATTTGGTGTTGGCTTGTTTCCCGCCAAAATTCCCATTAGTGGTTTGTGGTCTGTTATAATTTGAAAAGTCCGCCCGTAGAGGTACTCGTGGAAGCGTTTCACTCCAGTGACAATTGCTAGGGCTTCTCTGTCGAGTTGGCTGTAATTCCTCTCGGTTTTAGACAAGGTCCTTGAGTAGTATGCGACGGGTGCCTCTCTGCCATCAGGCAGTTGGTGGCTCAGGATGGCACCGACTCCAAATGGCGAAGCGTCCTAGGTCACCCTCAATGGCAGTGTGTTGCTAAATTGAATGAGAACGTTTGTTAATGTTTGCAATTTTTTAATTTTCTGGAAGGAATTCTTCTCTATATAACCCCAAGTCCAAATTGCTTTCTTGTCCAATAGACGGTACAATGGTTCTGCTATTGTGGCTTTATTCGGTAGGAATACATTATAAAAATTTTTCAGTCCAAGAAATGCTTGTAGTTCGGCTTTGTTTCTTGGTTCTGGTGCTTCATTGATAGCTTTAATTTTCTTGTCTGTAGTGTGTATACCCTCCCCATCTATTAAATAGCCCAGGAATTCGACACTATTCTTAACTAGGCAACACTTTTCTCTTTTCACCTTGAGGCCAGATTCTCTAAACTTAGTTAGTACTTCTTTGAGTCTTTTTTTTAATTGGGTTTCATCTTTGGCTGAGATCAGGACGTCATCATTTAGGAGGCGTTCCATTAGACTCTGGAAAACGCCTGGGGCTACATTTACTCCAAATTGAAGTCGGTGACATTTGAATGCGCCCTTATGGATAACTATAGTCTGTGCTTCCGCAGTTTCTGGGTCTACTGGGAGTTGTTGGTAGGCTTGTGCTAGGTCGAGTTTAGCAAAAACCTTTCCTTTTCCCAGGGAGTGAAGCAAATGCTGGACTACTGGCACCGGGTATGCGCTTGGTTGTAATGCGTGGTTCAGGGTAGCCTTATAGTCACCACAGATTCTAACGGACCCGTCGGGTTTGATAGGTGTGACTATAGGCGTTTCCCACTTGGCATGGTCCACAGGTTCTAATACCCCTTGGGCTGTTAATTTGTCTAGCTGTTCCTCTATTTTTGCCTTTAGTGCAAAAGGAACTCGTCTGGCTTTTATTCTTCGTGGGGCTATTTGGGGGTTTAAACTGAAAGAAATGGGATTTCCCCGATACTTGCCAAGTGAGCCGTCAAAAACGTCCTGGAATTCCCGGATGAGGTCTTCTTCCCAGCCGGTTGCAGTCACTCGATCGATCCCGGTCATCCCGATGCCCAATGGTGCGAACCATTCGATGCCCAGGAGACTTGGTCTGTCTCTGTCAACTATGGTCAGTGGTAGCACTTTGACGTGTTCTTTGTAGGTGACTCGGAAATGTCCCATGCCGACTACAGGGATTTGGTTTCCCTGGTAGTCCTTGAGAGTAAGGTGCTGCTTCTTTAGTTCTTTGGTTTTAATATCTGGGACTAGCTGTTTTATTGTGTCCCACGATACCATAGAGAGAAAGGACCCCGAGTCTACTTCCATCTTGCAGGGCTTCCCTTCGATTTCCACAATGACTTTAACTTTCTTCCCGCTTTCCGTCTGGGCGCTTCCTATAGTGAAAGTCTGGTGTGTATTGGCTCGCTTGTCTTGTTGCCACTTTCTCTCAGTTCGTTTTGGCTCGGCTTGTATTGGGGCATTTCTGTGTCTCGTTGGGCTGTAGCTTTTCTTGTTTCTGCAGACTTTTTCGATATGCCCTCGTTTCTTGCAGACCCTGCAGATGGCATCGAGAAATCTGCATTTGGCTCGGGGATGGTTTCCTCCGCAGCCAGCGCATTCCCGCCAATTTCTTCTTTCGCGCTCTTTTCTGTTAGTGTATAGGCGGTGGACCTCGTCGTCTTCTTCGCTAGAGTCAGGTGTTTCGTCATACTCTTCGTAATGCGTGGTGGTGGTAGATTGTTTTTTGTCTTTGGTTGGGTTCGTTTCATCACTATGTGTGTTCATTTTCTTCATAGTGACAGCCGATTTTTTCGCGGCTTTGGCGGCTGTGGCTTCCTTGATAGCTTCGGCTACACTGATTTTGGGTTTGTTGAGTAATTTACTCTGTGTGGTCGAGTCTCTCAACTCCAACACCACTCGATCCCTCATTGCCTCGTCGAGGTTTGAGAATTCACACTCACCACCTATTTGTCGAAGTGCAGCAACGAAATCGGTGACGGTCTCTCCTTCTCTCTGGTCTCTCCTGTAGAATTCGTGTCGCTTTATTAAGTTTGACACCATCGGAGCATAGTGTGCTTTGAGAATTCGTTGCAATTCTGGCCATGTTAGTTGTTTGACATCTTGGGGCTTCGCTAGAGCCTTTGCCATCTTAAAAACTGTTGGCCCACAGTGTGTTAGGAACACAGCTCTCTTACGTTGCTCTGAAATTCCTTCCATTTCATTGCTTTCCAGATACATTTGGAAGCGTCTGCATAGGAAACCCAATCCTCTTCGTTGGGGTTGACGGGTGCAGGCGGTGCGTTGTTTCCAGGCATCTTTGTTATCGTCTGGGCTTCTTATCACCGCGTGCAGTTTTCGTGTTCAGGACGATCCCATCCTCGTCACCAGTGTTTTGTTCGGAAAAACACGAGGTAGACCGGGTTCCAACAAATAAAAGTCTTTATTCAAAGGAGTCAGTAAAACGGAACGGTTGGCCGACTTAGCGGCAGCCTTTTATACAGGCTAGCCTGCCGGCTTGTAACCAATGGCAGCTGTTCGAATTTACCGCCTTTTTTACTTTATTTGGATTGGTTCTTAGTGAACCAATCCAATGCTTACTTTAGTTGACCAATCAGATTTGCATGTTTTGGAGTAACCCAGTTTGCATACAGAACAGGGTATAATAAGCAATCAAATCATACTAGGAAACAGTCAATATAAATCGTAAGGATACAAGCAACAAGGTTACAGTCATATAGTATATACTAGGTGGGAGGTAAGTGGGAGGAGATGGGTGAAAGGAAGGATGGGAGGATGAAGAGTAATAGTAATGTAGACTTAGTAAATAGTTTGACAATATTGAGGGAATTATTTTTTAGCAGAGTGATGGTATTCGGGGAAAAACTGTTCTTGTATCTATTTATTCCTGGTTGTTCTTCAAAACCATTCCCCTAATTGAAGTCCCAGCTGTGTATAGAACCCCCTTCCAAGATCTTTATGGAACTCGTGTTACTTTTTGCACATCCAGCTGAAAAAAGAAGAAGCTATTCTTGAATGAATGGAACGACCTCAGAAAGTACATTATGGTGCTCTCTGCTGGTTATAGGAGATTAAAACCTCAGCCAGGGAGTTTAGTAGCAGAGGGGTTGAGAGTGTACAAAGCAGAAAACAGAGCACGGAAGTGAAATTAAGCAACAGTCAAGGAACTTTGTCTCAAAACTGGGCAAGGCTTGAAAATTGTAATTGCATACCAGGGAGAACTATCTCATTCTTAGCAGACCTTGTACTAACTGTCAGCCTGTACATGTAACTAGTTCAAGATGATGAAATAGAAGCTGTTGGGAGGGAGAATGGGGAGGAAACCAGGAACTGAGACTTTTCCAAATTGTTTGATTTCCTCACCACAAGAAAAAAAGGGGTTTGTAGTAGATTTGCATAGGCTGGCAAGTCAAAAACCCTCCCTTTCCATGTTTCATGACAACTAAAGAGAAGAAAGGTAAATGTACTATGTCCCAAAAGTGTGATTATTTTGATACTGAACATTCTGAAATTCACAGAGAGGGGGAGAGAAAGAAAGAGGGAGAGAAAGAAGTATTTGAGAAGAGGACACCTTGGACTGTGCTGCCCACTTATATTTTTGGCTGATCATGGCTCAACTGCTTCAAAAGCTTTGATAATAAGGGGGTGCAAAGGCATAATTGTTAGGGTTGTGCTGAGCACACTTTTAAAATGATCGGAAAGGAAGAATTTGGAGTTTGCACAACCTACTGATTAAAGCACCTCATCTTTTTCCAAGCTTCTATGCCAGCTACAGTTGACTCATTAAAGTTAGTGTATCTGCAATGCTTTCTCAACTGAAGATTGACAAAAGATGTGTCTGAACAGACTAATCCGGCCATTTCCTGTGTGTATGTGTGAGAGAGAATGAGTAGGTAAGTGTCATGGCTACCAAATGCAGTGTGGTGTTTTATTTTTTTTAAAGAAAACTTTATTTTGTAGGTATGTGAGAGTGGTGCTTTTGTAAGGTTGAGTGGCTGTATTTTTTAATATAATTGTTCCTTTTCCTTTTTTATTCTATGTTTTTTCGTTTTCTTTCTATAAAACTAGAAAGAAAGAAAAAGAAAAAAAAGAAAAAGAAAAAAAAAACATTCAATTTAACAAAAGAACTTCCACACTCACACAAACACACATTATCAGAAAAGGGAAAAGCTATATATCTCGCAGATTAATCAAATTGCAAAGAATTTTCTAAATTTATTTTAAGGAAAAAAATCTAAAGTGAATGGTTCTCTAACATTACAAAATATTATAAAAAATGGCACAAAATTGTACTGAGTGATTTGATTAGTGGATAGAATGGCCTTTTCAAAAATGGATGTTACATATCTCTGGAATTAAATCCTTAACATCAGGAATAGTACTACTTTTCCAATTTTTCAAAATAATTACCTTAACCATATCCAAGGCCCAAAAACTGTCCTCCCTCAAAAATGGTCATAATCTAAAATTTTGAAATGTAATTTAACATAATACAAACATCTTTAACATTAAAATATTTCTAAAATAAATAAAACATGAAAAAAACCTTAAAGTATTCCCTATAAATCTAGTTCGTTATCGAAAAGATGCCAATAATCCACAAGATCAAATCACAAGACTTAACAATCCTGTAATGTTCCCCCCCTCAAAACCAGTGTTGTGATGGCAGCTGAGCCATTTCTCTACAAGTGTGACACCACACATATGTATGAAGAATAGAACTAATGGCAAAATAGAATTAGTGACAAAAACAGGAAGATCCTGAAAATACCTACAACATTTTTTGTTCCATATGTAAAGTGGGTGACTCCAAATCTACAAACCTGATTGGTCAATAAAATGAACATTGGATTGGTTCACTAGGAACCAATCCAAAGAGCTGCTAAAAGGCGGCAAATCTAAACAACTGCCATTGGCTGCAAACAGGCAAGCCAGCCTGTATAAAAGGCTGGCCTCAGCTTCAGCCAAGTGTTCCTATTTACTAACTAGTTGAAGAATAAAGTATTTGTTGTTGGAATCCGGTCTACCTCGTGTGTTTTCCGAACAAAACACTGGCGACGAGGATGGGATCGTCCTGAACGAAAAACCTGCATGCGGTGATAAGAAGTCCAGATTACAACCAAGATGTCTGGAAACAACGCACCGCCCGCACCCTTCAATCCGAACGAAGAGGATTGGGATTCCTATGCTGATCTCTTCCAAATGTATTTGGAGAGCAATGAAATGGAAGGCATTTCAGAGCAACGCAAGAGAGCTGTGTTCCTGACGCACTGCGGGCCAACAGTTTTTAAGATGGCAAAGGCCCTTGCGAAGCCCCGGGACGTTAAACAACTAACGTGGACAGAATTGCAAAGACTCCTCAAAGCACACTACGCTCCGATGGTGTCTAACTTAATAAAGCGACACGAATTTTACCGCAGAGACCAGAGAGAGGGAGAGACCGTCGCCAATTTCATCGCTGCCCTCAGACAAATAGGGGGTGAGTGTGAATTTTTGAACATAGACGAGGCAATGAGGGATCGCGTGGTGCTGGGCCTGAGAGACTCGACCGCACAGAGTAAATTGCTCAACAAGCTCAACATCACCGTTACCGAAGCCATCGCGGAAGCCACAGCCGCTGAAGCCGCGAAAAAATCTGCCGTAGCCATTAAAAAGATGAACACACACAGCGAAGAAACACCAACCAAAGACAGAAAGCACCCTGCCACCACAACCCACTACGAAGAGTCGGGCGAAACAATTGAATCGAGCGAAGAGGACGACGAGGTCCACCGTTTGCTCACGAACAAAAAAGAGCGCGAAAGGAGAAATTGGAGGGAATGCGCTGGCTGTGGAGGAAACCATCCCCGAGCCGAATGCAGATTTCTCGATGCCATCTGCCGGCATTGCAAAAAACGAGGGCACATTGAGAAGGTCTGCAGGAACAAAAAATACTACAGCCCGACGAGACGCAGAAATTCCCCAACACGAGCCGAGCCTAAACGAGCCGAGAGAAAGTGGCAACAAGAGAAGCGAGCCAATACACACCAAACTGTCATTATACAGAGCGCTCAGACGGAAAGTGGAAAAAAAATTAAAGTCATCGTGAAAATCGAAGGAAAACACTGCAAGATGGAAGTGGACTTGGGGTCCTTCCTCTCCATGGTATCGTGGGACACAATAAAACAGCTAGTCCCAGGTATCAAACCCAAAGAATTGAAGAAGCAGCACCTAACCCTCAAGGACTAACAGGGAAACCAAATCCCTGTGGTAGGCATGGGACAATTCCGAGTCGCCTACAAACATCACGTCAAGGTGCTTCCGCTGACCATAGTCGACCAAGACAGACCAAGCCTCCTGGGCATCGAATGGTTCGCGCCATTGGGCATCGGGATGACCGGGGTCGATCGAGTGACTACAACCGGCTGGGAAGACGACCTCATCCGAGAATTCCAGGACGTTTTTGACGGCTCACTTGGCAAGTATCGGGGAAATCCCATTTCTTTCAATCTAAACCCCCAAATAGCCCCACGAAGAATAAAAGCCAGGCGAGTTCCTTTTGCACTAAAGGCAAAAATAGAGGAACAGCTGGACAAATTAATAGCCCAAGGGGTGTTAGAACCTGTGGACCATGCCAAGTGGGAAACGCCTATTGTCACACCCATTAAACCTGACGGGTCCATCAGAATCTGTGGTGACTATAAGGCTACCCTGAACCACGCATTACAACCAAGCGCATACCCGGTGCCAGTAGTCCAGCATTTGCTTCATTCCCTGGGAAAAGGCAAAGTTTTCACCAAACTCGACTTGGCACAAGCCTATCAACAACTCCCAGTGGACCCAGAAACAGCAGAAGCACAGACTATAGTCACCCATAAGGGCGCATTCAAATGTCACCGGCTCCAATTTGGAGTAAGCGTGGCCCCTGGCGTCTTCCAGAGTCTGATGGAACGCCTTCTAAATGGCATACAAGGAGTCGTTCCCTATTTTGATGACGTCCTAATCTCGGCCAGAGATGAAACTCAATTAAGGAACAGACTCAAAGAAGTATTAACTAAGTTTAGGGAATCTGGCCTCAAGGTAAAAAGAGAAAAGTGCTGTTTAATTAAGAACAGCGTCGAATTCCTGGGCTACTCAATAGACGGAGAGGGTATCCACCCCACAGACAAAAAAGTTAAAGCAATCAAAGACGCTCCTGAACCAAGAAATAAAACTGAACTACAAGCATTCTTAGGATTAATTAATTTTTATAACGTGTTCCTGCCAAACAAAGCCACTATAGCAGAACCGTTACACCGTCTGCTAGACAAAAAGGCAACTTGGACTTGGGGTTATAAAGAAAAAAAAGCCTTCCAAAATATTAAAAGCTTGCTAACATCAACAAACGTTCTCATCCAATTTAGTAACACTCTGCCATTAACAGTGACCTGCGACGCCTCACCATATGGAGTAGGTGCCATCCTGAGCCACCAACTACCTGATGGCAGAGAAGCACCCGTCGCATATTACTCTAGGACTCTATCAAAAACCGAGCGGAATTACAGCCAATTGGACAGGGAAGCTCTAGCAATTGTCGCTGGAGTAAAACGCTTCCACGAATACTTATATGGGCGGACTTTTCAAATCATAATGGACCTCAAACCGCTAATGGGGATTTTGGCGGGAAACAAGCCAACACCTAATATACTGTCCCCAAGAATGACGAGATGGTCAGAGTTCCTAGCAGCTTATTCCTACACTCTGACACATCGGCCAGGGAAACAAATTTCCCATGCGGACGCTTTGAGCAGAGCACCCTTACCAGCAACCGACGAAGACCCGGCACCAGCGATGACAACGCTACAAATCGAGACTTGCCCCGATCTACCCATATCAGCGTATGATGTCGCCAGAGCCACCGCGAAAGACTCATTGACTGCCCGCGTTCTTAGCTGGGTAGGTAAAGGCTGGCCGGAGAATCAAAAAACTGAAAACTTTAAACCTTTCCGGTCCAGACAGACTGAACTTTCTATCCAAAAGGGGTGTTTGTTGTGGGGTGATCGGGTAGTAATCCCTGCCCAATTACAGCCCAGGGTACTTAAGTTGTTACATGAAGGGCACCCGGGAATGGTTAAGATGAAAAGCCTTGCCAGAAGTTATGTTTGGTGGCCGGGTATTGATAAGGACATAGAGTATTGGGTAAGCTCATGCCACAAATGCCAGGCAATTAGACCATCCCCACCAAAAGCACCCGTTAAGGACTGGGAAACCCCTCGGGGACCTTGGTCAAGAATACACATTGATTTCGCGGGTCCTACCAAGGGGCATACCTTTCTGATTGTCGTTGATGCCTATTCAAATTGGCTTGAAGTAAAAGTTATGCCATCAACGACAACAGAAACTGTAATTAAAAAGCTGGACAACCTTTTTGCCACCCATGGCATACCGGACGTTCTTGTCTCAGATAACGGGCCACTGCTAACCAGCATACCATTTGAGCAATACCTAGCCTCCCTAGGTATAAGACATGCCCTAACCGCGCCGGCTCACCCGGCTGCGAACGGCAGGGCTGAGAGAATGGTCCGGTTTACTAAAGAAGGTTTGGAACGAATGGACGCTGGAGATGTCCAACAGAAAGTAAACTGTTTGCTCACACTCCAGCACATAATGCCCAGTACATAAGCAATAAGTCCCCAGCAGAATTACTTATGGGGCGAAAATTAAGATCTCACCTTGATAGGTTACACCCAAATTTTACCCCAGAAAAACCCCCTGACTCCTCTACATGGTTCAGACAATTCGAAATAGGCGATTTGGTATACGCTAAAAACTTCACCGGGGACCCGGTATGGCTACCAGGACAGATTATCCAAATTACAGGCCCCAAATCCTACCGATTAAAATTAGACAATGGCAGGGAATGGAAGCGGCACATAGACCAGCTTCGATCTCGAATTATAGAGAGAACCACAGACTTACAAACATTCACCGAAAAAACCGGCGAATTGCAAACCAAGGTGGGGGGGGAAAGGCGAGAAATAAATAAAGAACTGTTTAAAACCAAACCCAATGAAACATACGAACAAAAAGAGCAAATCAAAGACTCACTGTTTGGAGAGACTTGCGTGAAGAGCCCATCGGAAGGGGCCAGCCAAGCCAGCTCGACCTGCCCAGAGGAAACGGGAAGGAGCGGCAAAACCGTCAGCCTAAGAAACTCAGGCGGCGGTAAAATGGCTGACTCACCCTTCCAGACGGTTCCAGGGAGAAGGACGGACGACACAGCAGCCCCATCCGAACCGGTCGAAGTCTGCACTAAGAATGAACTGCGCAAGTCAAGTCGAGTCCGGAAAAGCCCCGCCTACCTGCGAGACTACGTCACCACGTAGGACTGAACTAAGGGGGGAGGGGTGTTCTATATGTAAAGTGGGTGACTCCAAATCTACAAACCTGATTGGTCAATAAAATGAACATTGGATTGGATCTAAACAACTGCCATTGGCTGCAAGCAGGCAAGCCAGCCTGTATAAAAGGCTGGCCTCAGCTTCAGCCAAGTGTTCCTATTTACTAACTAGTTGAAGAATAAAGTATTTGTTGTTGGAACCCGGTCTACCTCGTGTGTTTTCCGAACAAAACATTTTTGATCTGTCAACACTAGGGGAAAAAAAAAACATCAATGCATAATTGCTTAAGAGGTAAAAAGAATATACCAGTAGAAGAAACAAAAACCAAGCCAGATATTCTGAGATTTTGCAGAAGAAGGAAACTCCACCTATGCTTGGGGCAAGCTTATTCTAGCATATGCATGATATTAGATATTGCTTAAACAGCAGTATATGTCTTAGACTCCCAAAATGTACTTGGAGTTTAACATCTGTTTGTTATCAAACTTTTATCCTAAAGAATGAAGGGGAAAAATCCATAGGATTTATGGATGTTAATGTAAATGAATAGTTTGGGTACACGGGTACATAATTTACATAGAGCTATATTAGAGAACTGGGTGAAAATTCTTCATCTGACGATAAATGAATTTGAGGCATTATCCTAATGAGTTATCCAAATACATTGGAAGCTGGGTTTTTTAAAATATTTTTTTCTGTTAAGAAAGAGTGCTTACTTTTAAACACTGGGTATTGATGAAATAATAAATATCTGGGAAAATCACATGATAATATGTGGAGTTTCTGCATATGTCACTTTTAGTGTAAATGTTTGGTAGTGCTTGGCACCAAACTGACAATATCTTCAGATTTGTTTTAAGAAAACTTGGAGATCTTTCAAATGCAATGAAGAAAGATAGGGATGAACAGCTGTTTTGACTAAGCTGCATGTAACTGGAACACCACTTCCTTGTGAATCAAAACGTGGGTGAGCCAGAAATATATATTTTAATGATTCACTGGAAAATCAGTTTTGGAGAAATAGGTTTATCTAATTCAGTAATTACAGCAGTTCTTTTGGTTTCTAGTTCCTCAACATGGTGTACTTCAAATGTATGGGACCATAATTCCCAAAATGTTTGATGTTGTGATCACCATGTATCTAGATTCAGCCTTGGCAACTTTAAGATTTTAACTCTCAGAATTCCCCTGCCAGTCATGTCTTAAAATTGCCAAGGTTAGACACCCCTTATCTAGAGAGTGTCATAAAAGCTGTGGTGACACAGTGGTTAGAATGCAGTATTACAGGCCAACTCTGCCCACTGCCAGGAGTTTGATCCTGATTGGCTCAAGGTTGACTCAGTCTTCCATCCTTTCATCCTTCCAAGGTCAGTAAAATGACTCAGATTGTTGGGGACAAAATGCTGACTCTGTATACCAGGAGTGTCAAAATCAAGGCCCATGGGCTGCATCAGGCCTGCAGGATGCTTAGACCTATATAAGACTTTTCTGATTCTCCTTGTTGCTAATTTGTGGAATTTGTCTCTCAGATCTGGTACTTATTTCAAGTACTTATTACAGGGGGAAAACACACCTTCCAAAGAGGTGGTGCAGGATTTCCTGTTTTTGCACTGAAATTGAGTAGTCTGTAAAGAGCTAGTAGTCACTAAAGGAGATACCATGGAAAGGGAGGAGTTGTAGTTTTCCCAAATTCTCCATTTAAATGTTTTCTTTGCAAATGTATAGATGAGAAAATAAACTATATGCAGTGTATTTTCTCAAAAAAGTGGGTGTGGAGAGGGGTGTGTTAGGGATAGCCAAGGTCATGTACTTCTAAGCCATTATTTAGAAACTAGAGGAGTTAGGTTCATGCTACATGATAAGGTAAAAAAAGCACTTCTCATTTTAGTGAAAAGTGTGAAGAGAGAGATTTCCAAGTCAGGCCTTTACTTAACCTGCTTTTCTTCTTCTTTCCTAATTATATATTCAAGCACATAAATGTGCACATATACTCAAAGGATTTGATTGTAGAAGTCCCTGGAAATGACCCAGCCACAATGTAGACTGAAGCAGCTTACTAAAAGACATAAACTGAAGCAATCTAGAATAGTTTCAAAAACTACATAAACCTGTATGCTGGAGAGCTAGGGTACAATAAATAGTATATCTTCATAATATTAATCTTCAGCCTAAACTTTTAAAACTCGAGTATTGTTTATTCAAGCAGTTCTGCTAGGTCAGTGAGCACATTTTTAGTCACATCTGATTTGTGATTTCAGAAGAACCATAGAGTTAGAAGAGCGACCAGCCAGTCCAATTTCCTGCTAAGTTCAGGACCTACTCTCCAGAAGTTGTGGGTTCTCCAACACTGGAAGTTTTTAAGAAGAAATTGAACAACCATTTGTCTAAAATGCTATAGAGTTTCCTGCCTGAACAGGGGGTTGGATTAGAAGACCTCCAAGGTCCCTTCTAACTCTGTTATTCATTGGGAATTGGAAGACCATACATCTTAAAGACACCAAGGCTGAGAACAGATTGATCTTGCCTTTGTTTTAAATCCTCTAATGAAGAAACATTCATCATCCCAAGCAATAGCCTATCCCAAGAACTGTCAACCTTAACTTGCTTCATGTACTTTTAATTTATTGGTTCTAATATTAACCACTGGGGCAACAGGAATTAAGTCTATTTCTCTTTCTATGGGATAGCACTTAGACTTATATATCACTTCACAGTGCTTTACAGCCCTCTCAAAGTGGTTTACATCGTCAGCATATTGCTGCCAAGAATCTGGCTCCTCATTTTACCAGCCTCGTAAGGATGGAAGGCTGAGTCAACCTTGAGCCAGTGAGAATCAAACAGCTAAACTGTAAGCAGCCAGCAGTCAGCAGAAGTAGCCTGCATACATCTAACCTCTGCACCACCACAGCTCACTGCATCACCACTGTGCCACCACAGATAACTCTTCAGATGTTTGAAGATTAGTGTCATCTCCCCTCAGTTGTCTTTTGTTTAAGCTAAATCATAGAGTTGGTTTAATGTCAAGGTTCCAACTGATGAACCAAACCAAGCCAGCAAGACGAGACAATCAGATCTCTTTCAGCATAACTTTATCAAGTACATCATTTTGGCATCCATGAAGCAAAATCTAGCTAGTTCCCACGGTTTTCATCTAATTAAAGAATGAATTCTTTTCTCTCCTCCTTTGCCCAGATCACATTGTCCAATTAGGTGTTCTCATATCTCTATGGAAACTCCCTCAAGCCTTTGCCAAGCATCGGTTGAGATGACCTTGGTTCCCCTGGGACTATTTCTTGTTGTCTGGGCTAAAAAAACCAAAACAAAACAAAAAAAGAAAAGATGGCCATGACAGCAGGGCATATTTCAAAGTTGACACCTGGATCTTTTAACTATTCCTTTGTTTACAATCCCTTCACCATCCTGATAACTTTCCTGAACATGCTTCAGTTTTTACTTTTCTCTTTGAATGTTGATAGGGACATGGTGGCTCAGTGGCTAAGATGCTAAGTTTGTTGATTAGAAAGGTCAGCAACTTGACAGTTCAAATTCCTAGCGCCACATAACGGAGTGAGCTCCCATTAATTGTCCCAGCTTCTGCCAGCCTAGCAGTTTGAAAGCATGTAAAAATGCAAGTAGAAAAAGAGGGACCACTTTGGTAGCTTTCCAGGTGCCTTTGGCATTTAGTCATGTTGGCTACATGACCACGGAGACATTTTTGGACAGCGTTGGCTCTTTGGCTTTGTAACGGAGATAAGCACCACCCCCTAGAGCCAGTAATGTCTAGCATGTATGTCCAAGGAGAGCCTTTACCTTTACTTTTGAATGTTGGCAACCAAAAACTTCCCTTCTCTTTAATGCAAGGTTCAGAAATCTGAACTAGTCAAAATTGATAGTCTTAACATGAATTTCAGTATATTGCTGAATATTCAATTTCCAATGAGGTTCAAATATATAAAATATGATTTACTGTACTAATTTAAACCTAATATGTGCTATGTATTCATGAAATGGATTTACATCAATCTGCCCCAATCGAGTGGCCACCCAAGAGGAAGAAAAAGAAAGATGCATGCGCGCGCACACACACATGCACACACATCAATCATTTGGCTGAAGAAATGTAGGTTACACTTTTCTGTGTTCATGTTTGTCATTTTATCATCAAAAATCCAGTGAATATCAAAGAGTCCTTGGGTGTCAAACATCAAAGAGTCCTTGGGTGTCAAACAACATGTGGTCTTTGATAGATCCTAAATACATTGCAGAAAATAATAAAAAAGCACCAATATATAGTATGCAAGTTTTGCAAAATTGGGATCACCAGCCATAGAGAATTAATTAAAATCTTTAATTAAGCAATTAAGAGCAAATAGGTTTTCTTAAATAATGTTTATTGAATCAGAAGGAATCAAAATATACAAGTATTTAAAATTCAGGTGCTAGTTTAAATTATAACATTAGTCTTACTGTTCCTTACTTTTACAGTAATGAATAGAATATATTTGTATGTGTAGCACAGATGTGCTATAAAAAGTTCCTACCACAGAATGTTTGTAAATCAGTTATAATTTGCATTTGTTCTTTAATCCATTTTTTTTAAAAAATCATGACATTGTAAACCTAACAATCTCATCTTCCCCTGCATAACAATACACAAATTATATTAATAACACAGAAGTAAATATGTCCTTTAGGTTAGTAATAAAAGGGCCTCCATACTGCCCCCTTGTGTTGGATTCTGGTTAATACTTTAATGACGTACTTTTGAGAAGCAAACTTCTTGCATTTCATTACACGAAGACAGAAATAGATGAGAATTAGTGACAAATTCTGTAAAGTTCAGCTTTTTCAATAGAATTACAGGTAGACTCACAACCATTGTTTGACAACCATTTGCAGTTACAGTGATGCTGAAAAAAAGCGACTTTTAACCAGTTCTTGCACTTATGACCATCATGTAACAATGCAGTCACATGATCAAAATCCAGACACTTAGCAACTGGCATATAATCACAATGACTGCAGTGTCCTAATGTCACATGATCACCATTTGCAACCTTCCGACAAAATCAAATGGGGAAAGCCAAATTAGCTTCACAACTAAGGCAGAAAAGTTCATAAAATCGGGCATGAAACTCACTTAACAAGCAGATCACTTAATGATGGGAATTCTGTCTCAGTTGTATTTGTAACTTGAGAACTACCTGAAATCACTTGAAAGCCAATTTAAAAAATGCCTTTAAAAAATCATGAATGCAGCCCTGGTATTCAGGATCAACAGTGGGCCATTGATTTTAACCCACCGTTGTACGTTGGTGTGTTTTGAAAATAGTTTACTTAACAACTTGCAATGGAGGTTTTTGGGGTTTTTTGTTTTATCCTTTTCCCTGGAAAATGGTACCGTTTAAAGAGGATTCCCCCTGATTCTATACAGATAGTCCTAGACTTACAACAGTTCATTTAGTGACTGTTCAAAG
This sequence comes from Laticauda colubrina, assembly GCA_015471245.1. NCBI lineage: Eukaryota > Metazoa > Chordata > Lepidosauria > Squamata > Elapidae > Laticauda > Laticauda colubrina. The sequence goes on from BLBF01000041.1 coordinate 24,905,402, forward strand.
TTACAATGACATTGAAAAAATATCACTTACTCAGCAGTGGGATCCTACATGTTTTACTACCAGTTTGGTGATCGCACGTGTGCACCCAGCTTTCCCCACATCAGCTGAGGCCTGCAGCGTCAATCAGCTGAGAGGATAAAGAAGAGAAAAGCTCAGGGGTGGTTGGGAGGGCTGATCCTGTGCTTTTCTCTTCTTTATCCTCTCAGCTGATCATTGGTGGCTTTTTTTCTCTTCTCAGCTGATCATCAGAGGCTTTTTTTACGACCAGTTCAGCCAAACCAGTAGGAATTTTTGTTACTGGTTCAGCTGAACCAGGCCTAACCAGTAGCATACCACCACTGGACTTACTGTATGACCGTTTTTCACAGTTACGACCTTTGCAGCATCCCCACAGTCACATGATCAAAATTCAGATGCCTGACAACTGGTTCATACTTATAACCGTTGTCCCAAGATCATGTGGTCACCTTTTGTAACCTTCTGACAAGCAAAGTCAATGGGGAAGCCAGATTCACTTAACAACCAGTTTAGTAACTTATCTACTACAGTGATTCACTTAACAATGGTGGCAAGAAAGGTTGCAAAATGGGGCAAAACTCAATAAATGTCTCACTGAAAAACGGAAATGTAGGGCTCAGTTGTGGTTGTAAGTCGAGGACTACCTGTAATGTACATCTAACCATAAGCATTTTAATCTCATCCTTTTCTTATTGTCTACTGCAACTCTAAACAAACCTACTCAGATATAAACTCCCACTGTCCACTGAGTCTTACACTGTATTATCTTTATAACCGCAGCCTTAGAAAGCTTTCATACTCTGATCAATTGCTCTCCATACTTGCACTTGCAAACACCACATAATACTGAACAATGGCTTGTCTCATTATCGACTATCCTGAGTGTGGATTGTTATCTGATAAAACTACCAATAAGGGTGGCCTAGAGAAGGAGATATGAAAGTGTGGCTTGAAATATGCTTTCAAACCATCATTTGCCTTCAGTCTGTGGTGTGATCCATGCCGCTGTCAGACCAATGTAAACAACACTCTTTTGTCTGTATTAACTCATCCATGAAAGCTATTCTTAGCTTGCCAATTAACATCTCATTTTGTTCTCTTTAAGTATCTTTAGGTTTCAATGCTGGTACATGTTACCCAGTTGATTCCCTTTAACATGGTTTGTTTGAAGTTGGTTTACTGTCAGCTCTTTGAAGACAGGTTAGAACAGGAAGCCAACTCCACAAGTTTTATTGAAACCTTATTTACTGACCAAGGGCAAAGTCAGAGAATTTTGAATGCCTGATTGAGTTTTCTCCTCTCTCTTTGTTAGACTTTAGTGAATTAAGGAGCCAAACTAAGATTCTTTTTACTATGTTCCACTTTTCTTGGGTTTAAAATATGTATGTTGACATGTTGTAGCCATCTTTATATATAGTTTCTCCAAGGCTATCATTGAGAAAGTACATTCTCACTTTCTACACTTTGAGAGAGGCTCATAAGAATATTTATCTCCGCATTAGCACCACTGTTTTATAATAACCCACAATATTCCTATCTAAGATTAAAATTAACCCTAGATTATACATGTTCTCACAGAGCAAGGAAACTGAATTTATGTTTTGTAAATTACTGAAAGAGAAACAATTTGCAAACATATTAATACAAATGGTGTCCTTTGCATAACTGGGCAAAGTAAGACAAATGATCCAAGACTGTTATTCTAATTTGAGTAAGAGGACATTTTCAGAATTCATTCATACTCCAAATCAGTTCTGAAATGATTGACTCAGTTGCAGCCAAGGGTAATTGCAAATAATTTTTGATAACCTGAGATCATGAAACTACATTTATTTATTTACTGGGGCTTATATGCTGCTCTAATTACAGAAAGAGAGCTGGGCTAGTCTCTGGTAACAAATTTTTTTAAAAAAAACCAATCCAGAGGTTTCTGATAGCAACTTTTCTGAATAACCAGTTTTGTGGAAAGATATAAGTTTCACAAGCTACATTTGCACTCATGAAGATTTACGTATTTTAATAAAATTCCATTACTTTCAAAAAGTTCAGTCAGACTTTGTCTGCTGTTCTCATCTAACAGGGCTCTGTTTATCTGTTATCTGGCTCTGAAGTGCTCAATGAACCTGTGATCAGATGTCTTGAGATGATCCTCTCTTAAAATAAGGACATTTGAAGAAAATTGGGATGGAAATTACATTTCATGGAGTTTGGGTTACACATGGAGGGGAAATACGTTTTCTTCAATTTTAAAATACAAACATACTGTTTGCATTTTTTGTGGATTTAAAGATGTTTCTTTTGCATCACATTTTGTGATGACACACTTTGCACAGTCCTATGACATGATTTGTAGCTTAAAAAGATGCCCAGAAAATTGCATAAAATGCAGCAAAGTCTAGGAAATATCAGTGTCTAAATGGAGCCCATTATGAATTTAGTAAACGAATGCACATATATTAGAAATGCGTGATGCATATAAATTTGTCGGCAGGTTTTCTCCAGTTCTTTTTTTAATTTGTTTTTTTTTTTGGGGGGGGGGGGGTTTCAGAAAAAAGAAGGAAACAAATCTTAATCCATTCCCTTATAGTGGTAATGTCTATCTGCTTTGGGGTTTTGATAAATCTGTATCAGATATCCTGGATGCTGAATTCCCTTTAAATCTTAGTGCCTCTGTAAGCTTTTTTTATTATTATTTTTAAACTTTTAAGAGAATATGTTCTGCAACAGGTAGTCTCTCAAAGCATATATTAGCCCAGTGGGTGCATTCAGGGCAACAAGAAAGTTTGATAGTGTTTAATTTGGATCTTAGCTGCAGCTCCTAACAGTCCATTTTATTGCTATGTGTTAGAAAAAGGAATGCCAGGCAGCTAAACCAATCAGATGGCAGACTTTTTGAGTGCATGACCAATGAGAACACTGGAGTAGATACATCTACCTTATGGTCATCCCATAGAAGGTATCATGGTAGCAGGAGAGAAGATATATGTGGTAATTCAACAGACTGAACTGCAGTGAGAGTGGGCAAGGCAGTGGGAGAAACCATGAGTGAATGATAGTGGAAACGGACAGTCCACAAAATATCTTACTTGGAATAACCTTGGATTTGTATATCAGCCCTTAGGACTTAGTTTGCTTAGTCTGCCATGAAAAGAAGGGAAGGAGGGATGGGGGGAATAAACAATACCAATCATTTCTTTTTATCTTTTTGTCCTGAAAGGAAGAAAAGTAAAGGTGATTCAGTGATTCTTCAGAGACTTCCAGTTGTTAATTATTTAGGTTTCACGATAGACACAATAGACACCGGATCTGTTTGTACCCCAGCATCTGACATCCGTTTGGGACTCTGGAGAAAAGGAGAGAAAAGTGTAAACATTGCTGAAGATGTTCAAGAAATTATGTTTTTATTTATTTCTCTCTTTAGTGGGCTGTTTTCTTAATCCATATGATGGAGGAGTCTGCATCCAGAATTGCGTGCACATTTTACTGTACAAACAAACTTACTGCCAATATGAGGCAAATTCCATGTGAGAAAAAGATGCAACCTACAACATATGTATATTGCCGTCATGATTCACACATTTGCATGATGTTTTACTCTAATTTATTTTGTTCTGAGTAAGAAGAAACAAAAATTATGAAGCTTGGCAATCAGACCAGTGAACTTTTTTGAGGTGTCTGTGACAGACAGAACAAATCAAGATGGCAGCCATTATAATACAAAGATCCAGCAGTTGTTTTTTTTAATGTTTTAATGCATCACAACATAACACCCCCCCCCCCCAAAAAAAAAAAAAATCATTTAAAATCTTTGGATTTTTAAGAGTTGGCTTCAATTAAGCATGCATAAGGATTGGGAACTTTTTAAAAGACAATATTCTGTCACTGATTACATGTCCTGCACTGTTTCTGCATTTGTGTATATAATTTCTTCTATCATATTTAAAACACTAACATGTAATACATTTCTTGATTGTGGAAGCAACTTAGACTCTTTGCTCAATCATATCACATTATTCATCAAAACAAATTTATCCTGCCTTATTTTTTCTCTCTTTCCTATGTGCTATACAGCTTTGCATACAGGAAGAGGTTGGCTTGGAGGAGCTTCTGTGGTTCTAACTCATTACTATTTTGATCCTACTTAAAAATAATAATAACTTTTCACTTAACTTTTGTAAGGAAAAATGAAATAAAACATGGATTACTAATAGCTTCCAAAGGGTTCTGGGATGCTTTACATGTTATTTGCAAGTTTCCCATCTGTCAGGACATTGGACAAAATTCATTGAGAATGATTTTAGTGTAATTCTCCTTTTAATGTCCTCTTGGGCCTGTTATTTGAAATAAATATATAAATGCACAGAGCTTGGCTCAAGGACTCAGTCTGAAAGACATACGTAAGAAAAGAGGATCAGATAAAAATAGGATGAAAGTGTTGAACCCAAATTCTACAATGGGCAGTTGAGTCACAACTCAGGGAATGTTGTTTGCTGCAGCAGAAATTCCAGGAATAAAAAAAAAAAATCTTCTGGTGATAGAAATGGACTCAGTCGATGTGTACAACACAACACATTTAACTGATTACTAACAATCTGTTTTTTGGGAGCTACCTCATACATAGGGATATATAAATAAAACCACTCTGGAAGTTGATCATGATAGTCTATTTCCACACTATAGTATTGTCCATCTTGATTATCAGATTCTCGATTTTGTAGCTGATCATAAGAATCCTACAAAAGTTAAAGTTAAAAAACATTTCCCCCCTATTCAGATTCAAATGCAATGATATCCAATGAGGAAAGAAATGATGATGAATAATATATTAATTCGATACGAAGCACTAAACTTAGCCTTCAATTTAAACCCCAATGTGCCCTGTGAAGAAAGATATATAGTTCTTATTCTTATTATTTCCAAATTCAAAGCATGACTTTGGAAAGAGATTTCTGGGCCTAAAAAAGTAAAATTAGGCAATTAAGCTGATTTATCTGATAGCTTAACTATAGCTCAGATGGAAAACCACTTATTGAATAAAAATCCACATCGATCCGTTTTTCAATTGCAGAATAACTATTTCACAATCTAGCACTCTCTAGATGTACTTAGACCTCAACTCCCAGAATCTCTGTCATTTTTCAGATATGCTAGTAGGGAATTTTGGGAGCTGGTCCCAATAGAATTAGAGGGCACCAGGCTGGCCAAGGATTCCACTTCATCTGAATCCCAAAGCAATCCAGAATAAAGAAATTGCTCTTATAGCTCTGCTTTTGGTAATCTTGGAAGGGCCAGATCTCCCTTCAACCTGGTGCCCCTTCCCTTCAAATTATTAGTCTCCCATTCATGCTTGGGAAAAGAATGAAGGTGCAGGAGCTATTTTCCTCTCCCCAAGAAAGTTTTCTTCCAGAAGTGCTGACTAAGCAGGGATTGCTAAGGGAAGATGAAGGTAACCTACAAGGCCTTTGAAAAACCCTCCAAAGGTTTGTCGCTTCTCCATTCGCTTGAGAGGACTTTGTTGTGCTGCATCCTCTCCATTCTGAAGGGAGTCTATCTCAGCTGCTTCTTCTTGTCTTGACTGTTGTGGATCCTTGGTTTTCTGGGGGATCTCTTGCGACTTGTTCAGGTTGTCTGTTGAATTCTTGCAGCTCCCTTTGCTTGCAGAGTCTCGATTCTCAGCCTGGGTCAAAGGTCTGTCCGTGAAGTCCAGGGTCTAGAGCAGTTTCAAACAGGGTTACTTGGTCGGTGAGTTTAAAAGGGAAAAAAAAAAAAAAGAGCAGCTTGCTTTGCAAAATGAAAGCCCAAATGGGGATCGATTTGTTTGCTCAGGAGACCTTTGGGTGCAATCTTACACCCAACATGCAGGACTAAAGTGCCAGTTGTAGGGTTGATTCATGGTTGTCCATACAGTACATTTAAAAAAGTCAAGGTATCAGACAATTTAAGCAAGTATAAATTAATAAAAACGAAATCAGTTGGAACATAAAGAATGGAGAAATCAGAAACCAAATACTTATTTATATTATTTTGGTCCTCCCTCCCTTTCTCGTTTACTTGCTCCCTCCCTCGTTTTCTTCTTTCCTCCCTTCTTAAAGGTAGTGGTGATTTTGGCAGCAGCTCCAAATATTTATACTATTTTTCATATCATAAAAAACAACTATGCTATCAGAATAAGTTTCTTGACATTTTTTTAAAACCATACCCTGATGAGATCCATGGCACAGGGCAAAAACTGTACAGCAAGCATAATCTGCCACATAATCTGATTTTCTTCATCTTGTGTTTATGTGAATATAATGTCATCACAGGGTTTCTAAAATATCTCTCCCTTTCCCTATTTCTAGATTTATATATATATATTTAAGGATGAAAAAGTGGAAATTTGTTTGGCAAAGAGCTAGGAGCAGATAACACTTCTGGCACTGGCATATGCCATGTCAGCATTCCTCTCTGCCAACTTGTATCACCCTTTACAACAAAGGTAGGCAGGCAACTTCATGGCCTCCAGATGCTAGGATTTTAACATATACATGCTCCAACCAATAAAGCCAGTGGCAAGGAAGGTATCCAGAGTAATCAAAGCATATTATCTCTAATATGGTAGGGTTGGTATTTGTCTCTGTGATTTCAAAACTCAACACAAGGTTTGAAATAATATAATCATTAGACATAAAGGAATTCAGAGCTGATCTTTGGAAAGAGACACAGAAGGAAGAAAGAAAGAGTTAGCCATTTAAATGGGATCTGGAAAAGAGACCACACAGTCTAAAGATGGAAAGAAATGTGAGAAAGAAAAAAGTCAAAATAATCCTGCCTTGATTTTATAATTATTATTATTATTATATAAGAAGAAGTATATATTCCTGTATTTTCCCACCCCAGAATTTATTATTTTCTTTGTTGGGGGAAGGGATTCACAATATTCAGGCAGGGAAAAAATTACTGTTTACCCATTGCACAGAGTGACTCTGAGAGTGGTACCTAAATTTGATAAATAAATAAATTAATTAAAATTTTTGATTGGAAGAGCAAAGAACTGCCCCTCTGGGAGAACTTAAGAGGTAAAGCTAGAAGCTTTACCTCTAATTGTATAGGGAGTTAGATGGAACTTTCCTAATTTTAGTCAAATGAGCCTGTAAAATTCTGCATGGAACCACAAATTGAGAAAAATTGATGTTGTTTCATTTACTTTATTGTTTTTGCAAAGACATCATAAGTACAAGAGAGTGTGTTTCAGACAAAGAAAAGGAAAAAAGAGCAGGATACAGTACAGATAAAGAGTAAGGTACAAAATGGCACTGTTGATATGGCTGCAGTTTCAAATTACAAAGTACAAAGAATTTAATATTTATCCATCACCTTTTGTAGTTGGAAGTCTGGAATAAGGAACTAACTAAACACACAAAACAACACATTCTTTTAAACTGGCTCATTGAGTGAAAGTAGAGTAGTAACCAAACATGTGCTAAAGACTGCAAAACAAAAATGATGCAAAGGTATCAAATGACAGCTTTGTTTTTAAAGATTCTACATTTAATTAACTTAGGTTCCATGCTCTGGTCTGCAGTCTCTACTTTCAAAACAGTTGCAATTTCTGAAGCTAAAAGAAGTATTAAATTGAAATAAATTGGCCTAATATTATCCTATTGTATGTTTTATCTGAAAAGCCAGTTTTACCATGTCTGTGTCTTTAAATACTGCAACGACATATTCTACTGACAGTCAGCTGTTTCACCAAAGTGGTCGCTGGAGTTTATATAAATAGTTCATAGGCATATCAATGAATAGTTCTTAAATTTTATAAGGCTGAAACATGTTCTCTAGCCTGAACAGCCAGGCTTAATTTAACCTTCCTTAACTGGGCTGAAAATACTAGGAGTCACAACCCAACACTTCTGAGGAATATGAGGTAGAGGAGGATGGAAATGCTTCATCTTTTCAATAATAATGACAAGGCTATTGCTCAACCAGTGTTATGCATGTTGGCTGGGGAATTCTGGTAATTGAAATCCACACAAAGTTGTCAAGATTGTGAAACACCGCCCTAAATTGTTGAATTTATATTTCACTGACAAAGAAATAAAGGGAGATTGGTATAGATCTATTTCAAGCTATTTAGCTCTCATCAGCTATCCAGACTGGCTTGAAATAGATCTATACTAGTCCCCCTTTATTTCTTTGTCGGTGAAATATAAATTAAACACACAAAAAATGTTTGTCATGAAAGCAACTGCCTGCAAAGGCTCCTGGATTGGGGTTGAAAGGTGAAAGTGGAAGCAGTATGCTCCATCCCATATTTGGGCAGACCAGGTTGCCCTGATAGACCAGTTTCACCAGAAAAACACTGTCCTAAACTGTTAAACTTTTGTATTACACAGAAATATTCTGACCAGTTGATCCAGCCTTTGAGAACTATCTTATAACAATGCCATTTTTCTTCATTTTAGCTTCAGTTTTGAACTGAGTTGAATGCTTTATAAAAGAATTTAAACCAACGGTGCCACTTTCAGTGCCAAAAGTATTGGGAGACAAAGACAGGAGGAAATACATAAAGTTGTATATCAAATATATAAAAGAATCATGTATGTTCTCATTAAACCCGAAAAGAGTTCAGTTGAAACATCACCAAAGGAAAACTAAATGATCCATCCACTTACTTGGTGATCAGATGCTGGCCCATTTATTTCAGGAGGAGTTACCCCTGTGTCACTCCTGATTGACTAAAATAACAAAGGGCGACATGAATTTCTTCCTACTATGATTATAAATGATTGTATACAGGAGTTTAGCTGAGTCTCCCTGTTTCAGGACTTAGGAACACAATGGCAAATAAAAAAGCATGTGATTTCTTTTCTCATAGGAATGTCCTCTAAGGAACTTCTAGCCAAACTTGGGACTATCCCCTCAATATTCATTTAGAATAAATATATGGTCTACCACATCATTTGTCATACCTTTTAATGCCTTTTTTATACAATCTATCAATTGCTCCCCCAGAAATGATTTGTTGAAACCCTGTGTCAGGGTTTAGATTAGGACTTGTTAGTAGATCACAGAACTAGAGACTCTTCACTCTTAGTTGACTTCTCAACTTGAGCGGCAGGAAAGTCTCAGGGGTGACATGGTTAGATTAGAATCTTTACTGTATATGAAATAATTCATGTGGTAAATGGTTATCCATGTAGTGAAACAAAATGCCCAGGACTTTTATATATTCTCAAAGGTTTACATTTGAAGTGTTCTTTTCTCCTTTTGAATAAATGGTTGCTTGATGGACTTCTACTCAAGTTGCTGTGGTATATTTAGATAATAGCCATTGCTAGTAGAGGAGCTGTTGATTCCTACTTTCCACCCTGAACCCTTTTATAGTATAAAGGTGGAACTCAAGAGAAGTGGAATTCAATAGGAAAAAGCCCTTTACTCAGGAGCATATCTTTAGCTGCTGGAGAGTCATTAAAATCCTGCCTATCATAAAATGTTATAGATGAACTATATAAATATCATGTTAGGTGGACTTATGGGCAACTTTTAATATTCCTTTTTTATTCCTGACTATCCACATATTTTGTGGAATGGAGCCCCAAATATGGGTTCACTGTTGGTCTGGTAAAAATGATCATCCATCCATCCTGATGAATTCAACCCAACATAGGGCTGTTACAAAAATGTTTTAATTAGTTGTCTCATCATATTTACTATTAATTAAACTTTAAGCTGTCTGACTGCTCAATGGTTGTAATACAGCTGACATACAAAATCAGGAACATCAGTCTTACCAGTTTAAAGAATTTTCTCAAATTTGTTTTGGTAGGTCTCTCTTCTTTGGACTTGGTTTCTGCAACTTCCTGGCTCCTTCTTTCATCTTTCACTGGGACTTCTGGAGATGCTTCAATTCTCTCAGTGTTTATCACCTCTATGTCATCTGTGGGAGTCTGCAATGATTCAAAAGAAGCACTATCAAGGATGGGTGAATTCATCCAAGACATTTCGATCAGTCAAGATGAGATTCAGAAGACCTTCTCTCAGTGAGGCTGAAGATAGGTTGAAGAAGCAAACTTGGTGTTCTGCTTCAAGAGGAAGCAAATTAATTTATCCCAAGGATCACACACCTCTCAAAAATCAAAGCTACTAATTTCAGAATCCCTGATCCAATCAGGCACTTAGGACTTAGTGAAGAAAGTAAAATAGATACACCAGTAATAATGTCTTTATGCTAATTAACAGTGGTCAGAAACATTTCTTTGGCACTAAGGACTGCATAGCATTGAGCACATTCTTTTGCCTGAAATTCAGAAGTCATATTTTAAATTTAATTAGGAGAAAACTCTTAGAATGGAATCAGACGGTTTTGCAGGCAGACACTTTTCCTTATGATTATATCATAAGATCCAGCAAGTTATTTTCTCTGCATATTTTTTATATTCAAGGAGTTACTGATTTTTTTCCATTTAAAAAAAAATAAACTGGATCCCATGCTTCACATACATTCCCCTTCAGACTGAAATTTAGTGTAACATAACACAAAAGATACAAACTCAATGTAAACTGCTCCAAACTTGATTGCAGAAAGTACAACTTCAGCAACAGAATGGTCAATGCCTGGAATGCACTACCTGACTCTGTTGTTACATCCTCTAACCCCCACTCCTTTAACCTCAAACTATCCACTATTAACCTCACCCCATTCTTAAGAGGTCTGTAAGGGGCATGCATAAGTGCAGAATTGTGCCTACCATCCCTGCCCTATTGTCCCCATTTATTCATAGCTATTTCCTGTATTCATACTCATGATTATACTTATACATATTATCTTGTAAGCAACTGACAAATCAAATAAATAAAAAAATAAATTAAAAAATAAATTAAATGTTATTGCAAATAAGATTCAGATTCAGAAACTGTTCTAAATTATGCTTTACAATAAAGTTCTGCTTTATTTTTTATTTTTTGAAAATTTTATTGATTTTTAAAAACAAACATAAACAAACAAAACATAGAACATTAAAACATAAAACATCTTTTTTGAAAGCAGCCTGATCCCGGGTTACATCTCTTCATACAGACACAAATTCAAGTTCATGCTCATTTTTATATACCATTCCATATCTTGTTACCATTCTACATTTTCTATCTAGTTTCTCTCCTCTTTTAATTTTCTTAATTTTATTTTATTTATTTCGTCTCAGTTCAAATCATTGTACTTATATTCTTTGTCTGTCTTCTTTCAACTTTCTATTATCTTCTCTCATTAAACAAAATTTCTCCTGTAATCACTAATTGGAGTATGACGCCTTTATATCTTTCCCCTATAGTTATAATACTTAATATAATACATAACTTCGGTTTGGATTCTGCTTAGTACATTCTAAAACTACACAGTACATTTTTTTAAAAGAAAAAATTATAAATATATAATATAATTAAAACAACAATCCAGACCAATTCAATTCTATCATTAATAATAATATTCATTTAAATCTTAGACATTTTACACATTACTTTTCAAATAGATATCATACTTCTATGGGAACACTTATAAACTTTCCATAGTTGCTTCCCCCCCACTTCACTTATATTTTATAAAACATTGAATAGTTAAAATGTTCCCATTCCTTCCTAATTCAATTATCTCATTTATTTCATTTCCTTTTTTTTTAATTCATAAAAGTTTCATTGAATTACACTGACTATTTTAACCCATTTTTTAATCATATGTTATTTCCAATTTTCTAACATTATTTCTAATACAAATATAACAATACAATCTTATGTACCTTTACAGAATCCTTTTTCAGTTAAATTTTCACCCATTATCTCTGAATAAGTCCTGTTTCTTTACATCTTGGTCCAAACTTTTATAACTTCTCTTCCCTTCCTTTCTTCTTTTCTCTCCCCTTTTTACCCCCTTGTCTCTCCACCCCCATTTCCCTCTTCTGTGTTCCCTTTTCTGTTGCTTTCCAATATTATATCCACTTTTTACATTATTTTTCCATTTTTTGGCTGTTTTTTTAAGTCTTAAATTCTCCATTCTCTTTCCCCCCTTTTCCCTTTCTTCTCCGGATTGAGTTACTTGTTCATGAAAGATGCCTTCTTCTTTATTCCACTCTTCTAGTTGTGCAATCCTTTCTTGTTGTTTCTCAAAGATGCAGATTGCCATTTCTAAAAATTGAAAAATGGAGCCAAAAGAGTCCTTCCCTTCTTGTGCCTCTTCTTTATATTTTGTAGATTCCATTTTCAGTTCATCCAGAAATAATGCCATTGTAGAGTTTTCTTAAACAACTACCCAAATTGTTTTTAGTCATTCAAATATAATTTCCAAAGATTCCAATGTCACCAAACAGTCTAAATACACACAAGCTGTTCCTTTCAATACTTTCTTCTTTTTTCACTTTCTCTTCCTGGGGTTACTGTTTAGTTGCAGAGTTCCAGTTAAAATGTATCTTTTAGAAGTCTTATTTAAATTCAACTTTAGTTCTTTTCAATTCCAGGCAGACTCCTCCTTCCAAATCCTGCCCTTATCCTTTTCCCCTCCCTTCCCTCTTATAACAAAATAATAATAATATTATTTTTTTTTACTGTTCAGAAATCTTTCTTATCCCCTTGGCATTTAATTATATTTCCAGTTTAATTACCTATTGGTTCCAAAGTGGATTTTTCTGATTTCTCATTCAGTTCTCTTCACTGTCAACGTAGGGAAGGGGAGTGAAGAAAAAAAACCTTTCCCTTTTCACTTTCATTTGCTGCTTCTGACTCTTCTTTGGGAGCGATGTATCTTTTATAAAATTTAAATTCCAGGATACCTTGGTTGTTACTTTTTGTCCCGGTCAGCCAAAACTTTCACTTCTTAACTTCCTCCTGCACTTTCTTTTCTGGCTGAGTGCTTTTTTGAGGCAGCCATTTCTGACCGCCACTCTTACCTCTTTTGGGAAAGGGAATTTAGCCAGCTGAGGAGGAGGCATGCAGCTCCCCTCAACCCTGCTGGGGCTCCCCTGTCTTCGCCACCTCTATGGGGTGGCTTGCCTCCAAGACAGCTGGCTCAGAGCGCTCCAGCGGTGAGCCCAGGCAGAAACTGCGCGTGATCGTGGATTCCTGCCTGCCTCCAAAGCCCTGCAAACCGGAAGTCCAAAGTTCTGCTTTATTGATTAGCATTACTTTTATATGATGTTCAAAGTTTTAAGACACCCAGAGAAGTGCACATGAATTTGAAAAGCAAGATAGAATGTTTAATAAGAATAAAGATTAAATAAAGGTAGACTGTGAGTGAGAGAAGAAGGAGGAGATGTGAAGAGAAGGAGGAGGAGAAGGAGACATTGTGAAAAATGCTGGCTACTGCCAAAATTAGTGCCAAAATTAGTGCTCTGATATCAGATTTCTCTTTTCACTTTCATTAGTATAATAAATGTTACCATGAATTTGACAATGTTATACCCTAGAGGCTATACTATATTGTGCACTCCACATTAGGGATTAATTTAAGTACCTGTGAGTGTGTATGAGGTAATGGTGTTACCAATAAAGGAGAATATTTATAGCCCAGAATTGAATGTAGGGTCCTTGATGTTTTCTGAACTTGGCTGTTTTCTTGCAGACATTTCATTACCCAAACTAAGTAACATCATCAGTGCTAGATTTTATGATGTTCTTCCGCCTTTTCATTAAAGAGTTATCAACAGAAATTTAGCTGGTAATTTTGTTAATTAAAAAAATTAGAAATAGTCCTAATTAAACTGGTTGAGAAAAGTGGCAGTTAATAGAGGCAGAATTAATTTAATTAAAATTATAATTTATTAAATTAGTGATTTTAAAGAAAACTGGAACACTTATCACTCATTATAATTAACTCATGATAATTCTCATTATGCTATCACTGTGTCTGTTGCTAAAGCTGTTTTTATTCTTTTATATGCAGTTCACTGTAATGATCCTGTAATACCATCTGATGACAGAAGAAACCACTTCTTAAACATGGTAAACTTCTTACCATTAAACATGGGTATAATCAAATGCTTAAACATGGGTAATAATAAAAACATATTATCATATTAAAATATGATCCCACTGAAAGCAAATGTTTATTTTTTTTTAAAAAAATAACCAGCTTCTCTCTCACACTTTCACTTCAGCAGCTATAATTATAATATTTCTCATAGTAACTCATCCATACACCATTTAGAAATTTTTAAGTTTTTCCCCAAAACTGAACACATGCTCTGTAAAACAGAAGGCTTCTGTTGTGATTTGCTGGCAGCCAGTGCAGATGGCATCGGACAGTGAGGAAGAAAGGGAACCAGTCAGAAAGTCTGGAGAGAACTTGGATAAGGGTCCTATGTCTGATGCAGGGATGGGGCCAAGACCACCTTCGGAGCCTTCAGAGTCTGGCAGCAGCGAAGCAGAGGACCCAGGGGAGCCTGTTCCAAGTGCACGTGTGTGCAGAGCTGCTAGAAGGCAAGAGCAGCTGAAGCAGAAGGGGCAACTCGGGAGTAAGGCTGGGAGGTGAGTGCCCTTCCCATAAGGGATAAAAGTCAGACCTCAGTGATGAAAGCTTTGCAGGAAGCAAAGCAGTTTAGTAGATTCCAAGCCCTCTTTGAAGTCCTGTGTATTCTGGTCAGTTTTTTCTGATACTGTTATAATTAATTTGGATACTTCTGTTTTTGGGAGCATTTCAATCTAGTTCTGGCTGTGGATGGAAGTAATTCCCAGCATTGCATTAAAATAGGTTTTGCTTTTAACAGAAGTTTGGGTTTAATTATATTTGATGAAGCCTGGGTCAGAACAGCAGTCATGATTTATTTTTAAAAAATAAAATAGTATATGGGATTCTCTTGAGAATATTGCATTTATTTTTCCCCGTCTTGTAATGTTCATTCAGCGGGTTTAATGTTACCAGTGATACAGCTATATCCTGGGAGGGACCTTTGTTGATAAAAGAAAACGAGAGATATTCAGGAAATCATTTGCTTTGAGTTCATGCTTGACTTGAAATCCATTCATTGTGAGATGTAGTACTGGCAGGATGGGGCACAAATGTTGGTGTTATGATGTCCAAGCTTAGAAGCAGTGGTGGAATTCCACATTTTTTCCTACTGGTTCTATGAGAGCATGCTTCACACTCAAAAACTGCCCTCTGTGTCAGCATTGGTGAGCTGTGTTGTTTTTTTTAACTCAGCTGAGGTGCAGCAATCCACACTGTCGCGCGAATCAGCTGAGTGAAAATAAACAAGGGAACATAGGACAGGAAAGGGCAAGGGGTGGGGCCAGCAAGAGGTGGTATTTGCTGGTTCTCTGAACTACTCAAAATTTCCTCTACCAGGATGTCAGAAACGGTCCGAACCGGCTGAATACCACCTCTGCTTAGAAGTTGCATCTTGAATAGATGCTGCGGATTTGTGACATTAAAGTGCAGTTACTGAATTTCAGCCTCTAGGTCCAGATATTTTGCTCCATTTTTTATGCAGATTCCAGCCAAATAGCCCTCACATTTCCAGATATCACCTAGGCAGTCATGATGTATCCAAGTTACAGGCATGTCTAGACTAGCAAAAGCATGATTGCTAGACTTTATTCTTAGATATGACTGTTGATTGCATCTTCGTTAGATATTCTCATTTTTCCATCAATCGTGCAAGGAGATGACCAGGACTGTTCTCAGAGATCTCTGTGACTTCATTTCTGATAGGATCTCCTGCTTGAGCAGGGGACTGGACTAGAAGACCATAAGGTCCCTTCCAGCTCTATTTTGATTGATTAGTTGATTCCTCTAAGACAGGGGTTCCCAACCTTTCCTATACTCGCAAACCTAGAATGTTTCTGATATAATCTCACACCCCCTAAAAATAAATAATTATAAGCATATAATTATACATATCCACTATAATTCTGAAACTTCTAAAATCAAGTTTTTGTACCCCCCGGAATATCATCTTGCATCCCCAATTGGGAACCTCTGCTCTAAGAGAACAATAGCAATGGGGTGTGTTGCATTTGTGATACAACTCCTCCAAGCTACGCTGAATTTATGTCAAACCCAGTGTTTCCTCACTATCCAATCTTCCATCACATTGAACCACAGTGGGAATAATACATAAGCAACCTGCTTAAGTAACTCCTGGAAACATGATGGCTACCTGGCTGGAATTGCATAAAAAACATATATTTTCATTCTTTGTTTAAGAAATGCATCTTTGTTTAAGAAAAATGTAGTTGGAAAAAAAAATATTCCCAGCAACTCATGGAAACAAACCAAACATCAGTTGAGAAAGTAAATAGGAATATTACAAAAACAACAAAAACTACTAATCAGTTTAATTTTTCTTATATCATCTTATTTACAAACTCTATCACAGAACTTTGTTTTCTGATAATGCCAACAGCCTATTTGGTTGACCTATTCTGTATAAGGGATTACCAATTGCACACAGTTTATATATTTGTGATCATTTATAGGTGGAAGATCTCCAATCCATTACTTATTACATTGCAGATTATATCAAGAATCCAAAGCTAGATTTATTCTGCCTTTGTAAACTCAACTAAATCAGTTCAGCATACTGTAGAAGAGAAAAGCTATTTCCTGCTGACTGAGGTAATGAACCTATATCAAAATGAGTTGTGTTTGTAATGGCTACAAAAAAGATACAGATGTAGATGTTGACAGTACTGTTAATTTTAGGGGCGGAGATTGAATTGAATTGATATCAACTGTTGTAATTTTAAACAGATTTTTCCAAAAATCTATGGTTGCAAATAAATGCACTACCAATAATAATTGAAACTTCCAAGTGAGCGACTCTAGAATCCAAACATACCTTTTTCCAAAAGAATTTACTTAGGGGTGTGGGAGTAGAAGAAGATCTTTCCTTGGTCATCTCCTTGGGAGCTTCATTGGTAACAACCACAACTGTTGGGGCTGGTGGTAGTACTGGAGCTTCTGGAGGTTTCACAATTGGCTTCACTGCTGGACTTTCCTGAGTTGGAGGCACATTTGTTTCCGGTTTTGTAACAAGGACAACAGGAACAGGCTGTTCGGTTGGCTAGAAACAAAATAAATAAAAAAAATGTTCCAGAGAAGATGACCTTCAAAGACCATCAATGGAAAAACACATTTGGCTACAGGAGAAGACAAAAGAAGCTCAGAAAAACATGGTATTACTGGCATGTATTACTTTCATTCCAGCAACCCCACATATTCATCTTTATAAATTAGAGGATTACATGAGACAGGTTATGAAAATAATGTAGACATCAATATGGCTGATCGAAAACTTTAGAAATACTGTACACAAGTGGAAAATTCAGAGTTGTCTGTATTATCACTCACCTTGGTATTTGCTGTCTGTTGAACATCTTTTTTTGCCTAAAAGAATGTAAAATACACAAACACAGAGAGAAATCATGTGGGCATTTTCATTCTCTAAGAATCGAAGTGGCTGTAATGTTATTTAAGGATGGAGGGATCCAGGCACTGCACAGGGTTTGACATGGTGAAGCCATTATAAAGAAGATTTTGCTGGGTATATTTTCGGCATTTCTCTGACATTCTGAAACGTTGAGCTGTGCATCCTGAAATGTCACAGGGGACGAACTGGAGCATAAAACTGAAAACATGATGTACCTAAATTAAAATCATCTCAGAATGATGGGTGGAGAAAGTTCCTAAGGAGTTTTTCTTCTATAATCTTATGCAGCCATTATGCTGAAGGATTGGAAAGTCAAGTCAGAAAACTGAAAGGACTTCATATAATGAACCCTTTCCTAATCTGGGCAGCCTGCAGATATGAATGTCCTTCAATCTATCCAGAACCATTAATGGAGATCCTCAGTCATCCAGGTCATGGGTGTCCCAAAGGTGTTTTTTTTTTTTTTTCCCCAAGAGGCAACTGGACTTTCTTGTTTTTCTTTGAAGATGTTTTGCTTCTCATCCAAGAAGCTTCTTCAGTTCTGATTGAATTCAACTCCAGAATTCCAGCTTAGACAGGTTACTGCTGAGAATTTTGGTGGCTGATATCCAGATGGGTTAAATTGGGATATAGGCTAACACAGTTAAGCTTTGCAATTTGATATCATAAAGAGGAATGATAAATGTCAAATAGGGAAGGTTCAAAAGGGAGGAATCTGTGAACAATACAGCAATCAGTGTCTTGTCCTCTTGATGGTTAAATGTCTCCAATTGTCAAGACAGTATGGTTCTCATGACGAGCTGGAGATCTCAGCCAGTTAAGCCTTTGTTCTTATGTTCTTCTGAATCTGTACGATCTGAACTTACAATGATTTCACCATATCAGCAATTGAAAGGAAACACATATATCAAATTAGTATTTGATATTAGGCAATTGCACTGCTTTCGGGTTCATATTAGTTTTATGATGTAATCCTGAAAAAAAATCTTAGGAAGAGGTGAGAGTATCTGAAGCAAATCTGTATGCATTATTTTGGGATTATGCAATATCTTTTAATTAAGAGAATGCATCAATTCAGGTACTTTGTAAAGATTAGTTGAGGACACCATTTAGGAGAGATAGCCTCATGGTAACTACCTTATATTGTCTTCTGCAGCTAATAGGAATTTGTTGGTTTTGCAACTCCTCTTGGAAACCATAGAAAACTTTTTTCTCCCAAGAACATGTTTTACATGCACAGGGTTTTGTTATCTTGGGTTTTGTGATGGTGTCCCATCCAAGGACCAAACAGCCCCAACTGGGCTTGCTTTTGAGTCCAGACAAACTCAGCAGTGCTGGGCATGGAAAACTTATTTTCCAGGAAGTAAGAATCTATGCCAAGACAATCCATCATGTTTTCATCTTATAAACACCCTGGTGCCATTATGATGCTGGAATTGAAGGAATTGTGCTTACAACACATTAAATAATGCCAGATTAGAGCAAACTTTCTAAAATCAGCTCTTGTTCTATGATTAGCATAGCTCCTTTTATATGGAGCTTGAATTAACTGGACCTACTGAATTTTTCATATGGAAGGATTTATTCAGTTTCCTTTTCTTCAATCCAAGGAATAAGAAGATTGAAAAACAAAGGTACTTGATCCTTCCTTCCTTCCTTCCTTCCTTCCTTCCTTCCTTCCTTCCTTCC
>BLBF01000041.1:24924511-24959140 GCA_015471245.1 Laticauda colubrina
TTCCTTCCTTCCTTCCTTCCTTCCTTCCTTCCTTCCTTCCTTCCTTCATTCCTTCCTTTTTTCCTATCTTCCTCCCTCCCTCCCTCCCTCCTCTGTGATGATGGGTGAAAAAGGGGGCGGTTATTGCATGATTGACAGTAGATTGGGAGCAGGGCACTGAATTTCATGCTTTGTTTTCAACAATTCAAAGAGAAGGAAAGATAGTCACACAGTTCAGCTTCAAATTGCTTTGTGGAGTGAAATTAATGGCAGTATGGAATTGCACTAAGTTCTGGTTAGGGTGACACAGGTTTTGTTAGTGAGAAAGACTCAATAACAAGACACAGAAAATAGCAACAAATATGCATTCAGTGGGAACTTCCTTCCACTGAACCCTGAATTCACAGATATTAATGGAGATATAAATGTTCAGGATTATCATAATACTTCCCTGATGCCAAATTATATCTTTGTCAAAGCCAGCAGCAATTCTAAACAATGTCCAACTCAAGCTTTGCTTTTCAGTATGTCTAACTGCTGCACGGATAAGTAGATTTAAAAGTTATCTGTTGTTATTCAGGGTTCTAGATTTTTGGATTACTCTCCCATACCAACCTTATGTCTAAATAGTTTGCTAAATGTACTATGTCCTAATCGGGGGCTGTCTGGCTTCTTTTTCTTGGTGCTTTTGACAAGGGAATCAGTCACCGTCTTCTCAATCCCACCATGGCCTGTTTGAGATCCCTTTGTGTGACATCAATCAAAGTTGAATTTTCATTGCATTTTCATTGCATGCTCTATTTTCCTTTTGCCCATTACAGGCATCAACAATCATACAATGTCTTTATAAAGCTAAATACTCATATCCACCAGTCTCACTTTCCCAAAGAGAATTCTATATTTTGTAAGGTACTATATAGCACTGCATAGAATAGAATAGAATTTTTTTTTTTATTGGCCGAGTGTGATTGAACACACAAGGAATTTGTCTTGGTGCAAATGCTCTCAGTATACATAAAAGAAAAGATACATTCGTCAAGAGGCAAGATTCGTAAAGTACAACACTTAATGATAAATCATAGGGTACAATAAACAATCAAATCATACTAGGAAACAGTTCTAGTTTTTTCAATTATGGGTAGCCCTTGACTTACAACCACAATTGAGCCCAAAATTTCTGTTGTTAAGTGAGAACTTTGCTAAGTGAGTTTTGCCTCATTTTAGGACTTTTCTTGCCACAGTTGTTAAGTGAATCAGCACAATTGATAAGTTAGCAACACAGTTATTAAGTGAATCTGGCTTCCCCATTAATTTTGCTTGTCAAAAAGTTGCAAAACATGACTTGGGGACACAGCAGTGGTCATCAGTATGAATCAGAATCTGAATTTTGATCATATGATCAATGATCATGGGGATACTATGAAGGTCATAAGTGCAAAAAAACAGTCATAAGTTATTTTTTTTCAGTGCCTTTGTAACTTTGAACGGTCACTGAAGGAATTGTTGAACGTTGAGGACTACCTGTATTTGCAACAATATATTATTTGAGCATACATTTATCTAGCAAGAAATCCACACATATCTACTACTGATCTCCAGGATACACCTTAGATGCTACCATTTGTAGATTATATATAAACTAATGGGACATCATACTCTCATTATAACCTTATATGGATACCTGGCATACTTTAATGACTCTGTATTGCAATAAAAATCAACAAAAACCCAGGCAAGGACAATTCCACTTAACTATGGAGGTTTTACGAACCATTCACAGTGTTAGTCCTTTATAATTTATAACACCATTATAATTTATTTCCTTTATAATTTATAACACCATTAAATATATGTTGCATACTTTTTGCCTTTACTCTTGTAAGTACATAGCTTTGTCAGAAGACAAAAATATTATGAAAATGATCAGCTGCAAATTTCCAACAGGATAGAAACCAAGTTCCCAGAAACTTCTCTCTCTCTCTCTCTGTCCATCTCATCCATCTATCTATCTATCTATCTATCTATCTATCTATCTATCTATCTATCTATCTATCTATCTATCTATCTATCATCTATTAGACTTTTATGAGGGAAAGGGAGCTACCTCATTTCATAGCCTTACCATCTTTTTTAATGTTTATGTTATTTATTGTTTATTGTTTATGTTATATTGATTTGACTATGATTTCTTTGTTTGATTGTTGAAAGATGCCTAGAATTGTTGAGATTTGGGTGGCATATCAGTTCAATATATTGTTAAATCAAATAATATTTCCCCCAGAAACTCATAATCTACACACTACCCTGTTCTTCCATTTTATTTTTATTACAACATTGAGATGTAGGAAAGGCTGAGATAATGGATGGGGAAAAAAGGCCTTCAATTTGGGGGCATATCTGACTTTCAAACTGATTGCCCCATCCTGCTGTACCCTTATCCTCAAAGTTCTGATGGTTGATGCCAGATGTATCTGAAGAACTACCATCTTCATGCACATCTGGTATTATACTAGACAACTTGTGACCAGTTTCAGAGATATTTCCTTTTTTAAATTTTTTTTAAAAAAAGAATTGCCCGAAAAACAGTGGAAGTGATTCCTGCTATCTTCCCCATTGACTTTCCTTGTAGGAAGCTTGCCAGAAGTGCTGGAAATGACAGTCATGTGACCATGATAACACTGAAGTGGCCACAACTTTGCCAAGTTTCAGTCCCATAAGGCTTGTGGGTTTTGGATTTTGGACATATACCGTTAATTAATCCCTTGGAGCTAAATTGATTAAAAATTATTGTCCTATGAGTTTTGTCATATTGGAGGTTATAGACAATCAGAAATACACAAGAGTTTTAGTAGATGAGGCAGTAGCCTTACCAAAAACCTCTTTGGGCAAAGAAATAAATGACAAGAGACTCAGTTCTTACAACAAAGGAAACCCAAAATGAAACAGATGAGTGATGCTAATCATAAAGAGCATCATGCTTAATGAGAATTGAACTCAGCTCCTTGACTGACATAATTTACAATAGCTTTCCTCAAGTTAGCAGCCTCTACTTGTCCAGTATGGCCTCCAAGAATAATAAGGCAATTCTGAAGGTAAAATAAATGAGGATCATGTATGCAGTTCTGAACATCATAAGAGTAAATCCAATAAGTGAAATGAAATAAGTAAAATAATGCAAATTATATCACACATAAACTTTAAAATCTCCCAACTTCCTATCAGATGCCATGCTTTCCCACTTAGAATGAGATATGTGTATGAATCAATCTTGAAATATCCATGTAGGTAACCCCTCCACTCCCCAAGAAAACCCACAAATGTTGAATTTGCAAAGAGAAAGACACTCACCTTATCCTCAGTGTCACACTTGGAATCAGCTTTGCTTGGTGAAACCTTTTAAGAAAAAAATCATCCTTGACATGTGCAGTTTTTAAAAACCATTCCAAACCTTGTCATTGTCTTTGCTTTTAAAAATAAAAGGAATTAGGAGGGCATAGATTTAAAATACAGAGATATAGACTAAAATGAAGAAGTTTCCAACTATATGTGAAGCAAAGTAATTATCTGGTAAAGTTACATTTTCCCCTCAAATAATCAAGTTGTACAGACATCTATCAGAAAAAAAATTGGGTTTTTTTTTTCCACAAAAAATTCATCAACATTAGATGGAAAAACAGCTGCTGAGAATTAAACTCATTCATGTTTTTGGTTTCACAAGTAAGGCCCAAGAACCAAGAATGACATATGGAGTTACTTCTGAGTAGTTCCTTTATTGTTAGCCATCTTTACCACCTAAAGCAACTGTATGTACAAAATGGACATACTTTGTGACCTGCTCCGGAGTGGCCATCTTAACTCTCTTCCTGCCTACAAAACTCTCCAAGCTGTGCTGCCTCTTTGACCTCTGGGAAGCAACCCCTCCCTCCTGGGATTCCAGACTACATTCCACCACATCAATGCAATTATACATATTTTGTTCACTGTTGTCCTGCTTTCAGTGAAAGAGAGAGAAAACAAAGAATTCACATGAATACTTAGCAGCCTTGCTTAGCAGGATATGTAATCTTAGCTATTATCTTTTGGCTAACCACTATTGGAAAAAACATTACCAGTCTTGATCAAATTTAGATTCCTTCCCGCAGTTATTTTATTTTCTTATATTCTCTCCTTCAAACTACTTAATTCATATGCAAAAGGAAATACCCATCCAAAAGAGAAGCTTGTCTGAATGTATTTGATTTTTAACATTAATCTTAAGTGTCAGTCTCTATGCTGTTTAGAAGTTCTGTACAGATTGAACTTCATCAGCATTATTTTTGAATAAAAGTGCAGATT
Source organism: Laticauda colubrina (assembly GCA_015471245.1). NCBI lineage: Eukaryota > Metazoa > Chordata > Lepidosauria > Squamata > Elapidae > Laticauda > Laticauda colubrina. Next base: position 24,928,826 of record BLBF01000041.1, read on the forward strand.
TTTTTACTCTTTCATAGATACAGCAATTTTTCATTGTGCCTAATTAAAAATCCTGCTCTTGAGAAAGTAAATTTATTTATTTATTTAACACATTTAAATGGCTGCCCAACTTACACACTCTGGGTGGCTTACAGCATAAATGTTCCACAATGTAAAAACCCTTAAACCCTCATCAGAATATATTTGATAATGTTGACTTGACCTTCCTAATTAATGAATAAAAAACACAACCTTTCACACTCAGTTAACTTATGTTCTTCTAGAATAGCCTTCTTCAATTTCACAACCTAACTCAAAATATTTCTGGTTAAGATTACTCTTCCTGAAAACTAGGGGATCCCAGTCCCATATAACTGTTGGGTGCCAGTCTGGAAAAAGTTATTCTACAAATTCATTACTTCTTTTAAAACAGAAGTCTCGCTTTTCACATTTTCTAGCAAGTATAGCCGGCCACATTCTCATCTGCTAAACATGATTTCACATTCAATCTTTGTGACAGTCACTTTTCTGCTGCTGTCATTTAAATTTTCCAGGAAGGAAGAAAAGAAAAGATTGATACCAAATTTGTGTAACAAATTATCTCAGTTAAATAAGGAAAATCCAATGACATCTTACCAGTGTTTTGAAGAAGCTCATGATGTTATTGTCTGTCCTAGTTACTTTATTAGTATTGTCTGTTTTTTTCTCTTCTTGAGTAAGATCCTCAGAGACCAAGCAATTGGAAACTGCTATATCCTGTTGCAGAGTGGTTTGCTTGCATTCATCTACTAAATCCTGCTTCAAAAGAAAGCATGTTTCTTTCAGATCCTGACTTATTGAATGCCAAACAGATTTGTAAAAGTAATCTGTTTGCCACTGTATCATGTTGTTCTACAAAAGAGAGTCATAATTCCATCCATATTTCTTCAGCCTACATATCCAGAACAATTGGTCATTTATGTAGTCAGTGTCGAAAATATGCATGTTTGCTGTTGGTTGGAGGGACATTGTTCAGAATCACAGAGAACAACAAATGCAAGAAACAGGATTGCATATGACCAAATACAGATCCTCATTCCAAGTAACTGAATATTAAATACTAAACTCCATATGATTGTAGTTTTGAACTCTGAATTCTGAGGATTGTATACTAGCACCCAGAGGTTTTTGGAAAGCTCAGTTTATAAAATTTTATTTGCTTAGCATTGCTTCAACCTAGCAATGCTAGGTTTAACACGGATGAAGTTTAACACGGATGAAGCATGGAAATGTTCTCTTGATGATTGTTTACATTTAAATAATTTCTGCCACTGTAAGGATTTTTGAAAAAAAATTGTTCAAATCTTTCAGTTTGAATTAAATAGTAAAAACCACAAAAATGTCTTATACGGTGAAGACCAATGTTAGTTTCTGGGATAACTAAGAGCCTAAGGAGCAAAACTAAATTCCAAACAATCTTGGTAAGTCAAAAATGGTCTGAAATAATACCAGAATAGAGAAAATAACATAAATAGAATATAGAAGAGAGGTTTTTCTTTTTCTTTTCATGTCTTCAAGTCAGTGCTGACTCCAGGCAACTGCCTGAACTAATCCTTATAGAATTGGTTTTCCCTTACCTCTTTCCTAGGGCTGAGGGAGAGTGGCTGGCAGCTGATTTTGTGTCTAAGGTGGAATCAGAACTCATGGTCTCCCCATTTCTAGTCTGTTGCCTTTAACCACTACACCAGACTGACTCAGCAGAGAGGATACTGAGCTTGAAATAGGACATAGAATTGAAGATCTTGGAACTGCAGCTTTACCCAATCTGAATATGAGTCAGTTATATGACATGGTTGAGAACAAGATAAGTGTCAGGCATGAAAGACCAGATCTACATGTAAAGTTCAATTAAGCAGATTTCTTGCTACAAACCAATGCACAGGAATCTTTTCAACATCTGGTTAGAAAAGGGTCAGCATTCAAGGTCATGTTTGTGGCTACATAAGGATTCTAGGCCATTCCTCTTTTTAACTCCATCCCCAAATTCTGCTAGTCCTTCTCTTACAGCAAGTGCCATTTTAGGCAATATCAATGAAAGCATAGCTTCACGTAGCAAAAGTGCTCAACTCTATTCTAGCTCTGTCAAGACCCCAACTTCAATAGAGGTTTACAGAAAGAAAATTAGAGTATGAGTTTCTAATTGCGCAGTGTATTTTTCTGTATTGTATGGTAATCTTCGTCTCTCAGGAAACTGAATGTAGCACAATAACTATATGTTAGCAATTGGTCCATGTATGTGCGTTTGAATACTTGTGTGTGTATGTCTACCTCATCTTTCTCATTTATTGCACCTTGCTTTTCAACAATGCCAGAGATACTGATGTTGGAAGAAAATAAAAAAAAATGTTTTCTTCTACTTAGCACAGATAAACAAAATAAAATACACTCAGAAACGGACACTCACAAAAGTTCAGTTTTTACAACTGTTTTCTGCCCACCTCCTCTCTTCTTTTTTGTTGGATACAAGCTCAATAATTCCTAATTTATTTCATACTTGCCGATATTTTACAAATGATGAAAGCAGCATCACTGTCTAGTTATGACACTTTCTGTGTACACATGCATACATATAAGCAGAGAAAGAGAGAAAAACACAGGGTTACCCAGATTGTTTTTCTGCTGTGCTAATTTACTTGTAGAAAAGTTTCTAAAAGTTAAAAAAATTGGATAGGTTCAGAGCACATTCTTTAGATGGATGGGCCCTGGGATGCTTAAGTTTTAACAAATGCATATCCCACTTTCTTTGGTTAAAAATAATCAAGAAAACTAGTAAAGGAGAAGAATTACAATATGCAGAGATAATGTTTAAAAATACAATGAATGTATCGTGTGTCTCCAAAAATACAACCCTGCTTATATATATTTTTGCCACCAAAAAAAGGCATCAGGTCTTATTTTCAGGGGATGTCATCCACTGACTAACCTCACTTGCATGCCCCTGGCCCCCTTCTCACTGTCAAAGGCCTTCAGGATTTTTTTCTTCTGCAGCTGCAAGGCTTTCCTGAAGGCCTCTGATGATCTGGAGCTTTGTAATCAGTTATAGGTATTTTTTTTTCTCTTCCATTCAATCATGTCCAATTCTCAGAGATTGCCCTGACATATCCCTGCAGTACAAATAGTTTTCAACCTACAATTATTTGTTTAGTGACCATTCAAACTTACAATGGCACTGAAAAAAGTGACTTGGGGCCATTTTTCACGCTTATGATGGCTGCAGTACCTCACAGTCACGTGATCAAAATTCAGATGCTAGGCATCTGGCATTGTTTATGATGGCTGCAGTGTCCCAAGGTCATGTAACCCTGTCCCAGGGTCATGTTTTGTAACCCTCTGACAAGCAAAGTTAAGGAGGAGGCCAAATGCACCGAACAACTGTGTTACTAACTTAACAACTGCAGTGATTCATTCAACAACTGTGGCAAGAAGCACCAGAAAAGGGGGCAAAATTCACTTAACAAAATTCTACTTAGCAACATAAATTTGGGGCCATAAGTCAAGGACTACCTGTATTCTTGGCACTTCTTTTTCAGAAGTGGTTCACCATTGCTCCTTCTTAGGACCGAGCAAGAATGATTGGCTCAAGATCACCCAGCTGACCTGTTTTTAGCCTGATGCCTTGGCCACTACACCAAAGTGGCTCTCACCATAAGAGTGCAACTAACTGCTAAAATAATGTTCATTAAATGAAGGAAAAATAGAAGTTAAAAAGATGCAACCATGAGAATAAAACAAAACAAAATAAATTAAAGGCAGTCACTTAATCAGTCCAAGTTCACATCTCTTAACAATTACAAATCCTTCTTAAAAAAAAGCCACAGTACTAGAAAAGAGCTATAAAATTCCCTTGATAAACTTTCAACCTAATTTCACAGGAAGGTAGAATGTGGTCAAACCTTGGCTTGATGTGCCTAAGGTAGACAGATGGTGAAAGGAGGAAACGGAAATATCCTCAGGTGAAGCTTGGGAATGGAGTGGACCAAAGTTCACCAAAATGTTTCATTAAAAAAAAAAAATGGAACAGATAAAAATGAAGACATTATTTCATTTCATGCCTTATAACAAATGTTTATTTCTCTTCATACCTTTTAATTAAAACTGAGGCAGTGTTACAAAATGATACATGAATTATGTATTATTCCTTATTTCACAGTGAACATATCAACAAAATATTGATTGTTGGCATATGGCATATATATTTTTAATTCTAGAGCTGTGGTGGTGCAGTAGTTACTTGCAGGCTACTTGTGCTACCTGCTGGCTGCCTGCAATTTGGCAGTTCGAATTTCACCAGGCTCAAGACTGACTCAGCCTTACATCCTTCTGAGGTGGGTAAAATGAGGACCCAGATTATTGGGGGCAATATGCTGTAAACTGATTAGAGAGCACAGTACAGCACTATGACGCAGTATATAAGACCAGGTGTGATTGGGATTGCAATTGCAACAAGAGTTCTAATTAGGATTGCCAATGGTTAATAGATAAAAAGACACCTCATCTAGCTTAGAGAGATCTGTAAAGCACTGTGAAGCAGCATATAAGTCTAAGTGCTGTTGCTGTTATGTTTATAGAGGAGGAGACCACAAAGACAAATATGCCAAGTGCCTATACCACATACTGTGGCTCTGGGCAGGAATGTCCCCAGAAAGGTTGGTTAGGCCCATTCCCTTTTCTTTTGCATGCCCTGCATCATGACTTCACTGCAGAGTGATGCTTGCACAGTGACATCACTCTGCTTGCTGAAAGCAGATTTTGCTTGCTGTCAAAAAACAGGCCAGTCAGTGCAGCTGGTTTTATTACTGCAGTCAATTTTCATTTACTGACTATGAGCAGGCCAACTGCTATTGGCCTGTTTTTTGAGGGCAGGGAACAATGATTTAAAAAAAAAAAGATCTGGGAATCAAGTAATGTCAAACAACTTCACGGGTTATAGTGCAAAGCAATAACATTGAGACTTACTGGTATGCACTGCCCCATGGTGCTTTATGGCACTCTCTGGATGGTTTACAATATCAGCATATTGACCCTAACAATCTATTTTATCAACCTTGGAAGGATGGAAGCTTGACTCAACCTTGAGCCCGCATCAAGATTGAACTCCAGGCTGTGGACTGAGTTAGTCTACAATACTGCATTCTAACTACTGTTCCATTAAGGCTTCATAATGGCAAACATTCCTTAGAATTCCTGGATTATATTTTGGAAATTTGGAAGCAATTAGGAAGCAATATTTTTAAAGTAAAAAAAAAATGTAGGATCTTCCTTATAAAGCATATAGCTTTCAAACCCTCCATAATTCATGTTAGTGCTTGTTGAAGTATGCACAGTATAGTATTAGGGTTTGGCTTTGTAAGTTTTTAGCAGGATTATTTTCCATTTAGAGTCCACGAGGAGTCACATCTTAGGAAGGATGCTGTGGCTCAATGGCTAAGAAGCTGAGCTTGTCGATCAAAAGGGTTGGCAGTTTGGTGATTTGAATCCCTAGCACTGCATAACGGAGTGAGCTCTTGTTATTTGTTCCAGCTTCTGCCAACATAGTCATTCGAAAGCATGTAAAAATGCAAGTAGAGAAATAGGGACCACTCTGGTGGGAAGGTAACAATGTTCTGTATGCCTTCGGCGTTTTGTCATGCAGGCCACATGATCACAGAGACTAGTGGTGGGATTCAATTTTTTTTACGACCAGTTCTGTGGACATGGACTGACATGGACCAGTTCTGTGGGCATGGCATGGCTTGGTAAGTGTGGCTTAGTGGGCATGGCAGGGGAAGGATACTGCAAAATCTCCATTCCCTCCCCACCCCACTAACCTGCTTTCCGGCTCTGTTCTCCTGTGCAGGGCAACAAAAGAAGACCCAGCCAATCAGCTGGGACTCTAATCAGCTGGGACTTGAGAGGCAGTGAATAGATGGGGGCAGGGCCAACCAGAAGTGGTATTTACTGGTTCTCTGAACTACTCAAAATTTCCTCTACTGGTTCTCCTGAACTGGTCAGAACCTGCTGAATACCACCTCTGACGGAGATGTCTTTGGAAAGCGCTGGCTCTTCAGCTTTGTAACAGAGATGAGTACCACCCCCTAGAGCCACTAACAACTAGCATGTATGTGTGAAGGGAACCTTTATCTTTAGGAGTCACTTTGTAAATGCATTGTCATATGTGGTAGCTATTTTTTGGGAGTAGAGTGCAACTTTCTTTTTCAATAGCACTTGTTTTTTTTTTTTTTTTAAATGATGGCTTTTAAAAATCTAATTATCTATGGATTATTTGATGTTTGCATTTTTCATTCATATAATACAATTCTTTATGCAATACATGGCTCGGTGGGAGAGACATCATAAAACCAAAGCAATAAGAATTTATTTAAAAAGATATTCAGAACTACATTGTGTAGCTTATTCTACTCCATGGAGATCCTTTTCTCCATGACTTCCTTTTAACATAAATAATGGGTCACATACCATTACAAGCGGAACATGCAATTCAGTGGGATGGAAGTGGGCTGTGGACAGAGATTCTTATTATATATAAAATGTTACATGCATGAAATTATGGTGTAACAAAAGTCCTTTAATTTCATGAAAAAATGATTGGGGATTTATTTTTAGGTTAGTATGCAAGGAGTTAAATGCTTCTATAAGAGTTAGCCAGTCGGTGTTTCAGTCAGTCTATGTCCATCTCTCTCTCTCTCTCCCCCCCCCTCATTTCACAATCATAAAGTTAGCATAAATCAAGGCTATCCTCAAAGAAAAGTCAAGTGGATAGCCACAACTTTGCAATTTAAACCCAGCCTTTTTTGTTTTGTTTTGATGAACACTGATGCATACATGCATGCAAAAAAAAAAAAAGACAAAGTTTTGATCATGCACTTCCAGCTGCCATTCTGACTGTTTTATCCTCTCCTATCACCTGCAGTCACCCTGGTACAAATCCTAGCCTCGTAAGGTATAGACAAGGGGATTTATGAAAATGATCCCTTCTGCCAAGACCAAATTCACATTCACATGGCTGTGGCTAATAGTCCAAGCAATCCATTTACCTTGGCCTGAATAGTAACTGCTCTATCCAGGCTGTGAATCCTGCCCTTGTTTGAATTGTGCAGCTTCCTGAATGTAGTTTTGTGATGCTTGAAAAGAAAGCCGTGTTTCAACCAAACACAGAATGTCTGTCTATCTTCGGGACTCTGCCCTAAAATGGGAACACCTCCCTCCTTTCCTCTTTCCAGTGGCGCTGCTTGTTTGTTGGTAGTGAAAAAAAAGCTTTGATGTGATTAATATAATTAATTTTCTCCTCAGAAACCTTGACTTATTTAAAGAGTGATTGGTACCCAAAGTAAAATTCAGACAATTATAATTCTATCTAATATTTTGACTTTCTATACAAATATGCAGTCTATAAAAGTGGGCTTCTTGCCATTAACCCAGCCAAAGGAGTCCTTATGATATGAGGTTTGGCTTTTCCATCAGGCTTCTTCATCTAAATATAAAGCCCAACAAAACACAGATGGGAAGATCCTAAGAGCTGCTTCTTCTTCTTCTTCTTCTTCTTCTTCTTCTTCTTCTTCTTCTTCTTCTTCTTCTTCTTCTTCTTCTTCTTCTTCTTCTTCTTCTCCTCCTCCTCCTCCTCCTCCTCCTCCTCCTCCTCCTCCTCCTCCTCCAAGATCAACTTCAGCTATCTGAACATGTGTATGCTACAACCTGCTCCTTTGAAATAAGAGCAGCATAGTAGCTTGATATCCCATTCCTGTTATTGTGGCTTGCGTAGCAATTTTTCCAGGCATGAAAGTTTGCAATATTTTTCCAAGCTTTGCACAAACAAAGATTCTCAGTGCTTCAGAATGTTTAGCATAGTGTATCTCAACCTTGCCAACTTGAAGATGGGCAGACTTCAACTCCCAGAATTCCCTAACCAGCTCTGCTCTGGGAATTGAAGCCTGCCATCTTCCAGTTGGCAAGGTTGAGAAACACTGCAACTTAAGATGTCATCCTCTCCTAATGAAAACTTAATTTCAAGGAGGGCTTATTTGTTCATTGTGAGAGTTCCTTAAGAATACAAATGACGTTTTTTGTCACAGGTTAATTTAGCCAGATTGAGAGAAAGGAAAAAGATGAAGTTGCAAGAGTCAGAAGAATTGGTTATGAGAAAAGAAGAGTCAAGGAGCATAAAGCTGATGACATTGCTGGGATTTTGCTAAGCTATTTTGGAAACAATTCAGTGATGTTAAAACTACAATTGAGCATTATGAGAATAAGATCTGGAGATTTATAGTCTCAGTGACAAAGGACAGGGGACTGAATCTCCTGCAATGTCCAGGATCAGCCCAGGATCTTCACCTCATCCTAGGAATATACCACTGAAATCAACAAAATGGAGTAAGCTACTAAAGCATAAACTAGGTTCCTACATTGGACTAAGTATAATTTGCTGAACAAACCAAAATTGGCTGGGTTCACTTTTTTTTGTCTAATGGATGATGTAAAGCAATAAACCATTAGCTTAAACATTTTCTCTTACCATGATGTATGAATGCAGTCATGTAAGATGAGGAATATTTAATTCACAGGATAATCATTTCTTCTACAACATTGTTTATGCTGAAGTGGAGAGTAACTAGGATATTTCTTTTAAAAACCCTCTTTGTAACCCACTAAATCTTACTGAAGCAGCTAGGATTCCATATTTTATTTTATTTTTAAGTTACTGAACCAATCACTCTGCACAGTGGTAGGATTAGCCAGTTCGCACCGCTTTGGGAGAACTGGTTGTTAACTTTCTGAGCAGTTTGGTTGTTGAACTGGTTGTTGGAAGAAATCATTAGGGAAGACAATTGGTTGTTAAATTATTTGAATCCCACCACTGACTCTGCCTATTGTCAGGGCTTATGCACATCCCCTAATGACCTCTTAGGAAAGGGGTGAAATCAATAGTAGACAGTCTAAAGTTAAAGTTTTTGGGGTTTGGGGTTTTCTCTAAGAACTTTTCACAATTGTAGTCAGAAATGAAACATTTTTTCAGTGTGTGCTTCTAACTGTTGCATTACTGACAAGAAGATTTAAAAAATAATTATAATTATAATTGAAAATTATTTTCTCAAAACAGAAATCTATTATTTGTCAATACAGAACAGATTTTGACCTTCTGTAGGTAGATATCCTTTCAAGTATTTGAAAGATGCGATCGTGACTCTCTTGGCCTTCTTTTCTCAAGGCTGAATAATCCCAGGTTTCTCAATCTTTCCTCCTAAGGCTTAATTGCTCATTACCTGATCATTCTTATTGCTCTTCTTTGAACCTTAAAAAAAAAGTTTTTCTGAATCCCTAAACTGCAATGCACAGAACTAGGCTCCTTACTCAAAAAAAAAAAAAAAAAGAAGAAGAATTTTGAAGTATTACTTTTTGGGATTTGCAAATTACCCTTCACTTGATATAATTTAGAACTGCCCTTGTTTTTACTGCATCTATATTACTATTCAGTTTGCAATCAATTACAAGCCCAAGATCTTTTTCACATGTTTTTAACCAAGCCAGGAATCCTTTTTCTCCCAGATCCATCTTGAGCTTGGGCAGTTATTTTTCTGTTATCTGAATATTATTTTTGCATTGGTCTCTACTTTTCTTTTTTCTTTTGCTATTTTAAGATCAATTATGTAAACTCTTAGGATATTTCTGATTTCTGCAGCATTAATTATCCCACCCATTTCCAATTTCTATACTTGCCTTTCTCTGTGATTCATCATCTGAGGTGCTTTTTAATCCTGCAGGTTCCTCCGAGGAGATGCCTACACCTGGATAGCTGACGGTCACCTCCTGTTGATTTTGCTCCTGTTGTCTGCTCTTACGACTCCCTTTTTCCAATTTGAAGAGCCTGTCCAAAAAAGTTAACTCTTTGGACTTCGGTAAAGGGACATCCTCCTCTTTAGCTGGTGCAGAGAGTTCAATTTCAGTATGTGATGCTTCACTTAGGTTTTTATCAGAAGCTTTCTCTGTGGCAGCTGCGACTGAAAGCTCCCTGGTTTCACTTGATGCTTTGTTTGCTTGAGCTGCTTCTGAGCTGACATCAAGTTGAGCTGATCCAAGGGATGAATTTGTCGCCTGCGCTTCAGTACGTCCTGGTACAGACCGTGAAAATGCAAAGGCAAAACGAGATTTGGCAGCTGATGGAATAGGTTTGGCTTCTTTCCTGAGATTATTTCCACTGGCCTCGGAGTTGGAGCTTATCTCCATTGTTTCCTGGGAAGAAATAGCTGCATTGTCCAGGCCAACACTCACTCTTGCATCCACTACAAGAGCAAACAAGAAAACAGAAATTCTCCATCACAACAGGAAAGATGCACTATTAATCATAGCTGCCTGCATCTTTAATGGACTGACTGTAAACTGAAAGGTCTAAACAAGCAGTGTCCATGTTTCAATTCTCTTACCAAGTATTAGGTTTGGCCTAAGCAAAGAATTTGAATTACCCAAATCGACCATATGGTCACTGGTCCATTTATAAGGCCTGCCCTTTTGATGACACAGAGCTGTAGGATAAAATGAAAATTAAATTAGCAAATAATTGGCAGCCTTCTCTATTTCAGAACTGTCTGGGTCCTGCAAAAGTAAGGCTGATGTTACTATTTTTTTTAGGATATATATATATATATATATATATATATATATATATATATATATGTATATGTATATGTATATGTATATGTATATGTATATGTATATGTATATGTATATGTATATGTATATGTATATGTATATGTATATGTATATATATAAACTAACTCTATACAGAAGCCTGAGGATGGCAGATGATCAATGTATATATATATATATATATATATATATATATATATATATATATATATACACATTGATCATCTGTATATATATATATATACATATATATATTTCAAAATGGTAAATGGTAAATGTGTGAGGTGTGATTACAGGCGTTTGTTGAAGCTTTAGAAGTTGTCATTGTGTGAGAAATAGGAATCTGGAAAACTCAGCAAAAAGGCAGAACTTAGTTTGAATGCCAAATGCTATTTAATATTTGAGAACACAAATATTCTGTTTGACAACTGGTAGGGTTTCTTGTATAGAGTTCTCAACTTATGGACAGTCATTTTATGACCATTCGAAGTTACGACAGTACAGAAAAAAATGGACTTATAACCGGTTCTCACGTTTACAACTTTTGTAGCATTTCTCCAGTCACATGATCAAAGTTCAGGTGCTTGGCAACTAGCATGTATTTACGATGGTTGAAGCATAGTGGAATCATGGGATTGCCATTGGTAACCTTCCAAGGACTAGGGGTGACCTGATAGCAATGTTCCAGTACCTCAGGGCTTGTCACAAAGAAGAAGGAGTCAAGCTATTCTCCAAAGCACCTGAGGGCAGGACAAGGAGCAATGGATGGAAACTAATCAAGGAGAGAAGCAATCTAGAACTTAGAAGAAATTTCTTGACAGTTAGAACAGTTAATCAGTGGAACAACTGGCCTCCAGAAGTTGTGGGTGCTCCAACACTGGAAGTTTTTAAGAAGAGATTGGACAACCATTTATCTGAAATGACATAGGGTTTCCTGCCTGAGCAGGGGGTTGGACTAGAAGACCTCCAAGGTCCTTTCCAAGTCTGTTATTCTATTCTATAACCCTTAAGGAATTCTACTGAATTAGCAAAATAAACAAGAATTATTCCAGACAACTCTCAGTCAATCCATCAGTCATCGTTGCACTCAATATCAGTTTGTTGTCTTTAGTGGCACCCAAAATCTTATCACTATTAGTAGAAAAATTACCTTATCCTAGATCAATGCTTTCAGAATATTTACCATGATAACTCATTAATCAGTACAATATAACAAAGCAGATTCTGCCTTGCAAGTGATATCTGTTCACTCAGTTAAGTGAAGCAAAAACAAAGATAAATGTGTGTTGTATCAGAAGCAAGAAACCTTTGATTTCAGAGCTTGCACAACTTGCAGAAAGAATTTAAAAAATGCTTTTAGGCATGTTCCTCATCTACTGTACAGAAATATTAGCCAATCATGCATAATGGAACACGGGAATGAAAAAATATAACAAATGTACAGTAATAGGTAGAAATCCAGAATAAATGAAGTATGCTTATCTGTGAGTATTCAAAACTTTCAGTGGATAAGAAAGGGCAGGAAAAACAATGAGTGTCATGAACATATTTACTTCATATTGGAGTCTATTTCTGGTTCTACAGCAAATATATAAAACTGCTCTCATTCATTGATCTTGTCTACCCATTAGAATGCATTTTTCAACTGGCTGAAATAATTGGCAATTACTACCGGTTCTGTGGGTGTGGCTTGGTAGATGTGGCAGAAATCATGCAGATCATGCAGACTTGCAGGGGGTGAGTTAGAATGCCTCTGCACCTGTGCAAATGCCTCTGTGCCTGCACCAAATGTGCATTTGGCGCATGTGTGCATGTAAAGTGTGTGCACGTGCACAAAGTGTGCCCACCAAGCCACATCCATCGAACCAGTGGCAAAAAAGGTTGAATTATACCACTGCTGCCCTGGATTGTATTCCCTGACTAGAACCAAAGGTGAAGAACCCCAATGGCTGGAGAAACTCAAAGCACACGGGTTCTTAGTCTTGTTTGGGTTGAATCAGAGCCTATTCTTCCCCATACAGATTCCCACAGCTTCCAAGCACTATGATAGAACCTTGGTGGCATGATTTAGCCAGTCCAGGGTGGAAATGTACCACTGGATATCATTGTCAATAGCAGCAGCATATTGATAATGTTGGACCCAGGGGTGGGATTCTACCAGTTCGCACCTATTTGCTAGAACATTCTAAGCAGTTTGGAGAACTGATTGTTAGGATAAATTACTGGCCTAATCCTGTAAGGAAGGCAGGAAAAAAACATTCTGGTATTGCTTACAGAAACTGCCTCTCCGTTAACCCTTATTACATTCTTGGCAGGACTAGACTTTCTGTCTTAGGAACTTCACTGGAGTTTTTTTCCCCTCCTTTGCTGGTACTTTGCTTGTGTGGAGTGACCATTCAAAGTTACAATGGCACTGAAAAAAGTGACTTATGACCATTTTTCACACTTGTGACTGTTGCAGCATCCCCACAGTCATGAGAGGCCAGGCAAGGAGGTGCGTGTCTCAATGTGAGTGATATTGAGTTGGCCACACCCAGCCAATAGCATGATTACCAAGCCATATTCACCCAGTCACATGACCACCAAGCCACGCCTACCACCTAAGCCATGCCCACAGAACTGATTGTTAAAAATTTGAATCCCACCCCTGGTTGGACCCTGTATTGAGACATCACCTATCAGCTTTGTGTACCCACAACATTAAGGACCCTATTCATGTTTTCAGAATCAATGGGTTAAAATTCTTTCTAGGCAACCACATTAAACATTCTCTTGTCAATTCCATAAAACCTTGCGGAGCCCGAATCGAACTCAGAAGGAACAAGACTAATTTATCTGACAGAGACCCAGGATAGCCTTCACAGTGCCATTGACTCCTTCCCCAAGAAAGATCAGGTTTCCCTAAACCAGAGTTCTCCAAACTTGGCAACTTTAAGACTTGTGGACTTCAATTCCCAGAATTCCTCAGCTAAGGAATTATGGGAGTTGAAGTCCACAAGTCTTAAAGTTGCCAAGTTTGGAAACCCCTGACCTAAACAATGTGATAATCCACTTATTTGTGGACACAATAAGAGAAAAACAAATTGTTACATTTTGCTGCTGTTTTTTTATTGCCCCAAGTAATTCTTAAGAAAGGTTTTTACCTACGCTCAATTGGATTCGCTGTTTAAGGATGTTTTTTTTGAGTTCATCAGAAAATCACGGAACTGTCTCGGATATACAAACAGGGATAGTCTGCACAGTTCCCTCTGAAACCAAACAGGCCAAACAGGTGCCTAATATTTATCTGAGGAAGATGAAATTATCTACAAAGAAATCAGCTTTATAGCAGGGTGGATACCTCAGATTAGATAAGTGTATGGTAAAAGAAATAAATGAGTTTATTTTTCCATCTAGAATTTCTGCTGTAGAAGGATGATAGATACTAAATATTTCTCTTACTGGAGGAATGCCAGGAGGGCTAACTCACTGGGGTGATGTTTGAAAACCCCTGATCCTTCCTGTATGATGTGCCACCAATTGCTTCCAGGGCTCTGTAAGTATCTTCAAACCTGGAAGTGCCATCAGACACCTGTAACATATTACCTTGAGTGGTGGACATGTGCAGAAGCCAAAAAATATTGGACAAAAATACACACATGGTTGGAAAAAATGGTAAAGAAACGTATAGTTTTGAAACCTGAAATAATTTTACTAGGAATGGTACCAGAAGGTTAGAGCAAAGAATACTTAATTATTCATGTATTAACCGTAGCTAGGATTGTATATGCTCAGAACTGGAAAAGCGATAAAATACCGGCAGAGGGAAAAGTGATTGAGAAAATATTTGAATATTTGAATGTGCAGAGATGGATAGATTAACAATGACAATTGAAGAAAAAGAAGAAACTGAGTATTATATGGTATGGGTTCTATTTTATCCCATTGGAAAATAAAACAAGTTAAAATTGAATATATATAAAGAAATAAGTTAAGATTGGTATAAAAATAATAGACATAAGAGATAATAATTGATAATGAAAATGTGATCATTGTTATATTGGTGAGAAAAATGTTAATTACAATTGTTGGCACAAGACATATGCACCCGGTCAACACACTGTATGAAAGAAAGAGGGAGTTATTGTAAATATTAAAAATAAAAATTTAATTCAAAAAAGTATCCTTGAACCAAAGTCACACGTGGTATGAAATGAAGTTCTAATATTTGTGTCCATTATATTCATTCCCCAGAAGCCTTTTGGATTATTGTGACATCCTAGAGCCTACCAGAGATGATGAAAAAAACAAAAGTGCTTAACAGTTTCTGAAAGTTTTTTTTTTAAATGAACTTCAGTGAGTTCTTGGATGAAGAGTCATTCCAAGCTACATCAGAAGTTGAAACCACAGTGGCAAATGTAGCAAACTACACATGCATGCCCCAAAGGCTTGGAAGAATCAAGAAAGATTTTAAATTCTGCATGGATTTCTGCAATTAATTGAACCTTTTAGCTACAAAATATGACATTTAACGGTGCAGAATGCCAGGGGCATCAATGTAACTCCAGTAATAAAAAGCAAATGAAGATGACAATTCTGCAGGTTGAAACTTTACTGGGTCACACCCATGAGTTTGACAAGTGTCATTTGGATTAGCCTCTGTTGTTTAAGCAGATTGTCAATTTTGCCACACCTTTTGACTAAATATGCTTCTACTAAATACACACATCAACGAGGGCACTGAAACATATAGTTATTAATACTGGTCTCTCTCACATCCTTCATTGTGCTATAGCTTCCCTGTTTCCAATCAGAATGGAAAATCAGAGAAAAATATTCTGATACTGAACTGAAAGAGAAAAAAAAAAGCTAGAAAAGCAACTTTTGGAATTGAGCAACATAACTGGAAGCCTGACAGCAAGTTGTAGTTCCTGACACAAAATGGATGGGAATGGGGAATGTTCTGTATAACTTGGAAGGTTCCAAGTAGTCAATTCTGATTGGCCAAAAAGGCCAGTAGTGGATTGGTTCATTAGGAACCAATCCAAGAAGCCGCTCAAAGGCGGCAAGATTAAATTGATGTCATTGGCTACAAGCCGGCAGGTAAGCCTCTATATAAAGGGCTGCTGCAGCTTGAGCCAATGTTCTGTTACTGTTGCTGTTAACCGAATAAAGAGTTGTTAGTTGGAACCCGGTCTCACGCGCTTCTTTTCTGGATGGAACACTGGCGACAAAGGTGGGATTGTCCTGAAATGGAGACCGAGCACACGGCAAGAGAAAAAAACCACGCTAGACGAGATGGCTGGTAATAACGCACCGCCCGCACCATTCAATCCCAATGAAGAAGATTGGGAGTCTTATATTGATCGTTTCCTGATGTTTCTGGAGAGCAACGAAATGGAAGAAAATTTCCGATCAGCGAAAGAGAGCTGTCTTCCTAACACATTGTGGGCCAGCTGTATTTAAGATGGCGAAGGCGTTAGCGAAGCCCAGAGATGTGAAACAGGTGACCTGGTCTGAGCTTAACCGAATGCTGAAAGCTCACTACGTGCCGGTTGTCTCAACCCTCATCAAGAGACATGAATTTTATAAGAGAGACCAAACGGAAGACGAAACCATTGCTGATTTCGTGGCAGCTCTGCGCCATATTGGAGGAGCCTGTGAATTCCAAAATATGGATGAGGCAATGCAAGATTGTGTTGTGTTAGGTCTTAGAGACTCTACCCTTCAAAGCAAACTCTTAAACAGACCTAACATAACGGTGGCAGAGGCAATCACGGAAGCAACCGTCGCTGAAGCCGCAAAGAAATCAGCGGCCACAATGAAGATGATGAATGCCAATGCTGACACGACAACCCTTCCAAAAGAAAAAATCTCAGGTGGAGGGAGAAAGCAAGCTGCCACAAACACACACCACGAAGATCTAGACGAGTCATCAGACACTGATGAAGATGACGATGAGGTCCACCGCCTTTACGCAAACCCAAAAAGGCACGAAAGGAAGAAAAATTGGCGGGAATGTGCTGGTTGGGGAGGAAACCACCCCCGAGCCAAGTGCAGGTTCCTTGATGCCATCTGTTGGGCTTGCAAAAAGAGGGGACATATCGAAAGAGTCTGCCAAAATCAAAGAAACAGCAACCCTAACAGACACGATAATTCCCTACCAATAACTGACTCGAGGCAAGCCGATAGAAAATGGGAGCACAGCAAGGGAACCAGCAACCGAGAAAACACACATCAGACTGTCACTATCGGAAGCACACAGACGGAAAGCGGAAAAAAAGTCAGAATTGTAGTGTCCATTGAAGGAAGCCCTTGTGAGATGGAGGTTGACTCAGGATCTTTTCTATCAATGGTGTCTTAGACGTCTGATTCCAAACATAGACATCTGATTCCAAACAATTAGACGTCTGATTTCAAACATAAAACAAAACGAACTCAAAAAACAAAAAATTAATTCTCAAAGACTACCAGGGAAATAGGATTTCTGTGGTAGGTCTGGGGCACTTCAAAGTAACTTACAAACAACACGCTGAAGTCCTGCCATTGACTATAGTTGACCGAGACCGTCCCAGCCTTCTGGGCATCGAATGGTTCGCGCCATTGGGCATCGGAATGACCGGAGTGAGCCGAATAGTCGTGAGCGATTGGGAAGAGAACCTGCTACACGAATTCCAGGACGTCTTCAACGGAACTCTAGACAGGTACCGGGGAACCCCAATATCCTTTAGCCTAGATCCCCAAATAGCACCAAGAAGACTAAAAGCCAGATGGGTCCCCTTTGCATTAAAACCCAAAATAGATGAGCAATTAAATAAATTGATTGCACAAGGGGTCATAGAACCAGTTGACCACGCCAGGTGGGAAACACCAATAGTAACACCTGTAAAACCAGATGGGTCTGTGCGCATCTGTGGAGACTACAAGGCTACCCTGAACCATGCGCTACAGCAAAGCGCATACCCGGCACTTACTGCGCTCACTTGGGGGAGGAAAATTTTTTGCTAAACTCGATTTGGCCCAGGCGTATCAGCAACTTCCAGTAGACCCCATAACGGCCGAGGCACAAACAATAGTAACACATAGAGGGGTGTTCAAATGTAACAGACCTCAATTCGGAGTGAGCGTTGCCCAGGCATCTTCCAAAGCCTCATGAAACGCCTATTAAATGAAATAAAAGGGGTCGTTCCATACTTTGATGACATCCTAATTTCAGCGAAAATGTGACCCAATTAGAAACTAGACTAAGGGAAGTGCTAATGAAATTCAGAGAATCCGGCCTGAAAGTTAAAAAAGAAAAATGCTGCCTGGCCACTGACCGCTTCGAATTTTTAGGATATTTGATTGACGAACAAGGTATTCACCCAACAGAAAAAAAAGTCAAAGCAATTAAAGACGCACCCAGACCTAGAAATAAAACTGACTTACAAGCATTCTTGGGTCTGATCAATTTTTATAATGTATTCCTCCCCCACAAAGCAATAATAGCAGAACCATTGCACCGTTTGCTAGATAAAAAAACTGTCTGGACTTGGGGTCACAAAGAGCAAAAAGCCTTTCAAAATATAAAAGACTTGTTCACCTCAGACACCATTCTTATTCAGTTTAGTGATACTCTATCCTTGACGGTCACCTGTGATGCCTCACCATTCAGAGTCGGTGCTATCCTGAGCCACCAATTACCTGACGGGAGAGAGGCACCCATCGCTTTTTATTCGAAAACTCTCCAAAGCGGAACGCAACTATAGCCAACTAGACAGAGAAGCCCTGGCAATGGTTTCCGGAGTAAAACGCTTTCATGAATAGCTATACGGTAAAACATTCTCCATTGTTACTGACCATAAACCATTACTAGGGATTTTGGCTGGGAATAAACCCACACCGAGCATTCTATCCCCACAGATGACAAGGTGGTCAGAATTCCTGGCCGCCTATTCATATACATTGCTGCATCAACCTGGAAAACAAATTGCCCATGCAGACACATTAAGCTGAACACCATTACCGATCTTGGAGGATGACCCGGCTCGAGCCACCGCCACCCTACAACTAGAAACCTGCCCTGAACTTCCATTGACTGCAGAGCCAGAGCTCTGTGTCGCCAGAGCCACGGCAAAAGACTCATTGACTGCCCACGTTTTGACTTGGGTAGGTAAAGCCTGGCCGGAAGGCCAAAAGACTGAAAACTTTAAACCTTTTCAGACTAGACAAACTGAACTGTCAATACAAAAGGGGTGTTTGTTGTGGTGAGATCGGGTGGTGATTCCATCCAAACTACAAGAAGAAGTGTTAGGCACATTACATGAGGGATACCTAGGCATAGTTAAAATAAAAAGCCTGGCCAGGAGCTATGTCTGGTGGCCTGGCTTAGACAAGGACATTGAACACTGGGTTGCAACATGCCACAAGTGTCAGAGAGCTAGACCCACACCATCACAAGCTCCCTACGGGACTGGGAGACCCCACGAGGCCCTTGGTCTTGAATCCATATTGATTTTGCGGGACCAACTAGGGGCAATACGTTTTTAATAGTTGTGGATGCATATTCAAATTGATTTGAAGTCATCTTAATGTCATCCACAACAACCGATGCTGTTATAAAACAGCTAAACAATTTATTTGCAACTCATGGTTTTCCTGATTTGTTGGCATCTGACAATGGGCCTCAACTAACAGCAATACAATTCGAAGAATATTTAGCCTCTTTGGGTATACGCTATGCATTAACCGCGCCGGCCCACCCAGCGGCAAATGGTAGGGCCAAGCAAATGGTCCGGTTCACAAAAGAAGGCCTTGAGAAAATGGACCATGGAGATGTCCAAGACAATCTGCTTACTTACACTAAACTGCTTACTTACACTACAACACATCACTCCCAGTAGCACAACAAACAAGAGCCCGGCAGAATTATTAATGGGGAGAAAACTCAGATCCCATTTAGATAGGTTGCACCCTAATTATACTTGCGAGAAACCCCCCGACTCTTCCAGCCGATACCGCACTTTCGACATCGGCGACCTGGTCTATGCAAAGAATTTTACCGGGGACCCTCTTTGGCTTCCAGCCACAATCACACAAGTAACAGGCCCCCGGTCCTACCGACTAACCGTGGATGATGGAAGAGAGTGGAAGTGGCACATAGACCAGCTTCGTTCCTGCAACATCGAGCGCAAAACAACCGTGCAACCTCAAATAATAAATTTCGATGAAAACAAAACCAAGGGGGGGGGGATACAAATAAATAAAAAAGGGTGTGAAAATGAACCATTAAAATCACAACCAGAAAATCTAACCAAGCAAAAGAGCACTTACGGTAAGATGAGACCATCGGAAGAAGCCCTGACGAAAGGGAAGCTGACCTGGAAGGTGCCAGCCAGGCCAGCTCAACCAGCCCATTTGAACTGGGAGGGAGTGGCAGAACCACTTCGACCAGCCTGAGAAACTCAGGCGGGAGCGGCAGTGCTGACTTACCCTTCCAGGCGGTTCCATGGAGAAATAATCCCGACCGAACCACTTGAAGTCCTAGGCAAGAATGAGCTACGCAGGTCAACTAGGACCAGAAAAAGCCCCACCTACCTGTGTGACTACATGACTCACGTAGGACTGAACTAAAGGGGGAGGGGTGTTCTGTATAACTTGGAAGGTTCCAAGTAGTCAATTCTGATTGGCCAAAAAATCCAGTAATTGATTAGTTCATTAGGAACCAATCCAAGAAGCCGCTCAAAGGTGGCAAGATTAAACTGATGTCATTGGCTACAAGCCGGCAGGCAAGCCTCTATATAAAGGGCTGCCGCGGCTTGAGCCAATGTTCCGTTACTTTTGCTGTTAACCGAATAAAGAGTTTTTAGTTGGAACCCGGTCTCATGCGCTTCTTTTCCGGACAGAACAGGAAACAACTTGTGTGACCTGTTAAAAAATAACCATTTAACCAGAAAGTAAAATTGCTTCTTCTGAAGGTCCGGGGCCAGCTCTGACTATTTCTGAGTTAGCTTTGTCTTTTTTTCTGGAGAATTGGTCATATATCCAAATAAAGTTTTAGACTACAATAATAATCCACCTTATTTGTTTTCTTATCCCGGTAATATGGGGGTGCAACAACAGTCTCGAAAACATGTATGATTCCAAGACTGGTGCTTTGCAGTATTTCCATTAAGAAAAAATAATCTTTGAAATTTTAAGTTTTAGGCAGGTTGGCAAGCCTAGGCTAGGCCAAAGTCAATGTCCATGGATTTAGTTACACAGGTAGTCCTCGAATTATGACCACAACTGAACCCAACATTTCTGTTGCTAAGCGAGATAGTACTTAAGTGAGCTTTGCCCCATTTTGTGACTTTTCTTGCCACAGTTATTAAGTGAATCACTGCAGTTTTTGCATTACTAACACATTTGTTAAGTGAATCGGACTTTCCCATGGACTTTGCTTGTCAGAAGGTTGCAAAAGGGGATTACATGACCCCAGGACATTGCAATTGTCATAAGTATGAAACAGTTGCCAAATGTCTGAATTTTGATCATGTGATCAATGGTCATAAGTGTGAAGAATAGTTATAAGTCACTTTTTTCAGTGCTGTTGTAACTTTGAATGGTCACTAAATGAACTGTTTTATGTCAAGGGTTACCTGTACCTTCCCACACAGAGATACTTTATTTTCTCACCTGCATTCCCCTGTACAAAGCTGCAAAGATTTCCTTTATAACTATGCAATTAACTTCATAGCATAATGTGGTGTTTCCTGAAATTCAAGATGCAGGATATTTTAGACAAGCTTGCAATAATGTGAACTTTCTTACAATGTTATATGAATGCTAGTGTAGAATACACCACTCAGCCTCTCAGTGGCAGAATGTTTGAAAGCATTTGAAAGTGTTGCTCACTTTGGCTTTTTAGAGTCATATCTCAAATTATGCTTCAAACATATCTGTGCATTCAGTCATGACAGCATCTTAAGAGGCTTCCAAAGAAAACGTAGAGTTGGTTCATAATTTACTTACATTCAGTTACAATACAGCAGTGGGATCCTACCTGTTCCACTACCGGTTTGGTGATCGCATGTGCACACACACCTAACATGCTCGTGCAGCTTTCCCTACACCAGCTGAGGTCTGCAGCGCCAATCAGCTGAGAGGATAAAGAAAAGAGAAGTGCAGGGGCAGATGGGAGGGCAGATCCTGTGTTTTTCTCTTCTTTCTCGTCTCAGCTGATTGTGGAGGCTTTTTTTTTATTCCTGGTTTGGCTGAACCAGTCCGAACCGGTAGCATACCACTACTGCTACAGCAGCAACAAATGCACAATCAGAAGACTTGAAGAACCAGCTTAAGGCCATGTCACACTGCCCAACGGATGCAAAAAGGACACAACGGACGAGCAAAATGTTCCATCCGTTGTTATCCGCTCTCAAAAGGGGCAAAAATTTGCATAAGCAGAGCGGATAACACAGAAAGGAACAGACGTGGGTAGGACGCAGAGCGGATGTATAGAGGATGCAGAGCGGATGCATAGAGGATGCAGACCGGATGCAGAGCGGATGCGTAGAGGATGCAGAGTGGATGCAGAGCGGATGCAAAGCAGATGAGATGCATCCGCTTTCATCCTTTCTCCATCCGTGCTACTAACGCTGTGCATCTGTTCTGCTTCCTCCCTGCATCCGTTTACCACTGGAACGGATTTGAGTTGTGCGGATGCACAGCGGATGCCTAGCGGATATAGCAGATGCGTAATGGATGCAGAACGGATGTCCCCCATATACCTAGAGAATGCAGAACGGATGCATTGGATACATTTTCCGCTCAAAAGTTTTGGGCAGCTCAAAACTTTCTGAGCGGATGAAATGTCAATAAATGGATGCTGGACGGATAGAGAGAAAGCAAAACGGAGGCAGTGAGTACATCACGTTAACCAACGGATGGCAAGCTTTTTTGTCTGTTTTACATCCTCTTTGCATCCGTTGGTGCAGTGTGACAGGGGCTTTAGACCCTGATCATCATGGAGAACATCTATTGCCTGTCAAACTGACAGCCTGTGGGCCAGATGCTTCACATGCAGGCCACAAAGGCAAAAAACTTCATGTTACATCATATGACATGATTGAGTTTGACATCCATGACTATGTGGTCACTAAGAGCTGGTAACAACTTGTTGGCATGTAATCAACAACTCCCCTTCCAAAAGTATGGATACCCAAAGCAAAATCTATGCCACCTTATGTGTCACAAAAATGAAAGTCAAGCTAAAATGTGATTCTCACCAAGTTAAACATATTGAAAATCTGGATCTGATTCCTTCTATAAAAAACAAGATGCGGGGGAGGGGTAGAATGGATGGATTTAAAGATGAAAAAGAATTGTGAATTATCAATTCCACAATTCCTTTTATTTTCCAAGCTAGACATCTGCCTGATATTGGAACACAACACAGGACAAAGAAAAACACAGCTAAAAGAAGTAATTATGGAGTGAAACCACTTGTATGTTCCTCTCACTAAAAACCTGTAGGATTGATACAAACCAGGGCTAAAATACACACATCTATTGCTATCACTTTTAATTTAACCTTTGCCTTATAATCCATTTTTCACTTTATGATTCAAACAGGTATTTCTGCAAACCATTTCCACCAGAGAAAAAATCTTTCACAAAGTAACAAGATTCTTGATAACAACCAGCTTTGTCTTCTTTGGCAGTTTTTGAAAACATGAAATTATTTGAAGTGCCAAGTTGCTGTAAGAACTCTCTCCTCTGAAAGTCATTAGTAGAAATGTTCAGGAGAAAGAGCATGGACTGTAATACCACTAGGCGTGCACGAGCAATGTGTTATGTTGTAGAACAAAGGCAAAAGTGATCAAAAGCAGCTTCTGATTTCACAGATGAATAAAAATGTGTCCATTTTCAAAGCAAATAAACAGGGGAGCAAAACTCCGTGCAGAGGAGTTTGGCAGGGAGATTGTAATTGATTCCACACAGCACAGCCAGTAAAGGAAGCTTTATGGTAATCTGCAAATTATGCACAATGCTTGTTATGCTTGAAGAGATGTCAGAGTATGTTGGAGGTTTAAACATAAGTCCTTGTAATAGGAAAAAGGCTTGAAGAGAAAGTGACTAACTTGAACACACCATAAAAGGTGAAAAATTCCTATCCAGGACAGGTGAAACTTTTGAAAAATCTGTTAATAACTCTCTCTTTCTAATGATTTGTGTGGTTGAAGATGAGTTGGAACACTAATTCATATAGTCTGAACTTATCAGATTGCTATATTTTGGTCTGAAAGTCATAAGATTATTAACAGGGCAGAATAACAGAATAATACAATAATAACAGAGTTGGAAGAGATATTGGAGGTCTTCTCAACCTGCACAAGCAGAAAATCCTATACTAATCCAGACAAATGATTGTCCAATCTTTTCTTAAAAACCTAGTGTTGGAGCATTCACAACTTCTGGAGGAAAGTTGTTCCACTGATTAATTATTCTGTTAGAAAATTTCTCCTAAATTCTAGATTGGTTCTTTCTTTGATTAGTTTCCACCCATTGCTTCTTGTCCTGCCTTCAGGTGCTTTGGTGAATAGGTTGACCCCACTCTTCTTTGTGGCAGCCCCATAAATATTGGAATATTGCTATCATGTTAATCCCAGCCCTCCTTTCATGACTTTGGACTATCTTCTACAGCAGTCAAACTCCCAGCCCACAAGCTGGCTGCGTCACACACCAGTGATGCTCACACCTGGTTTAGCGAAGGGGAAAAAAGTCCCAATGCCATCATAATGATGTGAGTTTGACACACCTGTTCTACAGTATCTGTCAAACACTTCTTTCTTTTCTATCACTGAGGACCAATTTTAACAATTTATTAAAGCATCAAAAACTAAACATAAACAAACTAATTAATAATTGTGGCAGATTGTTTAATTTATCAACAAATTAGTGCAACTTAGAGAGAAGGGCAAGAAGGAAAACGTTCAAATGATTTTACTCCTAAATTTGAAGTCTTTTATTTATGATATAGAATATAGAATAACAGAGTTAGAAGGAACCTTAAAGGTCTTCTAGTCTAATCCCCTGCTCAGGCAGGAAACCCTATATACCATTTCAGACAAATGGTTGTCCAACCTCTTCTTAAAAACTTCCAGTGTTGGAGCATCCACAACTTCAGGAGGCTAGTTTTTTCACTGATTAATTGTTCTACCTGTCAGAAAATTTCTTCTTAGGTCTAAGTTTTTAGCCATCTATTTCCCTTTTCCTGAAAAAAAAAAGCTGTTTAGTAGAGTTTAGATCTGAAAAAAATGCTGAGGATTTAATATGCACTGGGAACTGAAAAATAATTCCTGCTTATCTTTCTAATCAGGAGTCAGTTCAGTAAACATGCTAACAGTTTTGGAGAAGCTGCAAACTGTTGGACATGTGATGGCCTGTTCAGTTGCACACAGGTTAAGCAACTTCAAGCTATGCCACCTGTCAGAGTCTGTCAATTACTTGACATGTTTCACCATTTTCTCACAGCTCCAACAGATAAGAAAGAGCCAGCAAATTAGGGATCTCCTAGATATGATAGGGTTGGTTCAGCTTGATGTATTCAAAGTTGAGCAGACCAGCATAGAGCTCATTATCTATCAAGATGGGAGTCAACATTAAAGATTAGAAGGGCAGTTAAGTTTTCCCTCTTGATGTGTGGTAGCAACAAATGAGACCTCCAGCCAAGTGATCATCATCACCAAGGACAATCAACTTAGTTCCGGCTCACGTTGTAAGTTATCTCACAAACGTTTCTTTTCATCTCCAGCAGTTAAAATACAATGTCACAAAGTCTAAGATTATTTTTTTAAAAAAACAAACAAACTATGGCGTAAAGCAGCCATTACTCTTTGTTTGTAGGATTCACCTTGCCCTGGGGTAATGGGAATGAGAACTATTTTTGGAACGGTGTATATCTTTTTTCTTTCTTGCAATGTCATGTGGAAAAGAGGTGAACCAACTCCATATGAGTCAATCAAGTCAAACACTATTGATTAATTCAAGTTAACACCCACAATGTAAATTTGCTATTGACTGATCAGCCTTTTGTACTCAAAACTGCACCTTTATTGTACACAGAAAATAGACAAGTGATAATGCAGGACACACACACAAATGAGCAAGAATTTATAAGACTTACAGGGCACTTTTAATATAATAGTGATAGACTTCGTAAAATAATTCTAAAAAGAGCTATTTGTGGCAATAATTTGTGTTGGTGAGTAGAATCTTTTCCCTGAGTCTTCTAGTGAAGATGGCCATAACTACTTTATTTGCAACCTGAAAAAGATTTCTTGGCCTTCCATTCTTCACAACATCAAAGGATGCCATCTGCTCTTTAAATAATTCACAATGCTTAGAGATTTGGAACAATATTAGATTGAGGACATTATGGGGAATTTCCCAAGAGATCCATGTCATCCTGGAGATCATTGGACATATGCAACTTGGGAGCACAGATCAAAATACAGCTTGTTGAGAAACCAGAGATCTGGCAGCTGCCAAGCTCATCAGCCCTATGTCTTAGCCAAATGTGAGACATTGCTCAGAATTTACAGAGAAAAAGCTCATTCATGTGAAGTGTACTCAAATCCCTTTGAGCAGCCTATTGCTCTAAGGCAGGGCTGTCAAAGTCGTGATGACACATCACGTGATGATACATCATGTGATGTATCACAATTTTTCCCCCTTTACTATCTAGATGCTAAAGGTGAGGGTTTTCTCTATCCCAGTACTGTCAAACTGCTGGCCCATGGACTGGATGCATTACGTGCTGGCCATGCCCACACCTGGTTTAAGCCCATGTCACACTGCCCAACGGATGCAAAAAGGACACAACGGACGAGCAAAATGTTCCATCCGTTGTTATCCGCTCTCAAAAGGGGCAAAAATTTGCATAAGCAGAGCGGATAACACGGAAAGGAACGGACGTGGGGAGGACGCAGAGTGGATGTATAGAGGATGCGTAGAGGATGCGTAGAGGATGCGTAGAGGATGCAGAGCGGATGCATAGAGGATGCAGAGCGGATGCAGAGCGGATGAGCTGCATCCGCTTTCATCCTTTCTCCATCCGTGCTACTAACGCTGCGCGTACGTTCTGCTTCCTCCCTGCATCCGTTTACCGCTGGAACAGATTTTAGTTGTGCAGATGCACAGCGGATGCCTAGCGGATATAGCAGATGCGTAATGGATGCAGAACGGATGTCCCCCGTATGCCTAGAGGATGCAGAACGGATGTATTGGATACATTTTCCACGCAAAAGTTTTAGGCAGCCCAAAACTTTCTGAGTGGATGAAACGTCAATAAACGGATGCTGGACGGGTAGAGAGGAAGCAAAACAGAGGCAGTGAGTACATTGCATTAACCAACGGATGGCGAGCTTTTTTGTCCGTTTTACATCCTCTTTGCATCCGTTGGTGCAGTGTGACATGGGCTTTAGCAAAGAGGTGAAAAGTCACAATATGTCACACATTTTTAACTGCTGAGCCATCACACCCTCCAAAGATTCCATCATTTTCCTTAAGCTTCCCATTCTGTAAAAAGCTCACCCCATCTACATTAACAAGGGTCAGCTATAAAAATATACATTATTTATCATGCTGATGGATTTTTACAATCTGCCAAAACAACCATCACCTATAATATTTTATGGATCAAACCTGCAAGCTTTCTATACTTCAGAAATAAATGCTGACTCAGACTTCTTTGTCTGTATCAGTAGCTCTCTGTCTGGTGCTTTCCAGATCTGTTGGCAATATTGGTAGGGAAAGATTGGAGCTGTAGTCCCACTTTGGAGGTACCAACCTGATGAATCTATTTTCTTGAAATAGAGGGTAAGCTTCTTCTTTTTTGGCCCATAGAGTTGAATTTGTAATACAAATAGTTCTCACCCTGCGACCGCAATTGAGGTCAAAATTTCTGTTGTTCAGCAAGAAAATTGTTCAATGAATTTTGCCCCAGTTTTCTTGTCACAGTTAAGTGAATCATTGCAGTTAGTAACACGGTTATTAAATGAATCTGGATTGACTTTGCTTGTCAGAAGGTCCCCAAAGGGGATCATGTGATCCCAGGACACTGCAATCACAAATACATGCCAGTTAACAACAGCTGAAGTTTTGATCATGTGACCAATGGAGATATTGCAACAGTCATAAGTATGAAAAATAGTCATAAGTCACTTTTTCAGTGCTGTTGTATCTTTGAATGGTCGATAAATGAATGATTGTAAGACAAGGACTGTCCTCAAGATTACATAGATTATGGTTTGTGACATCAGGACACCACAAGGAAGAGAGGGGTAAATAATTCCACCCTAGAATATTTTTGTGTTTTGAGGTCCTTGGAAGTTCTCAGGGCATAAGGAATATCTTAAATGTGGTCAAGAGCTAGATTACCTGTTTTATTTCTATACAACTCCACTCAAAGAGATAAAAGAATTGGCATTGGTGTCAACTTGTAAAGCATTCCCATGCCTATTTTCAAACTGCCATAAGCAGGATGAGGGAAAAACCTGAAGGAGCAGTACAGCAATTAAAACCAGAAGTATATTCCACACTTATCTTACAAAGATTGTAATCTAGGCTACTGGATCTTCTGCCTGGGAAAATCCTTCATTGGAGAATGTGATTGATGACACACAGCCTGTGAACGTACTTCATTGGAGAATCTGATTTATGACACACCCAGGAAGGAGGGGGGAAACAGGTCACAGGTGACCATAAATTACGTGTGGCAGAGTTGACTTCATATGGGTCAATGCCAACATGTTGCTCCTAATAAATCTTTTGGATTCTTTTGAAGCTTGGCTTGAAGTTCATGTTTCATTAGGGCAATCATCAGAACCCTGATAACTGGAGGGCAACTGGTAGGTTTTAAGGGGCACAATTTTAAGGGGCACAATTACTTCAAGACCAAGACATCCATTTTGTTGCTTAGAATACCCCAACCTGTAAAATAAAGGTCTGAAAATTAATCCCTGCCAATTCTGAGAAACTCAATTGTTATTCTGTGGGTGCTATGGTTTATTGGAAAGCTTATCCTTGATTATATGATGCACTCTGCCTTTCTCTATCTCCTACTCATCCAATGAAGAAATGCCATTTGACTGTTTGTCTTTTCAGTTCCCACAGTCTAGTCCTAATTATATAAGACATGGATATAATACCCAGGACATACCTGTGTCACTGTTTGCAGAAATCTCTGTCTGTACTGGTTGGAAAATAACAGGTCCATTCCTAAGACTTTCAGGAGGTTCAGAGGAAATCTGAAGCATAAGATTAAAGTTTGGTCATCAGAGGAACTAATTTGCCCTGAATATTTGTCGTGTTTTATGCACTACAGCAGAGGTGTCAAACTCAAGATCCACAGACTGATCCAGCCCTTGAGTGCCTAAGGACTCACCCAGGAAAGAGTGAAGGACTGGCCAACGGTATCTCTGCCAGTGAAAATGGAGCTTCCAGACTCTGTTTTCAGCCACGGTAGCCTCCTGCAATCCTCTGCCAGTGAAAACAGCCTGGGGAGGCCATGCACAGCTGAAAACAGAGCCTCAATGAGTTAGCCACAGCCACCCTGACAACACCCCCCCCCCAAAGGTTCTGATGTGGACCTCAATGAAATTGAGTTTGACATCCCTGCACTATAGCAGTCAACAGAAGTTCAATTTGAACCAAGTCTGAAAAAAAATTGTGATTAAAAAAAATGAGTAAAACAGATTTGTTTGATTGGAGACAAAATACTACAGATTTATGAAATGATCACTTCTCTAGATTCATCTTTCCAAAACAATGTGTTTTTAGCATTCTTGCTTTGGAAGTAAATTCAGCTTGATTGACTTCAGATCGGATTTGTATCGGAATACACTATGAATCTCTCATTCTCCTACATATATTTTTGCAAAATATCCCCATTGTAAATCATATATTATATATATATATACATGTGGATCTTTGGTTATTCGGGTTTTCTCCCACGTAGAATTGGAAGTATCTAGGCAATGTTTCGATGAAGTCTCATTCATCATCTTCAGGCTTGTTTCTTCAGCTCTATGCTTCTCAGAGTAATGTGAGCTTGCAGCTGCTTCTTCCTTTTAACTGCTAGTGGGGGTGTGACTTGATTGGGTGGGGGTTTGGCTGTGTTCTGATTGGTAGGTGGGTTGGCTGTGTTCTGATTGGCTGGGGGTGTGTTCTGCCTAGGTGGGGGCTTGGTTGTGCTCAGGTTAGTTTTAGTTACTGGGGGATTTGAGCTGGTGAGCTGTGATCTTGTTGTTTGGCTTCGTGTTCGTGGTCGTGCCACATCTTCATGGTGGGTGTCAGTTTGCTTCTTGTATGGGTCAGAGGGGTTTGAAGCGGGTAGTGGTGCAGCTGCAGTATGGTTTCTGGTTCGTGGTCGTGTCTCCTCTTCTGTGTGGGTGTGAGTCTTTTTTCTGTGTGGAAGTGTGGTGGTGGCATCTTGTGTGGCACTTGCGGGTGTGGGTCTGGTGTCATTCTTCAAGTTAGTTACTCGTTTATTACTGAGGGCAGGTTTCCAAATGGTTGGTAGGCGGGAGGTATCATCTCGTCTATTCATGCTGTGTGGGCGTTTCTCTATCTCTATGGCTTCTCTGATTATTCTGTTGTTGAAGTGTTCGGTTTTGGCGATAGTTCTGGTATTTTTAAAGTCAATTTCATGTCCTGTGG
>BLBF01000041.1:24964140-25017833 GCA_015471245.1 Laticauda colubrina
GGAGCCAAGCTGCACTAAAAGCCTCCAACACTGTGCGAGAGACAGTACAACAACATGAATCTCGACTTCAGGATTTTCATGTCTAATACAGGATTGGGATAAATAAATACCCGGACAACGCTGGGTTATCAGTTAGTCAGCAATATAAAAATGATTTTGTGTTAAAATAGGACTGTGTGGAATGATAGACAGACAGACAACAGACAGACGATAGGTAGATGATGCATGATTGATCTAATGATCGATTGATCAATCAACTATACATACATAGATAGACCAATAGACAGATAGATAGATACTCTTCAGGAGTGTTTGAAACTTTGAAGCAAACCTTCAAAAAGTTTTGATGAAGCAAAATTGGCCCATGTTTATATATAACGGAGTCTCTGTGGGACTATTTCAGGAAAAATGAATGAATCCACTCTAATCTACATAATTCAGCTTTTACTCTCTTTTTTTGAATATTGTCTATTTCACATAGAATAGAGTGGCCTCTAGAAAGGTAGTCCACTTATCAATCTGAAACTTTTTTTCTAAGAAAAAGTTCACTATAACCTGCTATGGTCGCTTGAAAAGAATGGCAGTGAAGGTCACCATTTTGAATTTTCAAGTTAAAAAAAAAAAAAGAATTTGGATAAACCTGTAGTTTCCAAGCCAGTTGTTGAGCTAGGAAATGGATAAAGCCTTCAGTTTTCCCCAAAACCAAGACTTACAAGATGCAGGGAAATGTGTAAAAGAATGAAAGATATCAACATAGTGGACAAATGTCTGGTTATATGAAGGTCAAATAACTGCCAATAAAAGCACCAAAGATACATTCTTTGATTTGGAAGAGTTAGATCCATTTTATTTGTATGTCAAGATATGTAAAGTACTGTGCATATTTTAATACTATTTAAATTTTGTATGAGCCAAACTTATCCAAGCACTTTTGAGTACTTGGAAATCAAAGGCTACGTCTGGGAATTTTGGGAGCTGAAATCCACAACAATCTAGAGAAAAGCACATTGGGTAAGGCTAATATACACAAATGTTTACTCTAAAATTTACCTGTGAATATGTTGCTTTAGTAGCAGGATCTTGATCTTCAGGATCTTTTGGAATGAACTGTGTATTTCCCATAACAGTGGCTGTAGTGGGAGACAAATGAAACAATTAAGTACAGATGAATGAATATATTTCAGCCAGAAATCACAGATGGACGATAAGGTTGCTAAACCTCAGCTTGTAGGAGCAAAGAATGCTGCCAGGTGTAATAGCAATAGCACCTAGACTTATATACTGCTTCACAGTGCTTTACAGTCCTCTCTAAGTGGTTTACAGAATCAGCCTATTGCCCCCAACAATCTGGGTCCTCATTTTATCGACCTCAGAAGGATGGAAGGCTGAGTCAACCTTGAGCCTGATGAGATTTGGACTGCCAAATTGTAAGCCGGCAGTCAGCAGAAGTAGCCTGCAGTATTGCATTCTAACCATTGCACCATCGTGGCTCATAACATCTGTAATGCAACAAATTGCTCATTCTAAATTTTATTTTGTCAAGGGCTACCTGTAAGCCCTTGACTTACAACCTTTTGTTTAGTGGCTGTTCAATAGCACTGAAAAATGAGAATTACAACTGGTCCTTAGAGTTAAGACTATTACAGCATCTTTATGGATACATAATCAAAATTTGGGCACTCATCAATTAACATATATTAATGATGGTTTCAGGGATCACCATTTGCAACTTTCCTAGCTGGCTTCTGACAAGCAAAATGTCAAAGGGAAAAGCCAGACAACCATGTGATGATTTAACAATCGCAGCAATAAAGGTGGTAAAATTGGGACGTTAATCTACTTTCCTGCTGTGGCCTGTTTAGGAAAAGGATTTCTGAATCTCAAACAAAAATAAAAACAGAAGTTCTCAACATTTTCCTTTCCTTTTTCCTCTGGGTGACCAATTGGAAGGCAAGCAGAAAGAAAGATGTGATTGCTCTTTCTGTAATTACCTATCTGTTTTTCTTGGGGGTACTGAAAAAAGAATAAGCACATATAGCAAGATTTATCATGATAAATCAGAAAAACAGGGATGGAGAGTAGTCCCATAGATTACAGATTAACAGAGTTGGAAAATACCTTGTAGGTCACTTAGCCCAACTCCTCGCCCAAGCAGGAGACCCTACACCATTTCTGACAAATGGCAGTCCAATCTCTTGAGTTGTAAAACTGTTACGTTTTTCCATATAACAGAAGAAATGTTCTTCACTACGATAAATATCGAAGTTCTAAATGTGCACCACTAAGTAATCTGAGTTTTGAAAAAGCCAATATAAAGCAATTATCTTATCAGAAACTTGAAGGGATGTTTTCAGAGTAAGGTTTATTGCACCAGATTTTTGCAGAAACTCAGAAACAACCCCAGACCCACCTATGATGTTAGCTTTGTTCAAATGCTGAATTGTTTTGAAAGATCCACAGGAAAATTGGCATTTCCAATATTTTACATCTGCAGGACTTGGGGACAGTTTGGTCTTTGACCGCATTTCTCCAGATGTATCATTCCTTTAGAATATTTTAGAATATTCATGGATTTTTAAAGGAAAAAAATGGGTTAACATCTAAGCAGCTGTCCTTCAAAATAATCATTCATGTTTTTTTCATAAGATTTTTTTAAGGGTACACTGACACAACTCTTTAATTTCAGCTTGAAGGTGCTGTTCCAATTGTTGTTTAAGATCCTATTTACATAACACCATTTTCCTCTTGCCCTCAGCCCTTAATAAAGGTTGCCTGGCTTTGAGGTTTTCTGTTCTGGTGTGAAAGTGGTATTTTCCATCTACACCCAACAAAATCTTCCCATACTAGTCCTCCACTTAGAAGGAGTCATTTAGCAATTGTTTGAAGTAACAATGATACTAAAAAAAAAAAAAAGACTTATCAATAGTCGTTGAACTTAAGACTATAAAAAAACCCTGCACAGTCACATTATCACAATCCAGGTGCTTGGCAACTGGCATGTATTTATGATGGTTGAAGCATCCTGGGGTCATATGATCACCACGGTGGCACAGTTGTCAACTTCAAAGTGAAAATTTGCTGATTGCAACTGTTGCTGCTTCTCAGTTGTCACAAAGACATTGGGGGGGGGGGCAGGGAGAACCACCTATGGGATGCCAGTTCCAGATAACAAGATGTCCTCCCCTGAAAACCTAAATCATTTGACCAGATGGGAGAGCAAGACCCAGACCGTTGCCAAAACAATATTGGAACTTCTGATTGGACAACGTGACCTGCACTAATTGGAGGGAGGGCAATTTGATTCTTTAAGTATATGAAAATGGAAATATCTAGAGTTGGTTTTTTGCTTCAAACTATACTGATAGATATACTCCAGGGGTGACAAAAACAAGGTCCACGGACTGGATCTGGCCTGGGATGTGGTTGGATCTGGACTATGGGGCCATCTTGGAAAATGTAGGGGGCTGGCCCACAATGCTTCAGCCTGGTCTACCTGCATCACTTTAGCCCGGTCTACCCAATACAAGAGAAAACATAGGACCAGTGTTGCTTTGGTCCGGTCTACCCAATCCAAAGAGGAAACATGTCAGCAGTTTGGGAATGGCATCAAGCTGGCCATGCCCACCCAGTTGGCCACACCCACCTACTTAACCACACCCATCCAGTCAGCCACATTCACATCCCCTCCAAGGTCAACCACAGCCGTGATGCGGCCCTCTCAAGTCAAGCCAAACTCGACTTGAAATTGAGTTTGGCACCCCTGATGTACTCAATAAAACTTAGTGAAAAGAGATAGATTTCAAGTCTGCTTGCTTGATTGGATCTGTCAGTCATGACTTTGACAACAGTGGTTAGAATGCAGTATTGCAGGCTACTTCTGCTGACTGTTGTCCACCAGCAATTTGGCAGTTCAAGTCTCAGTGATCCACAGTTGACCATCTGAGGTCGGTAAAATGAGAATCCAGATTATTGGGGGCAATATGTTGAATTGCTGTAAATTGCTAAGAGAGAGCTGTAAAGCACTGTGAAGCTTAGAAGAATATAAAGCACTGTGAATCTAAGTGCTATTGCAATTTGCAACCTTCCCAGCCACTTGTTGACATGCAAAAGTCAATGTAGGAAGTTGGAGTCACTTAATTTGCAATCAGATCTTGACAGAGGATGAAAACCACCAAGCTGTCCATCTTTCCAGATTCATCTCCTTTCCAGTTTCTCCCTTGTGTCCACTCCAAGATGAGGATAATGACTCATGAATGCAAGGAAAGATATCTATCACAATACTTTCACTTAACTTTCAGTAAATTGTTAGGACAACCCCACTTATCACTGTACCAAAAGAGATGTCAGCTTTGGGGAAAATTATGATGCTGCAAATTTGCTCTACAGACTGGGGGAAGGTACCTTAATTTTACTGTCTGGATATCTCCATATTAAGAAAGAAAATGGCTATTTATTTCCTGTCTGTTTTATAAGACATGGGAATGAAGGGATTTTGGATTTTTTGAGTTCTGGACTAGTTTGAGGCAGGTTTGATAAAATCATATTTCTTTTCAGGTGTGGCTATGGAATAAGAAATCACCCAGAGTCCTGTTTCAGAATGAAATGAGCAAATAAATAAATAAATAAATAAATAAATATTTAAAAAGTCAAGATGGGAGTTTTCATTTTACAATCACAATCATCTTAACTGTTTTGACAATCCTCTTTGACACCCCTTATTTCTTTGTGATACACCTTATTCTTTGTGCTTTTTTGCAATACATTAACATCAAATGAAGCAAATTGGACTTCAGGATGGCTTCCACATACTTACAAAGAGTTGGGTTACAGAAATGTGGCAATGTGGCAAACTAATGTAAACTATTTAAATTTAATATGACTGCCCATTCCAAAAATGCTGGCTGGCTTGCAATGTCCAAATATATAATTAAAACAATTAAGAACATGAAACAATATGTAGTGAACTGGATTAAAAAAACATAACAATTTTAAAAAAATGAAAGACTCAGACTGGGAAGTATTGCCACAGAAATCTCAAAGGAAATTTTGGTACTATGAAACCTAACATATTTGTGATGGCTTTGGTTTCTTCAGGCCACAGCAACTTCATTAATTTATGCCACAATAAATCTGTTAGTCCTTATGGTATCTCTTTATTCTTTGTATTTTAAGGAGTAAGATGTCACTTAATTTGAGCCATAAGGGCCGGAACATAAGTCTGGAACTAGAAATCACTGTCCAAGTTTAGCTATGACAAAGAGCAAAAAGGGGAAAAATATGTTGGGTGTGATTGCCTGCTAAGGTTATGCTGCTGGTTATACAGCCAGCTAAATAGCTTTTTAGCTATTTAGCTATTTTAGCTATTACACTTTTTAGCTATTCCATTGGCATATTCACAGAACAAGCAAGAAGATTGGCAATAGCTTTTAATAATGTCATATACTCTAACCTTGGCAATCTAAGGGAAAGCATGAGAGTGACAGTGGAGATTAGCTATTGGGAAGGCAATGTCTTTGAATCTATCCCCATTCACATGAAGTCATTAGTCTATTTTGTCAAAATAGGCAGCAAAGGGAAGGGCTGGGTATTAGTCATTTGAAGAGTAAACAAGAACCACCCAAGAACAATTCAAACAAGTTTACAGCATAGCATACTTTACATTTCAAGACCTTATAACCTCTCTCTCTTAGCCTCAGAGACAAGCCTCCAACTTTTTATGCACCTCACAAGATTAATGCACACATGACTGCCCTACAGACACCTGAGACTTCAGGACGAAAAATCTGGCTTTGCAGAAAGCTTGCATAGCAAATGGTCGGAATAAAACACCCCTTCTCCATCTGTCTACTCCTCAGATAAAAGTGATCCCTCCTAAATAATTGAGTATGTACACACACACACACACACACACACACACACGAAAGGAGTCATCCAAAAACATCGCCCCAGAGCAGTGTGGAAAATTAAAGCCACCAATTGCTTGTTGTCATATATCATCAGACCAGTGGTGTGATTCAAGCAGTTTAATAACTGGTTCACCTCGCGTGTGTGCCCAACATTTAGAAAAGACAATTTTTAGCTATAATACTTACCTTCTGCTGCAGCCCCAGTGAGTAAAACAATTGAGGTGCAGCAAACTGCTCTGCCACACAAATCAGCTGTACTCAAGGAAATAAAGCACAGGAAAAGGGCAGGGCCAAATGATCACCAGAACTACCGGTTCGCTCAAACTGGCCTGAACTGGTAGAATCCCACTCCTGCACCAGACCTAACAGACATTATTAGTGGACTCTTGCAAAATTATTGAATCCTGAAGCCTGAAAAAAACAAACATTTTTGTCTCCCTTTCTTTCTGAAATGGTTTGTGGTTTGAACTTCTGAGCATCGAATTCCTCCATAACCATTTTCCTTTTTTTCTATAAAAAAAAATACAGGTTTCTCTCATGTTAAAGTCAACTTCAGGTGATTTCACAGACACATCGATGTATTTTTTTTTTTTTTTGCTGCAGAAAGAACAGATTTATCATTGGTTCTTCCAGGATGTCTTCTGACCTCCCTTTTCTAGAGTCAGAAATCTTTGGTATGGATGGTACTTCATCAGAAAATCTCCAAGTTGTAGGCTGGACTGAGAAATCAATAAAACCAAAACTCGTGTGTGTGTGTGTATGTGTGTGTAAACAAGTTCTATATTGCTGCCC
Organism: Laticauda colubrina; assembly: GCA_015471245.1. NCBI lineage: Eukaryota > Metazoa > Chordata > Lepidosauria > Squamata > Elapidae > Laticauda > Laticauda colubrina. The sequence goes on from BLBF01000041.1 coordinate 24,970,839, forward strand.
AAAAAACAAGCATTGACATATCCAGGAGTTCAGCATGTCTTGAAGGAACCTTTACTGTTTACACAAACTAACAACTAACACCTCTACAACAACAACAACAACAAAAGGAAGATAACACTTTATATTAGCAAAAGTAGGATATCCAATCTTGGCTATTTTAACAGTTGTGGACTTCATTTCCCAGAATACCTCAGCCAGCCATGCTGGTTAGGGAATTCTGGGAGTTAAAGTCCATACATCTTAAAGTTGTCAAGGTTGAACGCCCCTGAGTTAAAGTGTTGCTAGAAATTACATGGAAACAACACAGCTACTCCTTATCCCCTCTACTACCACATTATTATAAGTCATGTCACTTTTACTCAGAGCTTTCTAACACACACAAATTTAGCAAGGATCAAATATTTTTATTAGTAGTAAAAATAATAAGTTGTAGCTAGGTAGAAAACTCATGCATAGGTTGGCTTATTAAAAGGTGAGAAATTTGAGTTTTGAAGTATAACTCAAAGATAAACATAACCTGTTATTTGTGAATGGAGATAGTGACCAAGAGGCCTCTCTGTTACTAGGGCAACACCTTCAGAAGTAAGGAGAAAATATGGAAAGGAACAGGCTTCTTCTGATCTTAGTTTTTCTTCTGTTGTTTAAATCTTGAAATGACAAAGGCTTGTATGGATGTGTGTGCACCTTCCAGTCAGTGTTGACTCTTGCTGACTGCCTGGATTAGTCCCTACACTTTTCTTGACAATATTTTCTCAAACTTTCCCCCTTCCTTTGTTCTTAAGCCTGAGAGAGAGGGACTGGCCCATGGTCACCTTAGCTCGCTTCATGCTTAAGGCAGAACTAGAGCTCACAGTTCCCTGGTTTCTAGCCCAGTGTCTTAACCATCACATCAAACTGGCTTTCAAAAAATGGCAAAACATGCTGGTTATTGCCTGTTGTGCAGTTTACCTGTAAGAAAACAAAACTCTAAAAAAACCCACCCTACAACAAACAACAGATAGAAACTCAAAGTCAACCATTCCAAACTCAATTGCAGAAAATAGGACTTCAGCAACAAAGTGGTCAATCCTGGAACTCACTACCTGACTCTGTTGTTACATCCTCAAATCCCCAAAACTTTAACCTTAAACTGTCTACCGTGGACCTCATTCAATTCCTAAGGGGTCTGTAAGGGGGCACGCATAAGCCCACCAGTGTACCTACTCTCCCTGTCCTACTGTTCCCATTTATTCGTACTCATTTGTTATATTTGTACTTATACCAGTTTACACTTACATATTTGTATGTTATGCTCATACTTATACTTGTTTCATGCTTGACAAACTAAACTAACTAAAAATAAGTAAACAAATTACTTTTAAATATTATCCATCCACTTCCTGTGGGCTCCAAAGCAGCCTAGTCTAACAGTTCATTTTGTTCTCATAAAACGTCTCATTACTTTGTTTGGCAGAATGGTCTTCTTCTTGGAAAGCAGAGATGGGAACAGGGTTCTGAATTTCATCTGCTGCTTCCCAGAGAGGATTGTAAACAGGAAGCTGGCTAGAGGAACCCTGATTTTTTCCCCCAGTGCACTACGCAGTCTCATTTCTCCAGCCTCCATGAATTGGCTCCATGTTGTAAGCTTTGGGTGATAAGGACTAGTAGTTATGCTAGCCCTATGGCCAAGTCTTGAAGACTCTGCAGTGTAGGAAGCTGTCAAAATCTCTGAGAAACACTCTTCCTCCACTGCACAAGGCAGCAAAAAAAAAAGGAAGGGAGAAGAAAGAAGGAAAACAAGCCAACCAACCAATCAACTGATTTGCAGTGTGTTGTTTTTATGTTTTGGTAATGAGCTTAAAAGTAAGGTTAAAACATACATCTTTGATAAACTGGCCAGGACGCTAATAAATGCTGTTTAAACACTGGTAGATATTTTAATATGAAATAATATACATACATAACATATAAACAAATTGTACCTTGCCTGTATTTGCAGAATGAAGTCTGGCTGTGTTGTGCTGTTGATCCCTTCTGGAGCTGTTCAGCCACAGGTGCTGCAGTGTTTAAAAGTCTCTTACAACAGATACTTTGCTTTGCCTTGAGCAATATTCAGAGTGGGTAAACATTAGGTACAGCTACATGGATTGGGTGGAGCTTTGGACACTCAGTAGCTTTAGTCAGCTATTTTTTTTTTTCTTCCTGGCCTCTGGGACAATTCTCATCTGCTCTGTCACAAATATGCTTTCCACCATTAAATGTGCCTGCTGGATTTGTAGGACCCTTTTTTAAAGCAACAACAACAACATACAAACAACAAAAGACCATGAAGCTTACAGCCAGTTGTGTATCTTTGGTTCCTTGGACCAAAAACAACAACAACAAAAAAAAACCCCCAGTGTGTTTGCACAGAAAGAATGCTCAAGACATTTAATGGGAGTTACCTAGGGAATATAGGATTGCAAGAATGTGGCATATCCACATGAACAGGAACTGGAGCAGTTGATAGCTTGCTATGAGCAAATTGCACAGCTTTTTGAAGAAAAAGGCAGCTTTAATTTGGATTCTATAATCTCAACAAGGGCTTGTTCTGTTGTTTTGAATTACTTTCACTTTGTAAAACTGTGGGATAGTATGGAGACTATTGCCTGCTTATTGGATCCTCACCCTTCATAGATGATTGGATCAGCTGGAATAGCACTTAAGGGAAGTGAAGAATGTCTCTTTGTAGGTAAGATGCATTCCATCCTATATACGGCATCCCTTGATCTTGGAAATCTGTTCTGTAGGCAGATTATATTTTGTTTCTGGAAAAAGTGGTTAGTAAAACAGTAATCTTGCAATTTGAGAGATATCTGGATGATTTTGAATATCTGAATCCATTTCAGTTCAGGTTTTAGCTAACATATAGTATGATAACTATTTTAGTAGCACATTGATTTATATCAGGGGTGTCAAATGCGCATCGTCATGTCATCATGTGATGTACTGCAACTTCCCCCCTTTGCTAAAATGGGGGTGGGCATGGCCAGTGCATTATGCATCTGGCCCTTGGGCTGTAAGTTTGGCACTCCTGATTTATATCCAATCTAGAGACTGGCTAGGAAATAATACAACCCAGCTATATATTTTTCATTGACCTTGACATTGGCAAATAAAGCCATCTTTTTGCAATAGTTCGGGCGCTTCCTTTAAGTCCATGTCCACTGTCCACTTAACATAATCAATCAATCAATCAGAGGAAAACTGGAAGGAACCTTGGACTTCTTCCAGTCTACCCCCCTGCTCAAACAGGAACCCCTATACCATTTCAGATAGGTCGCTGTCCAGTCTTTTCTGAAATGAAGGACCCACAACTTCTGAAGGCAAGTTGTTCCATTGGTTAATTGTCCTCACCAGGAGTGGGATTCAATTTTTTTAACAACCGGTTCTGTGGGTGTGGCTTAATTGGTGGGTGTGGTTTGGTGGTCATGTGACCGGGTGGATGTGGCTTGGTGGTCATGTTATTGGCTGGATGTGCCCAACTCAATATAACTCACATCGAGGCACATATCTCCTCGCCTGGCCTCTCATCACTGTGGGGATGCTGCAACAGTCGTAAGTGTGAAAAATGGTCATAAGTCACTTTTTTCAGTGCCACTGTAACTTTGAATGGTCACTCCACACAAGCAAAGTACCAGCAAAGGAGGGGAAAAAAACTCCAGAGAAGTTCCTGAGACAGGAAGTCTAGTCCTGCCAAGAATGTAATAAGGGTTAATGGAGAGGCAGGTTCTGTAAGCAACACCAGAATGTTTCCTTCCTGGTTTCCTTACAGGATTAGGCCAGTAATTTCTTTTAATAACCGGTTCTCCGAACTGCTTAGAATGTTAACAACTGGTTCTAGTGAATAGGTGCAAACTGGTGCAAACAAAAATCCCACCCCTGGTCCTCACTGTTAGGAAGCTTCTAAATAATTTCAGGTTGCTCATCTCTCCTTGATTAGGTGATGAGGAAACTACATAACTACATTTCAGCTCTCTTGTCTGACAGGGTACTAAATTATCTTGCATGGGTCACCATCTATATGAAATTACAGCAAGAAATAAATCAGATTTTGGAATGGAATGATGACATTCACCACTACTGCTCCTCCTTATCTAAGTCAAGGAACAATTGACATCCTTATATGTTGAAATTTAATAGTGGCATCATCAAGGAAATAATCAGAGATCATTTCATCAGAGATCAGTGAATCAGAGAAAACAAGATGAAAAAGGTTCAGAAGGATGGAAGTGCTGTTTAAAGTATTCAAACCAAATGCCTTAGTTCCCAATAGAGGATCTACTGCCAACTATGCTTAAGTTTTTATGTTAAGTTTTAAAAGAAGAGATTGGGCAGCCATTTGTCTGAAATGGTATATGGTCTCTTGCTTGAGCAGGGTGGACTGGAAGACCTCCAAGGTCCCTTCCAACCTTCTGTTGTTTTGTTGTTTTATTATTCTGTTGTTATTCTATTATTCTGCTAAGGGAAGCCTTTGACCTTAAGGTTGATCCACTCCACTTCCAAATTTCTTTGAGATTTTAAAATATTCATAGAAAACAATTGTCCATAAACCTATGCCTATTTCCCTTAATATGCATTTTGTTCTCCCTTACTTTATACTAATATATTTTGCAAACAATTTCCTCGAATGTGAGCATTCTTTAAACTAATTTATGCATTTTTATATAGATCGGTTCCGATACTCTTTCAAAAATATTGTCAACAATATTACAAAAGCCTAAGCAGTGCATAATTGAATAAATAAATTTACATGTCCCAAACTGACCTCTTACTTTGAACATGAGTGGTCTTGGACAGGGGTGGGATTCAACCGGTGTTACTACCAATTCAGTGTAAATGTTTTTCCCTCCGACATTGAATTTTCCAAAACCAAATACCTTTAATCCAATTCACAGATTTTCTATTTGAGTCAGTACCACCCATTCAGTTTATGATAGGACAATTTAAATAATGATATGTTCATGTATATTTAATGGAAAAATCAGGCTAAAAGAATGTATGATGCTCGCAGCATATTTAAAAAAAACCATGTTACTTGAGGGATCCATGGTAAATAAATGAAAGGTAGTTGACCTTCCATATGTAGTTCTCTTGTTTATATATCAAAGAATCCATTACATGAAATTCCTGGTTTTGTTTTTATTGTGAAAATCTATGACTTGAAAGTGAGTCAGAAGTACCCGCAAAGTCATGGATTGTTGAACCAATTTACACAAATTACATGATAAACAAGATTGCTCCATGCCCATATTCTTAAAAATATACTTTAGTCCTTTCTTCATCATACAGGACCTGTATGGTAAAAAGGAATTTTGACATTTGTTCTCTCCATTAGATAGAAATCACAATTCCAGAGAAAACTAGACAATCTTTGTCATCTAGACTATATAGAATAAAATAGAATAGAATAGAATAGAATAGAATAGAATAGAATAGAATAGAATAGAATAGAATAGAATAGAATAGAATAGAATAGAATAACAGAGTTGGAAGGTACCTTGGAGGTCTTCTAGTCCAACGACCTGCCTAGGTATGAAACCCTACACCACTTCAAGCAAATGGTTATCCAACATCTTTAAAAACTTCCAGTATTGGAGCATTCACAACTTCTGAAGGCAAATTGTTCCAATTATTAATTGTTCTGTCAGGAAATTTCTCCTTAGTTCTAAGTTGCTTTTCTCCTTGATTAGTTTCCACCCTTCTTGTCCTACCCTCAGATGCTTTGGAGAATAGCTTGACTCTCTCTTCTCTGTGGCAGATCCTGAGATATTAGTAGACTCCCATCATGTCACCCCTAGTTTTTCTTTTCAATACTCTAGACATACCCAGTTCCTGCAACCATTCTTCATATGTTTTAGCCTCCAATCACCCAATCTGCATTCTTTTGAGAGTCTCAACATCTTTTTTATATTGTGGTGACATGAATGCATTGTTCCAAGTGTGGCCTTACCAAGGCATTATAAAGTGGTATGAACACTTCACGTGATTCTATCCCTCTGTTTATGAAGCCTAGGACTGTGATGGCTTTTTTGGCAACTGCTGCACACTGCTGGCTCATATTTAAATGGTTGTCCACTAGGACTCCGAGATCCCTACTATTGAGTAAGGTACCACATATAGTGTACCTGTGCATTTTCTTGCCAAAATATAGAACCTTACTTTTTTCACCATCGAATTTCATTTTGTTAAATAGAGCTCAATGTTCAAGTCTGGAATCCAACTCTTTTAATTTATTTGATTGCTAAAAACAGCAGCTTCCTGCTATCTTTTAATGGGAACAGATAAGATTTGAATATGCGTTCTACCCCAGCACATCACAGTTAAAAACAAATTAACCTCCCAAACATCTCCTTACATTAGCTACATACACATGTGAAATACAGCACCATCCATGTTGGCCTCCTACAAAATGTTGAATCCAAGCCTTCATCATTAAAGTTTGACCTTTCCTGACACAGATGAATCACAGAATTATCTCCATGACTGAAGAACTGGAAATATCCTGGCATGATCTGACTGCTTTCACAAGCTTTTTCTAACAATGGGAAAATTTCTAACAGTGGGAAAAGACCCAAACAAAGCTGAATACCATACATGTAAGTACCCACAAAAACTTGTTTCGTAGTGAAGCACAGGTATTGAACTAATTATCTTATAAATCAGTAATAAAGAAGTGACCACCTTGAGAATTCTAAGCATATTCTCACAAGCATCAGATGCTAAAGAGAGGTATACATTAACATTATATTATAATTGGAATAATTGCTGACACTTTGTTGTTCAAAGCTTCTTCCAGGGATAAGTATTAATCCAATTTAATTAATGTAACAAAGCCATGCAGTATTTTTCATCCAAAGAATTTCTGTCAGTTTAAATCTTCTGGATATTCCCCCTTTCCCCCTTTCTTTTCCATGGTATTATTTTAATATTTGAACTGCTAAGAATGGCTGATCAAAGAATTTACACTTTTGAATTGTGGTATTGGCATAAATTACTGCATACACCATGGACACTGAGAATAAATAACAGATAGGTATTAAATCATAAAAATCCAGACCCATCACTGGAAGCTAAAATCATAAGAATATGTCTGACTTATTTTGGTCATATTATGTGTGCAAATTCATTGGAGAAGGCAGTGATATTAGGAATGGTTAGTGGACAAAGAAGAAGAGGCAAAGAACATGCTGGTCTGATAACATCAAATCTGATGCAAAGCTGAACATACAATAATTAAAAGAAGCTGTGCTTGACAAGGTAGCATGGAGAGCACTTGCCTATAAAGTCACCAAGAGTTGGACACAACTAAACAGTTAAAAACAATGGCAACATTTAATATTATTTCTATTTTTGGTCTCTGCACATTTCATTTGATCAAAGATACTATACAGAACAGAAAAACTTCAGGATATAAATTGTACATTCTGTGCTGTAATGTATTTCATTGTTCATGCATGCCAAGTGATAGTTGCTTTAATTCATCCAATCAGTGAGCTATTAATGCGTTCTTTCATTTATTCTGCAAATGTTGAATTATGACTTCTGTGAACTGTGAAAAGCAGTTTTGAGTTTTACTTCTGCTAATTTCATGGTCCCATCCATGTAGTTTTCTTGACAATGTTGAAATAGTTTCCCATTGCCTTCTTCCAGGAAGCTCCAATTTTGTGATTTCCTGATAGGTTCATACTGCAACCTAGCAAGAACGCATGAGTAATCAAAATAAGGAAAAGGGAATAGCAGGAATACAAGCTCCATCTCCTTCCTCTCTTATCTTTACCCACTCTTCCATTTCAGGTTCCAACACGGTTGTTTTTATAACACTCACATGAGCACAGTTAAAAAATCTTGTGACATCAGAATGCTTTTCCTGGTTTCTGCAATCAGCATCAATCCAGGCAAGGTTTTTTTTTTCTTTCTTTCAGATTTTGCCACTGACTGAAACAAAATGACAGAGTAGGGAGGCCAAACAAGAGGAAATTAAGGATGGCACAACATATGCCTCCCATTTCTCTCTCCACCTTGAGACCTTTAAGGAAAAGTGTTTATCTTCAAAGCTCCTTTTATGTTGCATGAATTGGGTGAAGTTGTGGGTGCTTCAACCCAGGAGGTTTTGAAGAAGAGATTGGAAAGCCATTTTATTTATTTATTTATTTATTTACAAGAAAATAGATATAAGTATAAACATGAGTAAGAATACAGGAAATAGGTACAAATAAATGGGGACAATAGAACAGGGACGGTAGGTGTTCTGTATGTTCTGTATGGTAGGTTCCAAGTCCCTCGGTCTGATTGGCCGAAAAGGCCACTTACGGATTGGTTCACTAGGAACCAATCCGGGAAGCCGCCAAGCAGCGGGAAGAATGAAACAAGTGTCATTGGCCACAAGCCGGCAGGCAAGCCGCTATATAAAGGGCTGCCGCGGCTCGGGCTATGTTCTGCATCTTTTGCCTAGTGAGTTAAATAAAAGAGTTGTTGTTTGGAACCCAGTCTCACACGCTTCTTTCTGGATGGAACAGTAGGCATGATGGTGCACTTATGCACGCCTCTTACAGACCTCTTAGGAATGGGATGAGGTCAATAGTGGTTAGTTTGAGGTTAAAGGAGTGGGGGTTAGAGGATGTAACAACAGAGTCAGGTAGTGCATTCCAGGCATTTGTTCGGAATAATAAAGGATTTCCTGATTGAGCAGGGAGTTGGATTAGAACCCCCACACTGAAGTCCCTTCCAACTCTGTAATTGTATATTTTAAGGGCAGAGAAAGAGCTGGTGGATTGTTTCCATCAAAATTAACTGGATCCTTGGAGGGACTAATCTTTGATTTATCACAATTATCAGGATGTTTTCAGACAGGCTCTGCCCTGGGGTATTTGTTCTACACAATATTCTCTTTATTTGCTTTGTGTAGAGGCTTATTGTGCGATACTGCCTCTCGAGTTTGGTGCTACCATAGCTTCAGTCACCTGATGTGACCTGATGTGCTTTGATCTTGGCCTATTTCCCACATTTTAGTTATAAATACTTCCTTAATTTCTGCCTGCTTGAAGATAACATCAGCATGTAAAAGAGAGAACTCATTGAATACTGGGAGTTGAAGAACAAAAAACTTCCACTCATTATGAAATGCTGCTTTCTAGGCAAACGATTCAGGAAACAGAATTGTGTGTGTTTGTGTTCTGTATATTCTTTGTTGTGCTCTGTCTCTTTTCTCCCTCTCTCCCTCTTTCTTTCTCTCTGAAAGGGTTATTATTTCTGAGCTGCAAAACCCCTAACCACTACAAAATGGGAGCAAAAATATGTCAAAATTATTAACAATTTGCTGCCACCTTGTGATCATCTGGATTATTACAGTCTGAGATCTGCAAAAACTCACCCGTTTCCTTTCCATCTTGAACAATACTTTATAAGCATGATTAAGATTAGATGTTATTTCAGGAGGATTAAAGAACAAAATCCTCAGCTTGAAGATATCTAGGAACAAAGGAATTTGTCCTCAAGATGAATTGTGATGTTTAATTTTGAATTATTGGCATAGCTGTAAGAGTTTTGGGACATATTGTTTTTGGGAAAGTTTTGGGACTTTTGACATATGGTATTAATATTCCTGGATAGCGGAAATGATGGAAGACTGCTAACAGTGCAGATTATTGCTGAATCACTGTTGATTGTGAATTATGAACTATTAAAGTAGAACTCAAATTTTAAGATTCTGGATATGAAAACTTAACTTGTGCGTGCATAAGCTCATACTAGAATTTAGTGAAGGAACAAATGGTTTTGAAGTGGCAGGAGGCTTTGTTCAGTTTACTCTAAAGTACAGGTAGCCCTCAACTTGTGACTGTTCATTTAATGTTAGTTCAAAGTTACAATGACCTTGGAAACAATGATTAACAGCCTGTCCTCAGAATTATGACTGTCACACCATCTCCATAGACACATGATAACAATTTATGAGAAGGAGGAAGAGGAGGAGAACAAAGAAGAAGAAAAAGAAGAATTTTAATATTATTATTAATTTTTATTTTTTTAAATAAAAGTCAAATAAAATTTAAAAAAAAAAGGCCCAGGATAGTTGACCAGGTCATTTTTATATCCAAGAATGTTATGTTCCTTATCCTTGAATTATGCTAATTCCCAGGTCAAACAGCATCAAACAAAATCTCATCCCCTCTAATTTGCTTGTGAGAAGGACACTTCTTTCAGGCTCACGATAAGACTGTCCTTCACAATGAAAATTTTGCCCGAAGTGATCATTGTGAAAGAAACCTCTAAAGTATTTGGGATGGGGGCTAGTTTTGAAAGAATGTTCAAGCTGAGAACAGTTATTTCTTCATGTGGGAGCTACACAAAGAGTCAAGGATACTGTGTCACCAAACCAGAACTGAAACAGGAACATATTGTGAGAATGCAGGAGTGGTGGGTAGGGCAGGCATTTCGGGAACACAATGGTCTTACTGTCTGAACTCTTTTGCTATCCCACTAGATAGGCCCCTACAATTGCAGTACTATGCCAAATATTTCACCCAGTGAGCCCAAGTTCCTATATAGGGAGTAATGGTGATGCCAATACCCTCCATCCAAGCAGTTGGTTTCCTATGACATTACTTTTTTGGACATTCACATGCATCCACATACATAACCTGCCGTGTTTTTCCATCTTGCATTGAGTCAATTGAGATCTTCACCCTCTGTAATGGGCAGATAACCAAAGGCATTCTGCTCTCCACCTTGGCTGGTCAATCAATTTAAAAACTCCAGCTGTAATGGTGAGCTGATTTAATTCATTTTATACAAATCTAATCTTTAGAATAAATCTAATCTTTCATTAAATTTAGAGTTGGATCATGCTATTCTTTCAGGAGTTTATGGAAGTGTACATATCCTTTAGTTTTTTCCAGTGGTGGGATTCAAATTCTTTTACTACTGGTTCTGTGGACATGGTTGGTACGCATGGGAGGGAAAGGATACTGTAATACCTCCATTCCCTCCCCACTCCACTAACCTGCTTCTCAGCTCTGTTCTCCTGTGCAGGGCAACAAAAGAAGACCCAGCTGATCAGCTGGGACTTGGGAGGCAGAGAATAGAAGGGGGCAGGGCCAGTCAGAGGTGAGATTTGCCAGTTCTCCAAACTACTCAAAATTTCCACTACTGGTTCTCCAGAACTGGTCAGAACCTGTTGAATACCACCTCTGGTTCTTTCTCAAAAGAGGAATACCATAGCATAAGTTGGGCTGAGAAATAGCCCAAAGAAACCTAAGCCTCAAATGATAAATAAATACTTGGTTACAAATGTGTATGATGATGCAGAGAATTTTGAAAATCAACATTCAGATGAAACCAGAATTTTTCTTACTAGGATTTATGGATAGAAACACCTTGCAGACAATTGTTTTTATATATTGTATAAATAAAAGCAGCAAGGCACAAAGACGGAAGAATGTACAAACACACACAACTGGACTGTGAAGATAGTAGAGCTTGTAGATAAGGCTAAACTGACTTGTTTGATCTGGAAGGGAATAACAATCACTTTTATAAAACACTGGAAATCCTTTATGGATTTTTTGCTGAAGATGAAAAAAAAATGAACTAGTTGTTTCTGAAGTTACTGATTTAAAAATGGAGAGAAGGGAACTATGTTATATAGTTTTGAAGGGGGATAATTCTAATAAGTATGTCTGTAACAGCTATAAGGTTGAAAGTTGCTTCTTTAAATACTTTTCCTTTTCTTTCCTCCCCAACTTGCTTTTTGTTATTTTCATTTTTCCTTTATCTTTCTTCCTTTCTTCCTTTTCTTTTATATTTGTTTCTTTTTATCTTTTAACGTAAATTTTTTCTTTGATAAAAAAATAATTAGTTTTGTTATAAAATGTTGTTTTAAGAAGTCTTTTTAAGGAAGAAGGGGATGGGAGAACAAACACAACTACAGTAATTAACAGCAGGTGGCAGCCTTTAATTATTTTAAGGACAGGTTCTGGGATCCAGTGCTGCTTCAGAAGTTTCATTCTTGGAAAAAGGAGATTCTTTCAGCTTTTTGGATGTTTGTGTAAGTGTGTATGTATGCGTCTTGCACTAAACTATGGCACAAACATGTTCAGGACACATATTTTTCTACTATTTGCCATGGTGACCTCATGTAGACCACATGAAGCCCATAAGTAAGGTGGGGCCAGGTTATTCTTATCAGTATTAAGGTAGCATTTGCAACTGTGTATCATTGCAACTATGTATCGTTCAGGCATTTGCAACATTGTATCATTCACGTGTAATCATTAAGCTTCTGTCTCCTCAGTGACCTTTTGCAGGGCACGTACAGAGACAAGGAGCTAAACATCTGTAGAAATAGTTTATTTACATTGTGATTACATTGTCTGGCATGCAGCTTTGTGAAGAAGGAATATCCTGATCAAATTATAAATCTTGCCATCCTGTCTGACCTGGTATCTTACCTTGTTTGAGCTATTGTAAATCCTGTGTATCCTGTCTGACCTGGGCTTGACCTAGGCTCTGAATAAACAATCACCCCCTTTTGAATGAGCATAATAAAAGAGCGTGTACCCAGACATTCTGGGTGCACTCATCCCGAGGAACTTCGTCTCCTGTCGTTTCTTTCTCCTTCGCTCCCTATCATGAGACACCCATCTAATGCGGGATAGCAGATACCGCATTCTGGTGACCCCGACGTGATTCCCTAAGGGGGATACGTTGCGACGCGCTCATATCTTAACCGCTCGATGGGAGCTGTGCATCACCAGGCCTGAAGCGAATTGCACATCATCGGATCTGAAACACGGTCTCGACTTTCATAAGTATGGGCGGAAACTTTTCTCAACAACAGACAGAGCATCTGAAGGAACTGAGGGAGTTGGTTGCTTCTTCTTCTAAATATTCTGCTAATTTAAAGGGCTCGCCTGTAAAAATTAAACCTATTGCTACATTATTGACTTATGTGTGGCAACATTGTCCCACTTATCCAGAGAAAGGGTCCTTAAAAATCTCCATTTGGCAAAAAATTGGTGACTATCTCCATAATCCTCCTCGTGCACCTATTGGCATTTTGGTCACTTGGAGGAAAATTATGGAGGCTTTAAAAGTCCATTATAAAATAGAAGCAGAGAGTGTATTTGAATCTCCTCCACCAAGTTATGATAACTTTTCTGTCCTTCAACCCTCCGCTCCCAATGATCATAAGTCATTACGAGAGCCTCCCTCCATCCAATCCACTTTAAATGTAGAGCTCTCGTGTCCTCCACCACCCTCCCGAGGTGGGGGGTGTGTGTTGTAAAAGCCATTCAACAAGCCTTTTCTGAAGGAGAAATGGATGAGGACACCCTTGCAGCTGCCTCCCTTTATCCTATCATACAAGCCGGCAATCCTCCAGCTCCTCAGTATACCCCAATGCCATACAAAATAATTAAGGATTTAAAAGCAGCTTGCAAGGAAAATGGTATTCAATCTCGCTATGTACAGGGTCTTTTAGGATCAATAGCCCAACCAGGAGCTGACTTGATAAATGCTGATTGGCGTACATTATTTGCCATGATCCTCACGCCTTCACAATTTTTGGTCTGGGAGTCAGAATTTCATAAGCGTACAACAGCCGCAGCCGCTAGAGGCTTACCGGCAAATGTCACTCTAGATATGCTTAACGGTACTGGCACTATGCTTACCGTTGCCCAGCAGACTGCTACAGACGCAGCTGCTTTCCCTATATTACAGGATTGTGCTTTGGCCGCTGCTCGAAAGGTTGATAATGCAGGATGCGTGCCCAAATCTTTCTCTAAAGTTATTCAAGGACCTTCTGAGCCTTTTTCCTCCTTTATAAATTGTCTCACAGAAGCCTTAGAGAGACAAATTGATAATGAGGAGGCTTGTAATGAATTACAATTGAAACTTGCTTATGAAAATGCAAACGTTGATTGTCAGAAAGTTTTGCAACCATTAATTAATAAGAAAAATGTTACCTTGGCAGATTATCTTACAGCCTGCCGAATCATAGGAACCACATCCCATTCCATGTCTACTCTGGCTACAGCCATTACTGAAGGCATGCAGCAGAACATGAGCTCTCTTCTTCCCATTTCCCAACAAAACACTCGCAAAATGGGCAATTGTTTTAATTGTGGCAAGCCAGGTAACTTTAAGAGCCAATGCAGAGCCCCGGGCGGGGGAGCAAATATGTCAAGAAACCAGGTAGCTCTCCCAAAGACGCCATGCCCTCGATGCCAAAAGGGCTATCACTGGGCTAATCAGTGCAGAGTCCAAAAGAATGAACAGCAGAATAACCCTGCAATCATTCAAAAACCTTTTTTGAATCAGGGAAACTAGAAACGGGGCAGGCAGCCAGCCCCACAACAAAGGCTGCTGAAACTTGCAACTTTTCTTCTTTCGCTTACGATCTTGTTGCTAATGAAACTGTTACTTATCTTCCTGGTGTCGCTGACTTTCTCTTTGTACGTCCTGTTCAGCCTTTTCATATGCCCCCCGATATTCCAGTGCTAGTCTTTCCTGTAAGGGATTTACCTGAACAAGGTATTCTTGCCTCTCCTTTTCTGCATGACCCCACTGTATTGTCTGATGTCTGTCTGTCTGTACTAGCTAATACAGAAGTTACTATAAATGAGGGGGATGTTGTGGCAAAAATGATTGTGCTCTTAGACCAACAACAAGAGCAACTCTATGCAATTGAAAGACCAATCAGTCAACCAAAACCTACGGTAACATTCTTATTGAATGGTCGATCCTTTCTTGGTCTTTTAGATACTGGAGCGGATATTTCCATCATCCGAACCGCTGAGTGGCCAAACACCTGGCCTGCAGATGTGGCACCAGCGGTGAGAGGAGTGGGGGGACTCCAGGAGACTCGCATTAGCAGAAACTGGGTAAAAAAGCCCATTCCCCTGAGTCTCAATGTGTTGCTTATATTAAACCAGCTGTAATTCCTCTGTATACTAATTTATGGGGAAGAGACCTTATGTCACAGTTTAATGCACAACTTACCCTCCACTAACCATGCTTCGCTTGCATTTGACTCACAATAACCCTGTGTGGATTGATCAGTGGCCTCTCCCTTCTATAAAGCTTGAAGCCTTACATTCTCTTGTTCAAGAACAATTAGATAGAGGTCATCTAGAACCTTCATTGAGTCCATATAATACCCCAGTTTTTGTTATCAAAAAGAAAAACGGCGCTTGGCGCCTCCTTCAGGATTTAAGGGCTGTGAATTCGGTCCTCCTTCCAATGGGACCCCTGCAATGTGGTCTTCCAAATCCTAACATAATTCCTCAAGAGCATGACCTTATCATTATTGATTTAAAAGACTGTTTTTTCTCCATTCCATTACACCAGTTAGATAGAAAATTATTTGCTTTTACAGTACCAACCTTAAATAATCAGAGACCTACCAAACGATATCAATGGAAAGTCTTACCGCAAGGCATGTTAAACAGTCCAACTATGTGTCAATTTTTTGTGGATTTAGCCTTGCAACCATACAGGGACAAATATCCTCATTTTTTAATCGATCATTACATGGATGATATATTGGTATCTGCACCTGGCCCAAAGGGCACGGTATTAAAAACTCTGCCGTGCCTGACCTCCATTCTAGGTAAAGCAAGTCTCACAATAGCCCCAGAAAAAGTACAATCCAAACCACCCTTTTCCTATTTAGGTCACAAGTTACTTGCTTCAGCTGCTGTTCCTTCCTTTCCCCTCCCAACACTTCCCCCGAAACCCACACTTGTGATCTTACAACAGTTCCTAGGAACCTTAAATTGGGCACGTCCTTATTTGGGTTTGACCACAGCTACATTAGCTCCTCTTTTTAATGCCCTCACACAAGGTAAAGCCCCGTCTGATGTTATCATTCTAAATAAAGAGCAGTTGCAGGCATTAAAAGACGTTTCTCATTCACTGGCTACTCAATGGGTGGATCGAGCTATAGAAAATTGCCCTTTATCAATTGCTTTACTAAATACTGTTCAGAGACCAACAGCTGTTATTACGCAATCTCATCAGACACAGGTTCTGATTTTAGAATGGCTGCATTTGTCTCACACCCCACGAACCACAATCACTAGTAAAGCCTCTGCATATTCCCAGTTGATCTTTAAAGGTCGACAAAGATGTAAACAACTCATGGGATGTGAGCCTGTTTCAATATTCACTCCTTGCTCACTGACCATGTGGGAAATGCTATGGTGTAATTCAGAAGAACTACAATACGCTTTAGAAGAGTGGCCAGGGCAAACTTCTTGCCATTTACCAGCAGACCCATGTTTCACTTTTCTTAAAACTCTCCCTTTTGAATGGCAATCCCCTCTCTCAATATCTCCATTAGTAGATGCACCTACGCTTTATGCAGATGGGGGGAAAATGTATGGTGCTTGTGCATGGTAGAGAGGGAGAGTGGAAAACTAAAATTACCCCTCTGCAATCTTCTGCTCAACAGGCAGAACTTGCTGCATCTCTTATTGCGTTTCAACAGTTTCAAAAAGCTCCTTTTAATTTAATAGTAGATTCCTTGTACGTTTCTCAGATTTTGAAAAATATATATCAAGCCTATTTATCTCCTAGCATATCTGTTCCTTTGTTAAAATTGATGCTTCCTATACAACAATGTATCAACAGCCGTACGCATCCATTCTTTGTAGCACATATCAGGAGCCATCAACCTCTTCCTGGTATTTTACAGGAAGGAAACAAGGTGGCAGATGCAGATGCAGCAGCTGCATCAGGTAAATCAATTTGTAATCTGACAGCAGCCCAAAGCCATGACTATTTTCACCAAAATAAAAAGGCATTACAAAAACAATTTTCTCTAACTCAGGCAGAAGCTGCTGCCATTATTCAACAATGCCCCACATGTAGTAAGCAAGGACATTCCATTCCCATAGGAGTAAATCCTAGAGGATTAAAAGCTTGTGAAATTTGGCAAATGGATGTAACTCAGTATCCACCTTTTGCCCCTTGGAAATATTTGCACGTTTCCATCGGTACATATTCAGGGTTTATTCTGGCTACTCCTCAAAGGGGAGAAACTGTAAAACATGTCATCAATCATTCAATTCGTACCTTTGCCTCGCTGGGACGTCCAAAAGAAATCAAAACAGACAATGGACCTGCCTATACAAGTTCTGCTTTCCAGGACTTCTGTAACAGATGGGATGTAACTCACAAATTTGGGATTCCCTACAACAGCCAGGGGCAGGCTATTGTGGAACGAGCTCACTTATCTCTGAAACGTGCTCTTGATCGATATTCGTTTCGGGAAAAACCCCTAACCTCCCAGCATTGCAAAATTCTCTTAACATTTGTCTTTACACTTTAAATTTTCTTAATTTAACTGGCATTCCTCCCACTTCTGCTGCTTCACGTCATTTTTCCTCCCCCTCACCCCCCCCTAACAGACCTCTGGTATATTATCGCAGATTGCCAGATTCCGCCTGGCAGGGTCCCGCTGAGCTTCTCACCTGGGGACGAGGCTACGCTGTGATTTTACTACCAGACAAAACCACTTGCTGGGTCCCTGGTCGGGCGGTAAGACCCTATCATGGGAATTCCTCCGCTACATCTGCATCTTAAACTCTTCCTGATATTCTTACCTATATCCTCTTTGCAATTTCTACCTTATTCATATCCTACTTATACCTTTGTTCAACATGGTCATTGGACCACATTAGAATTTCGCTTTATTAATTATGATAGTGACTGTCCTATTGTCTGTTGGCATAATAATCTTCCCATAAATCTATCTCCTTATATTCACACATACTTCAACAAAACCTATGCTTCCTGTCAAAAGATGATTCGTTTTAAAGCCACCTCATTAACAGAAGGCTATTATACTTGTTCCATGTGGGTACGTCATGAAAATGCTACCCATAGCTTTCACTCTGTCACTTCTGTTTTGTTTACAGAACACTCTATCACTCGCTCTTTTGTTCCTTCTTTATTCTTCCTATGGAAAAGAACCTTAAAATCTTTTCCTCTATTCAAGCTAGATATAGGGGGACCTAAATGTCCTTCTCTTGTATTACGGGTTCCTCCAACCCAACTAACATCCTTGATGAATGACCAAATTAATCTTCATTGTCATTATTGTAATTATTATCCTTTTTCTACTAATTGCATTCCCTTCTCATCTCGTAAATGTTCTACAACTAACTTGTCCATAGTCCTCTCTCCTACTTGTGATGCTTTTATATACCCGAACTCTGATCCTGCCAACAAACGACGCTTCAAAAAACTGTCCATGATGATCCGCAGAAGCCTCATAGAAAATATAATATTACTTGGATTATAAAAGACTTTCAAGGCATTCGTTTAAGCTCTACAACCAATTCTTCTCGCATAGAAGACTTCTACCCACCACTTCAAGTCGATTTGGCAGAAATGCTTGTAGGCTCCACCACCTACAACTCGCCTTCTCATCCAACGGAGCCTAGTCATAGAGTGGTAAATAAATATAGGTTTTATGTATGCCCCGGACAGCCCGTTTCCAACACTCAGACCCCTGCCCAACGACTTCTCGACTGCGGGGGGTCGTCGGATTACTTTTGCAAAGCCTGGTCGTGTGTTTCAACTGGACATATTTATTGGGATCCGGGCACTAAGGGTAATCTCATTACTGTCACTCGCACCACATGGGATATTCCATGCAGTGATAAAAAATTGCCCAAATGCAACCCGGTAACCATAAGGTTCACGGACCAAGGCAAGAAAAGTACCCTATGGGACACTGGCTTGAAATGGGGTGCCCGCCTAAAAGGAGTCTGGCCGGAAAAGCATTATGGAAATATTTTTTACATTCAACATCACATTGAACTCCCTCGCTCTAACCCGGTGGGATCACATGAAAAGGTTATTAAATCCCCATTCTTGCAACCCATAACACAGGGAGTTAACCCATTGATTCCAATGATCAAAGCTTCCTATGCCTTGCTGAACTCTTCAAACTCATCAATTGCCTCCACATGTTGGCTTTGTATTTCTGCGTCTCCACCTTTTTACGAAGCCATCGCTTCCCAAGAATCCATTGCTAATTCCACATCAGACGAACGTTGCCGTTGGAGGAACTCCACTATTACTGTTTCTTCCATCACTGGGGTTGGTTGTTGCTTAGGAAATATTCCATCCAATTACTCACAATATTGTCATAATGTTTCTAATGGCTATCATTGTAATGTATATCTTCCTAAGAACCGCCTTGGCCGCACCCACACCATCGGAGGATACTCTGCAGTCCACACCACTTCAGGAGGAAATTTAACATCACGCCTGAAAGGAATGTATTTTATCCCTGGCAATAATTCTGTCTGGGCTTGTTCCACCGGTCTCACAGCATGTGTCTACGGGGATGAACTTATTAAATCCAAATCATTTTGCATTCAAGTATGGCTTGTACCAAAAATTAACGTGTATCACTCTGATGATTTTATATCCTTACAGGCACCCATGGAATACCCCCTCAGAGCAAAGCGGGAAATTATTAGTACTCTCACTCTAGGTTTACTGCTTGCTCTGGGCACCACGGGTGCAGCCACGGGCATTGCAGGACTAGCTGTCTCTGACCAAAAAATTACAGCTCTGGGTTCAGTCATTGATGATGATTGATTACGAATTGAGAAATCAATTACAGCTTTGCAAAACTCCTTGACGTCCCTCTCAGAAGTGGTCTTGCAGAATCGTAGAGGCTTAGATCTGTTATTTTTAAAACAAGGGGGATTGTGTGCAGGAACTTCGTCTCCTGTCATTTCTTTCTCCTTCGCTCCCTATCATGAGACACCCATCTAATGCGGGATAGCAGATACCGCAAGCATTATCACCTTATTCTATTAAAAATATTAAAGTTTATTATAAGATAAAATACAAATGGAAACAAAAATCAGGAAAGATCAAGGAGAAAAAAGTGCAAAGGTAAAGAAAGAAAAAGTAAAAAGTAGCCACTTCCAATTTAATCAGTGCAGACGAACACAAAGAAAGTTACAAATTCAAACCTTTTGCTTCTAGTTCATTCAAACGCTTTCTATAACAGCAGTGTTAAACTAATCGTCAAAATCTAAAATCAAAATTTCATTCCCCCCCATTTCAAAGTACATAAAACATTTAAAGAATTATAAGCCCAGAAGCTGTTTTTGTATGGAAACAAAACTATTTAACTTTATGTCTTTAATGAAGACAGACAATTTTGCCATCTCTGCCAATTCCAACTTCCCTCCTTGTGGGAATTGATGTGTCTTTTCATGCATATCTAAAGCTATCCGGGAACTTTTAAATGAAAGGACAATGTCACATCAACTACAGATCTTCCAGATGGCAGTTTGAACAGGATATCTCTGACAGAGATGCATCCATTGTGGAATACCCTCTCTGATCAAGGATCCTTTTGTGTTTTGATGCTCTCTGGTACTGGTATTTAAAAAAAGAATACCAACAGCACTTAACTATATATGGCTTCACAGTGCTTTGCAGACCTCTCTAAGTAGTTTACAGAGTCAGCATGTTGCCCTCAACAATTTGGGTCCTCATTTTGCCAATCTCGAAAGGATAGAAGTCTGAGTCAACTTTGAGCTGGTAAGAATTGAACTGCCAACAATCGGCAGAGTTAGCCTGCATTCTACAAAACTACAACACCCCTGAGATTAATACATTTGTGTTTGATATTGAAATACACTATAAAGGGACAGAATTTACGTTCACGGTATCATGAGGATAATAACTAGGATCATAACTCCTTTTCAAGATGTCTTGTATCTCCTTCTATCCATTAGACATTTCCGTACAAAGCAAATTTCTAGATAGATTGCTCCTCAGCTCTACAGTAATGTTCAGAACATTGTTAGAATTCTGGCTTTGCAAACAATTTTTAGTTCGAGCATCTTGCTATCTTTCACAGGGAATAAAATAAAAGAATTCTGCAAATAATTTTTGAGATTTGGAAAGGAAGTGACAGTTTACTAACTGTGTCTTGTCAACATCTTCATTACTCTCTCGTCCACTGAAAAATATCTTCATTACTCTCCCAGTCGATTGTCCATTCTGTCTTTGGAGGTCTTCTAGTCCAACCCCCCCATTGTTGGAGGAAATATCCTTCTGGGTTCAGTTCCAAGTGGGGAGAAAGACACTGGAAACGTGAAGGCTGTTTGGAAAGATGGTTTAATGGTGGACAGGATCACATACCTTGGAGCTCTTGGAAGAAGAAAAGGGAAGAGATACTAAGATTCCCTGGCTTTTATATCCTCACTGGCTTTGAACTTCCTGGGTCACAGGAAGAGTATCCTGATTGGTGGATGTCAGAGGTCATAGCTAGCTTTGTAGGTTGTCTGTGTGCTAAGTTTGCTTGAAACTTGGTGGGTGGTGCAATGAAGGGTAACTAAATGCCTCTGCCTGAAGGAGGTAGATCTTTGTTATGTAGAATAGACTGGCCCAGGCCTTAATGGCCCATTAACAATGATGGTGGGAGGGGGCTGAGTTTCTGCCTCTCTGAGTTTCTACTTCTCTTTTAGGGGATATGTTCTGCCTTTTTTAGTATATCCTAAAATATTTCATTTTTCTAGGAGAGGGGTGGGTTTTAACTTCCAACACTATACAAGGGAGGAGTCCTTTACCATTTCAGGCAAATAGTTGTCCAATCTTTTTGGGAAAATCCCAAGCAATGGGGCATCTACAATTTTGGGAAGCAAGCTTTTCCCAAAGCAACCTGATTAATTGTTCTCACTGTCGGGAAATTCCTTCTTATTTCCAGGCGTCACTCCCTATGACAAGCTTCTACCCATTGTGGGTTTTTTTTCTATCCTCATGGAGAATAAATCGATACCCTCTTTTCTGTGCCAGCGTCAATACTGGGGCACTGCAGGGTGTCAAATATAGATCAATAGGTACAAAAAAGGTACAGAATGTAAATAAATTACATTTATTTGTAATAATCCTGGCAACAGGGTGGAGACAACAAATGTAATCCAATTGACAAAAGATGGTGTGAAAACTACCTCTTTGTAAAGCATATCTCAAAAAATATGAATCAAATTAAAGGCCTTTTCAGCTTCTAACAAGATTAAAACAACTAACATACTGTGTCTGCCACTAGATTCAGATATAAATCACCAAGTGAATATTGTCACATTCTATTTTTTAGAGAATTCAGGCAGTAGTGAAAATTATGGATGAAAATATTTTTGTAATCACCTATCTAAAGTTGATATTTTAGTATTAGCTTTAAGCAACAATATTGGTCTACATGTTTAGGTTACATTAGATTAACAGAGTTGGAAGGGACTTTGTATGTCATCTAGTCCAACCACCCACCCAAGCAGAAGACCCTACACCATTTCTGATAAATTGCAGTCCAATCTTTTCCTGAAAGCCAATGATGAAGCTCCCACAACTTCTGAAGGCAAGCTGTTCTATTGATTGATAGTTTTCATTGTCAGAAAATTTCTCCTTATTTCGAGGTTGAATCTCTCCTTGGTCAGTTTCCATCCATTATTCCTTGCCTGGCCTTCAGGTGCCTTAGGAAATAGCTTGACCCCTTCCTCCTCTCTGTGGCAACCCATCAAATATTGGAAGACTACTATTATGTCTCCCCTGGTCCTTCTCTTCACTAGACTAACCAAGCCCATTTCCTGCAACTGTTCTTCATGTTTTAGCTTCCAGTCCCCTAATCATCCTGGTTGCTCTTCTCTGTGCTTTTTCTGGAGTCTCAGCGTCTTTTTTATAATGTGGTGAGCAAAATTGAATGTAGGTAAATGCACATCATGTCAATGTAGTAGCATCTTTATCTGGCTTGAATGTTATTGTTACATGAGTCTTTCTTCCTAAACTGTGCTCAATTTAGCTTCCAAAAAATTTATTCCACTGGAATGCTTAATGTTTTCTGATATTTAAAATCAAAGTGCCAAGTAAATCTATATGCTGTACTATTAAAATTCTCATTGTCGTGACATTTTACTGAGTGAAACTGTGCATCACAGGGCAGCAAGGAAGATTTCTGATGCTCCTGCCAGCTGCCCACAATGACAATGAATTGCAGAAGCCAGCAGGAATTTGAAAGTTGCTCCCACTCCCATTGCTTTTTGTCCATCCTTGGTCATTTTGCTTCTCTGTTTGTGGAGGAAAGGTCTTTGAAGCAATGACCCAATGAATTATCAATTCTGGGATCTATTCCCACTTTTATTTTCACTTCTGGGAAATAAGCTACTCCAGTGGAAATATTACTTTTAACTTGCCAGTTCTTTTGCTAATCTTTAGCCTTACGAAATCTGCAAATGCAAAAGAGGATGTTCCCTTTCATTTTAAGAAATCTTGCAAATTTATGTTCCATAACTATTAAAGCATTTATCAGCTACTTAGTAGTATGAGAAGCTAGTCATCATTAAGCAACTAATGATTGGGAGGGCTAAGCAAAGGCTATTAATCATTGTCAATTAAGTCAGGCAATCTGAGGTTGCTAGAATACAAACCATCCAAAACAGAGAGATTGTTCCCATCCCAGTTTTAAAGTTTTTTCTATGGCCAATACCTTCATTGCTACTGCTAAGCTTATATTTTTTTGGCTGTTTTTCTGGGGAGATGGATTCACTTCCAAACAAAGCATTGAATATAGATGACTTCCATTTTCATTTTTGAAGATGTCTGTGTAGTTCAGGAACATTTTTGTAAACAAGACATATGCTTGAGGCAAAATAGTCCCTTCATTCAGTATATCCCTTTCTAATAATTTGTGTATATTAATTTAAAGATTCTATTAATTGATTGCCAATAGAATCACCAACATGATTGCCAACATCTGATGATGGATATTTAATTTAATTATTTGATTTGTCAACCACTTACAAGATAATAGGTACAAGATAATAGGTATAAAAATAAACATGAGTGTGAATACAGGAAATAGGTACAAATAAATGGGGATAATAGGACAGGGACAGTAGGCACGATTGTGCATTTATGTACGCCCCTTACAGATCTCTTAGGAATGGGGTGAGCTCAATAGTAGATTATTTAAGGTTAAAGAAGTGGGAGTTTGAGGATGTAACAACAGAGTCAGATAGTGCATTCCAGGCATTGACCACTCTGTTGATGAAATGACAGAAAGAGGAGGAGGGGAAGAAATTTGATTATCTGCCACCAAGTTATTGTAGACGCAACTACATAGATATATTTTTTTCCATATTGATATGTCCCTAACCTGATCTTCCAATGTTCCAATGGAGCATCCATCACTTCTGTACCTGAGTCCATCCACTTTGCTTCTTGTCATCCTCTTCTTCCTCATCCTCTTCCTTCCACCTTTTCCAGCACTAGAGCCTCTCAAGAACAAATAAATGAAGAGAGAAGGAATTCTTTCAGGGAGATCCCCATCAGGATCATATTGCATACAGTACTTCTGCATGAATGGAAGGGTCTAATTTGTGTTCGTTGGCAACTCGGAATACAAAATGCTAGACGAGACAGAACTTTGGATTGATCATGCATGGCTCACTTGATATATTTTGCCTCTGTCTTCTGAGTTATGAATAGAGGTTTTGCTTCAGAGAAGGTTATGGAGGGTTGATCATTGTATACTACAGAGAATTCTGTTTCTGATCTTTTCTAAAATTACATGGGCTTGTTAAAACATAGTAATTTAAACCTTACAACATTTTTCTCTTCTTTCCCATTGTACTTTAAGGATGAGTACAATTTTAAAGTAGAGATCAGCACAGCTGAGAAACGCACTAAGCTTTAGGTTAAGTAAACATTTATGCCCAGTTTTCTGTATGAGAAAATGAAGTTTCGCATTCCTGGGCATATCCATACAATCAAAGCTGAAACTTAAGGTTCCCATACATCAATTAATGGACACTATCTTATAACAGCAAATTACACACTTGTTAAAATATTTCCAGCCTGCTTCTTATGAAGTTAGTGAGAAGTCATTAGCATAAAGCACATGAAAAGTTATAACAGTGCTGAATGAGTGGTACTTATGACCAGTCCTTGGAGTTCTGTGCATGGTGATCTGGGTGTTTGGCATACTCTTGACATACTACAGACATCCTAAATATATGAGATACATCCCAGATACAAACGTTTTATCCATTTTAATCCTTTATATACGAGATGCATACGCTTACATCCTTTCTATTTCCGTGCTACTAACGCTGTTTGGATGTTCCATGTACCTTTTGTTTCCTCCCTCTTTCCATTTTCAGCTGCAGCCGATGTGAGTTGAGGGGATGGCCAGAGGATGCAGAGAGGATACAGCAGACGTTTAACGGATGATAACAGACATAGAACATTTGTTACCCGTATATGTCGCGGATGTACATCGTACGCGGTGGAAAGTTCATCCGCTCACAAAGTTTTGTGCAGCTCAAAACTTCTTGCGCGGATGAAATCTCAGTGGACGGATGCTCGAGGGATAGAGCGTATGAAACACGTATGCAGTGAGTACACAATGGATGCATAGCGTTTTCCAATGGATGGCAACCTTTTTTAAATGTTTTATATCCTCTTTGCATCCCTAAGTGCAGTGGGACCGGGGCTTTAACAACGTGAGATGGAAACTTATGTGTCCATAAAAAAAGAAAATTTCTGAGTTCAAAATATCTGATTCTGTCTTTCAGATACAATTCAGGATGACTCAAACTGCACTAGGTGTCAACTCTCAGGAGCTTGACCTGCTCCTGAGTTGCCATAGGCAGGGGGATGGGAAATATGCACTTCACTGCTGCACCAAGGAATTTACTCTTCAGTCATAACAAGAGGCAGTCTGACTGAGCAAGTCAAGGCAATCTCCATGGATACCAGCAATGGCCGGAGGGAGGGACTTCTACAACCCGTGAAATTACCTTGTTGTCAGTGTTCTACCACATTCTAGTGCAAGGCTCTTCAAATTTGGCAAGTTTAACACTTGTGGACTTCAACTCCAGATGTCCTGAACTAACATGACTGGGGGAGGAATTTTGAGAGTTGAAGCCCACAAGTCTTAGAGCTGTCAAGTTTGAAGACCCCTGTTCTAGTGTCTCTTGTTAGGGAATGTGATAGATGACTTACTTTGGGGGGAGGAGGAAACAGGGTCAGAGCCAGGGGTGGGATTCTATCAGTTCGCACCAATTCACTAGAACCAGTTGTTAACATTCTAAGCAGTTCGGAGAATTTACTGTCCTAATCCTGTAAGGAAGGCAGGAAGGAAACATTCTGGTGTTGCTTACAGAAACTGCCTCTCCGTTAACCCTTATTACATTTTTGACAGGACTAGACTTCCTGTCTCAGGAACTTCTCTGGGATTTTTTCCCCTCCTTTGCGTCTGAGACCCAGGTTGACCAAGCCTAGCACCAACTTCCATCCCAACCTGGACCCCAGACTGAAGGTGACACTGACTCTGTGCCACCTGGCCTCTGGAACCACATACAGAAACATGCAGTATGCCTGGAGGGTGCCACACAACACCATCAGCAAAGTGGTCAGAGAAGTGGTACAGGCCATCATAGAAGAATACGTGGAGGAGCTCCTCCAGTGCCCCACCACTGAAGAAGGCTAGAGGACTGGCCTGCAAAGCTCCAGCCAACTCAGGGTCCACTTATTAAACTACAAGGGCTTCTTCAGTATCATCCTCTTTGCCACGGTTGATGCTGACTACAAGTTCATCTACACTGATGTTTCAGGCAATGGGTCAGCTTCAAATGCCCAAGTATACAATGTAAGTGACCTCAAGGATGGGCTGGAATGCAACCTCATCATGAGTTTTCCAGATCCAGACCCCCTACCCAATGACACACAAGATGTATCCTACATCATCATTGGTGATGACACCTTCTCCCTCAGAACCTACCTCATGAAGCCCTACACTTCAAGATACCTCACCCGTGAAGAGAGGATCTTCAACTACAGGCTGTCCAGGGCAAGATGGGTGGTGGACAACGCCTTTGGAATCCTGGCCAACAGGTTCCAGATACTTCTCACCACCATGCAGCATGAGCCACACACTGTGAGGAGCATCATGGTAGCTTGCTGCCTCCTGCACAATCTCATGCACACCCGCTACCCAGTCTTGCAGAACAGGCTTGTGGACCACCAACAAGGGAATGGGGACATGGAGCCTGGTTAATGGAGGCAAGGACGAAACCTGATAGACACTGTGGATGTACAAGGCCCCAACAGAGCTTCACATGAAGGGAAGAAGCAGCGCAACCTACTGAGACACTGGTGCAACTCCCCAGCTGGAGCAGTGGAGTGGCAAGACAGGATGGTAAATGTTTAAAGGATGCTTCCTTGAGACTGTCTCATCACATCAGATTGTGCCATGTATGTTGAGTGGTCCTACAATGAATAGGGCATTAATAAAGAGCTTTGTTTATTTTAAAATGTGTTGATCAATGAATAAATAGTTATTGATAAATAAGGTCCATATGTGTGGCAGCTGGGATGGTGGACCATACAGTCCCACTATGATGGTGGACCATACAGTCCCACTTGGACTGGAGGTTTATCTATCCCACAACAATCCTTATCTATCCCACAAGCATGCAAAGGCTTAACCATTTTTTCAAAGTTTTCACCAACACTTTATTAAGTAAAAAAAAAGAACCAAGTGTCTTAAACAAAGATAACCTTTATTAACTTTCTTAGGTAAACTTTATGACTTTATTAAAAAAGCAAAATGAACCAAGTAAAGTGTCTTAAGCAAAGATAAACTGAACAAGTAAACAACTCAGTCTCTGACACTATTCTCAGTCACTCTGAGTCATGTCCATGGTCTCAGCTGTTAAGCGGATAGGGACTGTGGAGGTGGCTGTGGCTTGAGTGCTGGTCTGAGGCACCATTGGGGTGCTTGGCCCCGAGGGTACAACAGGGGATGGTGTGTTCAGGAAGCTGTCCAAGAGCTGACTCAGTCCCGTGAGGTTGAGAGGCCCCTCATCAAGGACTTGAGATGTCAGGCCCAATACTGATGACAGATTGTCCATTGACGGGCTTGGCTGTGGGGTGGAGGAAGGAGGAGTGTAGTGGGGCTGTCTGGTCTGCAGCTGGGTGAGGAGTGGCATCTGTGGCGTGCGATGAACCTGGGCCTGGACTGGGAAGGTCTGTTTTTGCTGTGGGAAGTCCTGGTAGTCGTAGCCTTGGTAGGTGAGGGGCTGTTGAAAGCCGTGGAAGGGCTGTGACATCACCTGGGGTGGAGGAGCATACCTGGACTGGGTAGGAGCAGCTTCAGCTGGGCCTTGAGGGTTGTGCAGAAGTGCTGTGATCTTCTGCTTCATCACCTGGTACTGGGCCTCAGGCAGGTCCCTCAGGGTCTGGCTCATGTAGGTGATGAAGGTGTTCCGGCCCGAGGATGGTATGTTGCTGTGGACCAGCTGAGAGAGAAGTTCTGTGCTGGTCTTCATTGTGTCCCTGATCTCCAACAGCACACTGTGGTTCTGGCCCTCCAGTCTGCCCCTCTGCCTGCATCCTCTGGAGCTGGGGGTGGGGGTGGGTTGGCCTCTGGTGGCTGCTGCTTCTTCCTCCATTTGTGGCACCAGAGCATCATCCCCCATGGGATCCTCCAAGTCTGCCAGCATGGGGAGTGCAGCTGTGGGGGGGGTCTCTGCCATGAGGCCCTCTGAAGACACCTGCCTGGACAGGGTAACTGGTTCCTGGCTGGAAGAGGACTGGCTGTCTGTGGGCTGTCTGAGGGAGAGGGGTGTCAAAGGGGCTGCTCCTTGGTGGCAGATCTCACCCACCAGGAAACTGCACTTGGCCATGACATATATCTCCTGGTCAGTGAGCTTGACAGCGGCCTGCCTGGATTTCTTGAGGTGTAGCTTGCCATACTAGGTGTGCATGTGCTTCCACCATCCCAGAAGTACTTCTGCAGTGTACCCCAGGATATCTGCCTTGTCTCTCCAAGCTGCCTGCTTCTTCTTGGTGTCCCAATACAGTCTGCGGCCCTTTCTCCAGAGGTACTCGTTCTCCCTCAACCGTTCCAGCACCTCATCCTCATGCTCCTCGGAAACAGTGTACTGTTTCCTCTCTCCCTTCTCCTTCCCTTGCCTTTTCCTCCCTCTGGCAGGGGCTTGAGCAGAAGGGCCTTCAGGGGCTTGAGCAGCAGGGCCCTCAGGGGCTTGAGCAGCAGGGCCCTCAGGGGCTTGAGCAGCAGGGCCTTCAGGGGCTTGAGCAGAAGGGCCTTGGGGCTTGAGCAGCAGGGCCTTCAGCAGCAGGGCTTTGAGGGCCTTGGGGCTGGTCCACCACAGCATCATCATCATCAGCAGCATCAGGTTCAGAGTCAGTGCCAGGGGGTGGGATGCTGGTTCTGTCCTTCTTGCCACGGCTGGAACGAGTAGGCACGGGCTTCCTCTTCTTGCCTGACTGACGAACCATGGTGTTCCTGCTAGATGTATGTGGCAGCACGTCTTTCCCCGTATGCTGACTGCATGCGTGCTGCATCCTTTTATATCCACGGAGCTGATGCAATTCCTTCTCCCCGCATGCGCAGTGAACACTTTGCATCCGATATACATCTGCACGGCATCCCCTTTGTTTCCTATAGGCATTTGTGATGCATCCGCTTCATCCACTATGCATCCGCCCCTTCCGCTATGCGTCCGCTTCGAAATTCTCCCCCAGAACCCCTTCGGAGGTGTCATCTGCTACCATCTGCTGTCATCCGCTAGGCTTCCTATGAACATCCCTTTAACATCCCCGCTACATACTACCCATGTCCGTTCTTTTCTATTCTTTTCCGTTCTGTTTATGCAAAATTTTACCACTTTTAGGAGCGGATGACAACGGATGAAGCCGCCCCCAAAATTTTGCTCGTCCGCTGTGTCCTTTATGCATACATTTTGCGTCCATTGGCCAGTGGGACCTAGCCTTTAGAGAAAAAGCTGGACTCTGCATTCTTGATGCATCTTTAAAAAAAAGACCTATTCTATGGACCACATCACAATCCCAAAATAGCATCTTTTGTACCCTTTTTTAGCCTTTGGGGTCAACTGTTTGTAGAAGTTGCTATTGGAGGTTTCTATTATGGGAAATGGAAGATCTGATTTTTCTTCCCATTCAATCCAGCTAACCACTATGTAAACTCTAAGAAATCTCAGTGGTTTTCTTCTTCTTTTGTTTCTTTTAAATATTCCCAGCAGTAATAACAGGATTCTAGTACTGTTGACCAATGTGGTTCCAACTAAAAAAAATAAAAAAGGGCTGAATAGCACTTTTTTTTTTCAGTGCTCTTATTTCACATTGCATGAATGCCTGTCAAATCATAAGAAAACTGCATCGTGTGAGTTCTTTTTTTCTGAATACATGGGTTTTATATCCATCCTAATCTAAGGAATCTTAAATTCTATCCCTGGTAAGGACCTGGAATATGAGGGATGGGTGTCAAAATACAAGACAATGGATGTCAAAGAACAATCACAGCCCTGCCCCCTTTTAATGTGCATCACAGGGGCAGAAAATGAAGGGAGATTGCCCATCAAGCCCATCATCCTGATGTTTGATTTTGACCTCTCCAAAATTCCACAGGATGGATATTCTTATTTTGAACTTTATTAAAACAGATTTCAATAGCTATGTGTCTGTATTATGCTTATCCCATTTTAGTTTAATGTTCATGATATTGTAATAATAATAATAATAACAATAAAAATATAAAGTAATATGATAATATAATATAATGTATAGTATAGTATAGTATAGTATAGTATAGCATAGCATAGCATAGCATAGCATAGCATAGCATAGTATAATATAATACAATACAATACAATACAATATAATACATAATTCAAGATAAGATTATTTTGCATAGTATTAAATTATGTAAAAGACTGTTAATGTATTGATTTATAAAGAACTTTAGGTTTGTTCAGCAAAGCGTATAGCTAAAAAGGTGATTTGCTTTTCAAAAAAGATACTGTCCTACTGGAGTTAGAATACTGGATTGATGTATGTCTTTGAATTGGGCCTTTATCAATCTAATGGATAGACTCACCACACTAATTATTTTTCACGTTTGCAGTGTTTCTTTGTTGTTTACATTTTTCTTTGTATTTTTTATCAATTAAAAAAGAGAGAGAGAAAGAAAAAACCCTTCATAAATGTATTTGATTCATTAATATAGGAAATAATTCTCAAAAATTCATCTTCATCTGAAGAAAGATGACATTTATTAGTATTATTTGTAGCATATTCAAAACACCAAACACCAGACATTTTATATTTCTGCTTCAGTTTTAAATCTGTTTTAAACTGGTTACTTTAATACTTTTAACTTTTGTAATCAAACCATTTAGAACTCTAAAGCCCCTGTCACACTGCACCAACGGATGGAAAGAGGATGTAAAAGGGAGAAAAACACTTGCCATCCGTTGGTTAACGCGATGCTTCCGTTCTGTACTCACTGCCTCCGTTTTGCTTCCTCTATCTGTCCAGCATCTGTCTATTGACATTTCATCCACTCAAAAAGTTTTGAGCTGCTCAAAACTTTCTGAGCGGAAAATGTATCCAACGCGTCCGTTCTGCATCCGCTAGGCATACGGGGGACATGCATTCTGCATCCGTCGGCATCTGTTATGCATCCGCTACATCCGCTAGGCATCCGCTGCGCATCTGCGCAACTCAAATCTGCTCCAGTGGTAAACGGACACAGGGAGCAAGCGGAACGGACGCGGAATGGACGTGCAGCATTAGTAGCACGGACGGAGAAAGGATGAAAGTGGATGCAGCACGCAAAGAAAGCATTTAAAATGGAAAAAAACGTTCACAGAGGGGACCTATCTTGGATATTAAGGATGTCTAGTGGATGCCTAGAGGATGCAAAAGGACACCTAATGGAAAACCTATATTGCCTATAAAAAGGGGGAGCAACTCACCTTGATCTCACTTTCAGCCCAGCAGCCCAGCTGTGCAGACCTCTGCAGCCTTCATCTGCCTCTTGCTCTTCCACAGCATCCAGTCATGTCCACCTTGGATTGTAACACAGTCCTTTTGGTAGCCACCATCGTTCTGCAACAGTGCAAAGCCATCTACAGAGTCTGTGAACTCTACTACGGGAAGAAAAGGAGGCAGCCAAGAAGCGTCTGGGTCCAAAGATGGATCAGGAGAAGAGCAGAGTATGGACTGTACAACAAGCTGATGGTGGAGCTCAGGAACGAAGACCCTCGTGCATTCCAGAACTTCATGAGGATGCCTCCAGCCATGTTTGACAAAGTTGTGCAGCGGCTGACACCCAGGTTGACCAAGCAGAGCACCAACTTCCGGTCCAGCCTGGAACCTGGGCTCAAGGTGGCACTGACTATGCGCCACCTGACCTCAGGGACCACCTACAGGAGCATGCAGTATGGCTGGAGGGTGCTACACAACACCATCAGCATTGTGGTCAGAGAAGTGGTGCAGGCCATCATCAAAGAATACCTGGAGGAGCTCCTCCAGTGCCCCTCCACTGAAGAAGGATGGAAGAAAGTTGCAGAGCAGTGGTATCAGAGGTGGAACTTCCCACACACCGTTGGAGCCATAGATGGCAAGCACATGGCCTGCAAAGAGCCAGCCAAGTCGGGGTCCACTTATTTCAACTACAAGGGCTTCTTCAGCATCGTCCTCTTCGCCATGGTCGATGCTGACTACA
This sequence comes from Laticauda colubrina, assembly GCA_015471245.1. Lineage (NCBI taxonomy): Eukaryota > Metazoa > Chordata > Lepidosauria > Squamata > Elapidae > Laticauda > Laticauda colubrina. Next base: position 25,003,447 of record BLBF01000041.1, read on the forward strand.
AGTTCATGTACATCGATGCTTCAGGCAATGGGTCAGCTTCAGATGCCCTGGTATACAATGCCAGTCATCTCAAGGAGGGGCTGGAAGGCAACCTCATCGTGGGCTTCCCAGATCCAGACCCCCTGCCCAACGACACGCAAGATGTGCCCTACTTCATCATGGGGGATGACGCCTTCTCCCTCAGAACCTACCTCATGAACCCCTACACCTCCAGATGCCTCACCCATGAAGAGAGGATCTTCAACTACAGGCTGTCCAGGGCAAGGCGGGTGGGGGAGAACGCCTTTGGCATTCTGGCAAACAGGTTCCAGGTACTTCTCACCACCATGCAGCATCGCCCAGAGACCGTGAGGAGGATCGTGGAAGCTTGCTGCATCCTGCACAATCTCATGCGCACCTGCTACCCAGTCTTGCAGAACAGGCTCGTGGACCTCCAACAAGGCAATGGGGACATGGAGCCTGGGGAATGGAGGCAAGGGAAAAACCTGATAGACACTGAGGATGTGCAAGTCCCCAACAGAGCCTCACGTGAAGGGAAGAAGCAGCGCAACCTCCTGAAACACTGGTGCAACTCCCCAGCTGGAGCAGTGGAGTGGCAAGACAGGATGGTAGATGATTAAGGGATGCTTCCTTCAGCCTGTCTCATCACATGGATGAGATTGGGCCATGTATGTTGGGTGGGCCTACAATGAACAGGGCATTTAATAAAGAGTTGTGTTTATGTTGACATGTGTGGATGAATGATTACATTATTATTGATAATTAAGGGCCATAGGTGTGGCACCTGGGGGGGGACCATGCAGTCCCACTATGCTTGAACTGGAGGTTTGTCTATCCCACAGCTATTACCCATTCCCAAGGTATCCTGCCCACCCCACTGCTATCCTTACCCATCCCACAAGCATGCAAAGGCTTAAACCCTTTCTAAAAGTTTCCACCAAGACTTTATTTAATAAAATAAATGAGGCAAGTGTGTGATGCAAAGATAATCTTTATTAATAACAAGCTTTAAAAGAAAAATGACCCAAGTCAAGTGTCCAAATAAAGTCTACAGGTAGCCACCCAGTCTCTGGCACTCTTCTCACCACTCATCTCTAAGCACCAGCAGAAGTACCACCACCAGAAGCAGCAGCATCCGCTCTTTCAGAAGCAGCATCAGCAGAAGCACCAGCACCAGGAGCAGTGCCAGCAGAGTAAGCACCAGCAGAAGCACCACCGCCAGAAGCAGCATCAGCAGAGGAAGCACGAACAGAAGCACCACCGCCAGAAGCAGCATCAGCAGAGTAAGCACGAGCAGAAGCACCACCGCCAGAAGCAGCATCAGCAGCTCCTCCAGAAGCAGAAGCAACAGAAGCCCCAGCCCCAGAAGAGCAAGCCCGTGCTGCAGAAGCCCCAGCAGAAGCAGAGTGAGGGCCAGGGGGTGGGAGGGTGGCCCTGTTCCTCTTGCCAGGGCTGGCAGCAGATGGCTGAGGCTTTCTCTTCTTCCCCATGGTTGTGGGTTTGCTGGCTGGCAGCAAGGCTGGCAGGCAGGCAGGCAGGCAGGCTGGCAGGAAGGCAGGCAGCAAGGCTGGCAGGGAGGCTGGCAGGGAAGCTGGCAGGGAGGCTGGCAGGATGGCAGGCAGCAAGGCTGGCAGCAGCGCTAGCAGGCAGGCATGCAGGGCAGGCTGGCAAGGCACTTGATGTGTCTGGAAGCAGGTCTTTCCTCTGAATGGTGACCTGCTTGGGAGCTGCCTCCCTTTATATCCGCGGGGCTGACACAATGCATCCTCCCTGCATGCGCATTGAATGCTAGGCATCCACTAGGCTTCCGCTGTACATCCGCTTCATCCACTTAGCGTCCGCTCTGCATCTGCTGTATTCATTCCGCGTCCGCTTTGCTGCGGTCCCCCGGAAGCCTTGCGGATGTGCCATCCGCTCTCAGCTGCTTCCATCTGCTAGGCTTCCATGGACCATCCACTTTCCATCCGCCCTACGTCCTCCCCCTGTCCGTTCCTTTCCGTGTTATCTGCTCTGGTTGTGCAAATTTTTGCCCCTTTTGAGAGTGGATAACAACGGATGGAACATTTTTCTCGTCCGCTGTGTCCTTTTTACAAACGTTTTGCATCCGTTGGCCAGTGTGACAGGGCCTTAAGATTATTTGTAAAGAAGAATATTGAGATTAGCAGATTCAGTGATGTGTTTGTGTGTGTGTGTGTGTGTGTGTGTGTGTGTATAAATCTGAAGTATAGTAATGCTGTGCCTACCTTCTTGCAGATATGATTTATCATGCAACTTTTAAAAACAAAAACAACTAACTAAGATATACATACCAAATTACCTCTAGATTTTGTTGCCATACAAAGTTGGCAATTAAGGAATCTATTCTAAATATCATCAATTTTGGATTATCAAATTCCCAAAGCATTATTAAATCTAGATATCAATAAAAAAATAGGAAACTGCTTTACACTGAATGAGTCCACTGATTCTCTTTAGCAAAAAGATATGATCAGTTGTTATATGGACAGCAGCTCTTCAGAATTTCAGCAAAGTTTTTGAAACATGGTCTGCTGCTTTCAATGAGTTTGTACAGACGAGGCCCTCTAAACAATACCAACCAAATATTTTTTCTTCTTGGTCAATTATCAATTGTCAAGATTTAGTGGTAGAGTCATTGTTTCAGTGGTAGACACATTCCTTGCAAAATTAGGCATTAGGCTCCCAAATCTATAGAGAGGATTAGGAAAGAGTGCAGAGAATAAAGGAGTGTCTATACTTTATTGTTTGCTGTCCCTGAGATGCATTGATTCACTATAAAAGAGGGAGTTAAGTTAAGGCAAGAAGCAATTGATGGAAGCTTATCAAAGAGAGATCCAACTAAGGAAAGATTTCCTGAGAATAAGAACAATTAAGCTGTGGAATGGCTTGACTCCAGAAGTTGTAGGTGCACCATCACTGGAGGTTTTTAAGAAGAGATGAGACACCATTTGTCTGGCATGGTAGAAGGGTCACCTGTTTGAGCAGGGGGTTGGACTAGAAGACCTCCAAAGTCCCTTCCAATTCTGTTATTCTGTTATATTCTGCTAAATACTATTAGCAAGACTATTCCATGTAGCATAGCTGGACCATGTACCTTCTTTTGTACAACTTCCATTTCCCTTGGCCTCCCCCTAAAGCAGAGGCTGGCTCAGGAATTCTGGGAGTTGAAGTCATACAAAGCCCACTGTTCCCCACCCCTGTCCTAAAAGCATATAGTTAAAGTATAACAAAAAAAAAAAAAATCCAGGCCTTCTGAAACTATATTTCAGGGAAATTTAGAATGTGATGGGTTATTGCAAAAGATCAAAAGAAAAGAAAAGAAAGAAAACACCTACCATGTTCATTTGAACATTGAATTTTCAATCCCTCTAGCCTTTCCTCTTAATCAAGAGTTCTTTTTTTTAAAAAAAAACCTAAAATGTTGGGTGGCCTGAAAAAGTTGGAAACTTAAATTACAGTTTCAAAATTATATTCTCAGAATATATTCAGTGCAGTTTACTCCCAGCTGCATGGTTACAGAGGACTGTTCATTTCCCCAAATGAATCCTTTTTGCAAAATAAATAAATCCAGGAATGAGCAATGTGGCTAAAGAGGTGCTTTTTATTTAATTTAGGGCACAAATAGGTGCCCAGACCTAACCAGTACACTGCAAAGGAATGTCTCCTTTAACAGTGGCATTTGTCTGTATTTATTTTTGGAAGTGAGTTAAGCGACATAATTCATAATCAGAGGTGGAATTTCCAGAATAACCTCAATCAGGTGGAGTCAGCAATGGATTAGAAGTAGCAATGTAAAAATTCCTGCTTGCAGCAGGAAGTGAAAATTATGATTCAATGAAAAGAGATCTGATTCAATTTTTCTTTACTGTACCCACTACCCATGGAATTGAAGTCACAAGATTATGCCATCCCTGAGCATTTGTGTAGGGCTTTTAAATTATTTTTGACTGGCTTACGTATACCCTCAGGATCAGAGTTAGCATGGTGGTACTGGTTGTAATATTAATCAGCTTTGTAGAGTTGCTTTAAGGCTCAGATCCAATGTTATATGAGCAACATCCACCTGCCATGACAGCTTTGTCTTGGTAAAATCTGAATCTGTAATAACCTTTGGGATATCTTTCCCTCTGAGGTCAGATTGGTTCTGATCTTGCTGGCCTTTCAGGAAGACCTGGATACCTCCTCCCCTCCCCAATCTGTGAAAAGTGACCTATAGCTATTGAATTCTTGGTCACCTTGACATATATAAGGGGGTGAAATATGATTGACCTTGCTTTAAGAAGGTTAGAAATGGTTAGTTGTCAACTCGTAAATCATTCCTATGCCTCTTTCCGAGTTGCCATAAGAAGGAGGAGGGGGAGGAGACCTGAGGAAGCAGTGCGGCAGATAAAGGCCAGAAGCACATTCCACACTTATCTTGTGGAGATTGTAGCCTAGGCTATTGGATCTTCTGCCCTCAAAAATCCTTCATTGGAGAGTGTGATTGATGATACTCAGCCCGGTGAATTTGTTGAACAATCTGATTTATGACACTCCAGGGGAGTGGGAGGAAACAGGATCATAGGTGATAGTAAATCACATGCCTCAGAGCATTCATTCATGCTCCTAATAAAACATTTGGATTCTTTTGAAGCTTGGCTCAAGGCTCATGATTTAATTAGGGCAATAGTTGGAACCCTGACAGTAGTATTTAGATGGGAGGCTATCAAAAAACAGTTGTCATCCTAACATGATAGAGAGCATCAAATACAAATAAATATTTGTGTTTGTAACATTTGTAAATTACAAAATTAGGGCACTATGCCTTTAAAAATGGAAAAAGAGGTTTCCCATCTCCAAAGAACCATTCTACTATGTGGTACTTATGGAGGATTTTTGCTAAGCTTAGCTGCCAAGTTGGGAATCAACAGAAGTTAAAGTATTGCAGCATCTGTACAGACCTCTGATATCTCAGCTAAATTATCTTGGAACAACCCTGGTGACAATTAGATTTACCACACACAAAAAGAGAACATTTCCCAAACTTAATTGACATAGGAGTAGAGAGGTGTTAATCAAATAGATCACAATGTATTGGTACCACCATCACAATTAAACTTACAATATTACTTTTTGTAATAAGTTAGTTGTTGAAGTACGGAAATAAGTAGCACTTGGCAACTTATAACATCATTTGAAAATCTGTTAAAAATAGTTCATTTTAGAAAAAAAAACCTATTGTTTTGAACAGAAACCTGGGACTATTGGAATACTTTTGGGGCTTTGAGAAATAGATTAGGAATTAATATTCCATGCCTTCTACCTCAATGCACAAGGGACCTTTCATCTCTGCCATTCTAGTTCTCCCTCAAAAATAAACTTGAAATATCAATCAGAATCAGAATAGAGCCGGAAGGGACCTTGAAGGTCTTCTAGTCCAACCCATTGTTCAAGCAGAAGAAACTATACCATCTAAGACAAGTGTCTCTTCTTAAAAACTTCCAGTGATAAAGCACCCACAATTTCTGAAGGCAAGCTGTTCCATTGGTTAATTGTCCTCACTGTTAGGAAGTTTCTCCTCAGTTCCAGGTTGCTTCTCTCCTTAATTAATTTCCATCTGTAGTTTCTTGTCCTACATATAGGTGCTTTGGGAAATAAGTCAACTCCTTCTTTGTGGCAGCCCCTCAAATCTGGAATGCTGCTAACATGTCACCCCTAGTCTGTCTTTCCTCTAGACTAGCCAGTCCAAAACCCTGCATTTTTACTGTCAACATTGAAATAGTGAGATGAAGTGGATGAGAATTTCCTAGCCAGTTCCAGTCCAATCTACCAGCCTTTGTCCTTTGAATAAGTTGCGTGCTGTCCTTGCTTGTGTTCTAATTCTGAGGTCACCAAGTACGTAACCGGAGTTCTTAGCGAGGATTAAACCTGTATAAACCACACCAGGCATTCTTACCCTCACTTTCTATAAAAGATTACTTGGCCTCCTGAGTCACCTTATTATCTTATCACTTCATTCTAAAGGGTGTGAAGGAAAAGGCGAAAGAAAAGGATAAGAACAGCACAATACTATTTTATAGTATCATTCTCAACTCTCCTGTATCTTTTCACCACTACAATTTAACGAGCAAAAATTTCAAGGAAACCAATATTTCTCAGAAAAGTATTTATACCTGTTCTACAGCTTCCTGTTGATAACAGTGAGAACAGTTTAAAGAGTCCAGAGCAATTGCTAATGTATTAGTCATTAAAGAGTAACTTTATATATGAATAGGTAATTTTATTAGACAGAGAAATAATCTGGGTGACTATACTGAACACAATGGAATTGTTGGAGGGGAAAAAGATGATTGTGCCATGTAGAAATAGATTGAAGGAATTTTACATGTTTTGATTACCTTCTGATCAGGTGTTTAATAGTTCAAAATGTTCTTCCGTTTTTTTCTTCTTTTGAGGCAAAAGAGATTAACAGCCAATAGTTTTGCACAATTATTTGAGGAACAAGTTAGTGTGCTCAGAAATTATTCTGGTTATTCTATAAAATTAGATATATGGCAAATGTTGTGGGATCAAAATTATAAATTAACAATGTTCACTGCATCCAAACAAATATATATAAAATGTTTTATAGATGGCACTTCTCAACAGTAAGATAAACCAAGATGTTTAAAGACATGTCAGCTAACTGCTGGAAATGTAATCAGACTCCTGGCTCATACTAACACATGTGATGAATGTGCTCAAAAGCCAAGGCATACTAGATAAAAATACATACTTGGATAAAAAAAACCCAGAAATATATCTGTTGAGTATCATGCCAGAATAATATAATGAAGGGACTATGTATTTAATATTACATGTGTTAGCACCAGCTAGAACTGTATTTGCAGAATACAGGGAAAGTGTGGAGATCCCTACAAAAGAGAAGATAATAATAATAAAAAATACTAGAATGTGCAGAAATGGATATATTAACACTTGAAATTAAAGAGACGAAAGATATCAAATATTTTGAAACATGGGATTCGTTTTATCAATGGTTAACTAACAGAAACAGAAGTTAGAACATTTACAATTATAAGAGAAGGATTAATTTTATCATGAAGGTTCATTATGATATGTTTATTATCAATATGATTTAGTAATAACAATTAAGTTAAGTTAATAGTACATGGAGAAAACATTATATGATCACTATCAATGAACATTATGATTATGATGATTGCTCAAATTAACTGTAACCAGACAACACACTGTTTAGACATTGAAATTGTTGCTCTTTCTTTATGTAGTAAAATCTGTTTTTAAAAAAAGAAATTAGATTTACACATGCTAAGCTCCAATCCTCCTCTCCAACCCAAGTCTATGCTGGCTTGGGCATGTCGTGAGGATGGCTGATAGTTGGATTCCGAAAGACCTCCTGTATGGAGAATTTGTGCAGGGAAAGTCTAGAGGGAGATCATCACTGAAATATAAGGATATCTGCAAGAGGGATCTAAAGGCCTTGGGAATTGATATAAAACAGCTGGGAAACCTTGACCTCTGATCATTCAGCTTGGAGGCTAAAGACGCAGCATGGCCTTCTTCAATTTGAAAGGACACTCGTTTGGCAGGCTGAGGCAAAGAGGCAGTCCTGGAACCAGTGAAATCTGGGAACTGGACAAGAGACAGACTGTATCTGTCCTCAGTGTGGAAGGGATTGCCACCCTCAAATCAGCCTTTTTAGCCACACTAGGTGCTGTTTTAGGACCTCTTTTCAGATCATGATACCATAGTCTCTTAAGACTGAAGAATGCCAATTAATTAAGCTCCAATCTAGTTTAAACCTCTAGTTTAAATGGGTAGTTCACATATTACACTAATCCACAACCTTACTGCCATATGAATGCTGTTGATTGTCTATGGCCATGATGGCGAACCTATGGCATGCTTGCCACAAGTGGCATGCAGAGCCATTTGTTCTGGCACACGAACCGCGGGCAAACTTACCTCACTGCATATACATGTGCCTCACAGCTTATTTTTCTGATGGTTTCAGGCCTTTTTCGGCCTCCCAGAGGCTTGGAAAAAGCCTCTGCAATGCTTTTCAGGATGAATAGGCCCATTTCATCACTTCCTGTAATACCAGAAGAACGGGCATACTATGTTCGTGATGCATCTGGCCCGTGGGCCACCAGTTTGACATCCCTGGTCTATGGAGAGTCTCAGTCAGCCAGGTCATGGTTGTCCTAAAGGTGCTTTTTCAAAAGACAATTGGACATTTTTTTTTCTTGAAGACATTTCACTTCACATCCAAGAAGGGAACTGTTTAGAACTGAAAGAAGCTTCTTGGATGAGAAGCAGAAAACCAAAGTCCAATTACCTTTTCAAAAAGCACCTTTGGGAGAACTTTGTTGATTATCTTAGGAAACATATTACTCTCCCCCCTTGCAACACAGGAACTTATTCAGAGAATGGGAAGGAAAAGCTTTTGAGATTTACTGTATTCTGAATCGTTCTTTAAAATTACCCATTGTGTGGGTAATTGCACTTAAAATTCCACTAGATATATGTTTTCAAAAATTCCAAGATGGAAGAAAAGCCATTAAGGCTAATTATTATGCAAAATATTCTGGGAAATATGGCAATTCGCATCTGTAACATTTTCGACCTTCAGAGGTTCATGTTCCAAATGTTCAGAGTATAGGAAGCCAACCCCTGATTTCTGATTCTGGTGAAAGTCTGTTCCTGTTTTTGAAGATAAATAATTCTATTTAAATTATTCCCAAGAGATCCTCCTAATTTCAGCAATGAAATAACTTTCTGCTGAAAGATCTTTGTTTGTTTCTGGTGTAAATATTCCATGCAACCTAAGTCTATGAAAAAATGAAGTCATGTAAGAAATTACTCTTACAAAATCCTGCTTTGGACTCAGAAGACTCTGTTCTTGGATCAGATGCTAAAGTGGGTGGTTGCTGACTTTAATGCTGATTAAAAAGCATTTCAATTTGGCTTATAGTTTGATTTATGGTTTGGTGGCTTTCATGGCTATTCTATGAAGTCTTCTTCAATTTCGATGCCTTCTCAATATATAAACTTCAATTCGCAGAATTTTCATCAATTTTATATTGATTGGGGAATTAATTGGAGATTAAAATTCACACAACTGGAGGGTGCCCTGATGAAGGGGTATATTAGCCTATACCAAGAAAGAGACAGTAGAAATATCATTCTTATTTTTCCTGATTTTTGAGGCTATTGATCAGAGAATAGTTCTGAACTTCAGGCCCAAATTGTGTTTGGTATTCTTTTATTTTCAGATTGCTGATCCCAGAATAGAATGTACTGTTATTAAATATACTAAATATTAAATATATTAAATATAACAAACTCCTTGTAAGTCCATTCAAAATTAGCCAATAAAGAATTCTATTCTGTTATAAGAATTCTACACTATATTTGCGATGAGGTCTGGAAAAGATGCCCAGTTGGACTTAATAGCATGGAGCACTGGAGGTAGGCACATGGTATGGCAACAGGAGGTCTTGTAGATAACTGGGGCCTAAGCCATAAAGCATACAACTTTCTACATCGCAGAAAGCAATTTTAATTGGGCATCAAGTACAGTTATTTCAACATAGAGTGGATACTGACATCTTCAAGATATGACCACATTTGCAGTTGTTTGCAATTATTAGACCACCATCAAGGATCATTCCATAAAGAGCAATCCAGCTCTGAAGTGACTATTGTATTTGCACCAATACAGATATCTTTTGTCTATGTAATATGAGAAATATACTTTTATTTAACATATGCCAGTAGTTTTTAAAATGTTTACCAATGATCTAAATTGATTGCTTATTGTACCCTATTACTATTATTAAGTGTTGTACCTTATGATTCTTCACTCTTGATGAATATATCTTTTCTTTTATGTACACTGAGAGCATTTGCACCAAGACAAATTCCTTGTGTATCCAATCACACTTGGCCAATAAATAGAATTCTATTCTGTTCTATTCTATTCTATTCTATTCTATTCTATTCTATTCTATTCTATTCTATTCCTATTTCCAATTCCAATTCCAATTCCAATTCCAATTCCAATTCTATTCTATTCTATTCTATTCTATTCTATATCTACATCTTGTTTTGTTTTCTTGTTTTGGTGTTTTTTAAGTTGACATCTTTTTGTAGACCACTCTTGGTTCAGAAGCAATGTATCTTTCCATCTATATGTACTTTGATATTGAAGTCACCTTTAGAGACACAATTGAGAAGCATTAGGAATTTACACATTACAACAGTTATGGGAAATCTGTGATATGTATGTCATAAGTGATATAGGAGATAACCAGGCGGAGCCTGGGGGGGGGGGTGTCAAATGCATCATAAGTCATGAGTTCCTGTGTGTCCACAAGAGATCTAAGCCCAGCCCACCTTGAATGCCTCTCTTATTTCTCATGCATTTCCCTTAAACTGCTTAGGCCTCAACTTCAGCCCTAGTGTCACTGCTGCCATTCAAAACGGCTGCCTTGTGCCTTTCCCCAAACTTTGAACTTTGAAAAGAAACTGGAGAATTATATTTTTCCAGTATTTCTTTAACTCAAAGCATAAACATTATCTGGGTTTTTAAGTCAAGGCTGATCAACTTGCAAAATAAATGAATATAGCAGTCACTGGACTTTCCATTCCCAAGGGAAGTGGGTAGAAAGAAGACCTGGTCAGATAAAGTATAGGATTAGAGCACTTTTTTTTCTTCTTCAAATTTTGAATCTGAACAATACTAAAGAACACAAAAAGTTATCCTCCTCACCCAAACTCTTTTTGTAAAATGCATAGCAAGCAAGGCATATTATTTGAAATTGCACATTAGAGATGATAGAAAGGACACTTCACACAGGAAGAAGAAGGAACCATGTTCTTTAAAATGGACCCTGTGGTTTAAAGCTACCATGTAATCTGTGCCTGTTATTCTACAATGTTCATGAACTCATTGTCAAAACAGTTGGGTATACTTTGTCAAGTTATTTCCGGCCTCCTGCTTCTGAAGAACTGCATGCTAAGGCAAATAAAACACAGTTTCTGCTTGTTTGCACACTATGACTTAGCTAGTAATCCTGTAATGCATTTTTGGAAACAAGTGCCAATTTCTCCACAGTTCCATTTCATATTTAGAAGAACTGACCTTCAGTTGAATCTTTGATTAATCATTCTTGGCTTGGGAAATTGCATTTGCAAAAATGACAGGAACTGATTGTGAATTTCAGAATGATTCTAGAAAAGCAGCTGGAGAGCAAGGAAAACAAAAATAATCCCCAAAGATTTTGTTGTAGATATTTGTAGATGCACATTGTGAAAAAAATTTGCAGCATCAGATTGACTGTGCAGCGGAGCGACATGGAGTTGGGGAGGGTTTTTTTATTTTGCTTTTTAATATTAAACTGCTTTTATAACTTAAACTCTGAAAGAGTCGGGTGTGATGTCTGAACAGAGCTGATTTTCAACATTCTACAAAATTCTCTGAGGGTTAAAGCGACTGAAATATTGACTGAGATCAATCAATAGAATGAACCTGTTCAGTCTCCATTTCATGGGCAACTAATCCATTTTCAAACTCAGCTCAAAGTACAGGTATAGTCCTTGTCTAGCAGCCACAACTGGCAATTTTGGTCGTTAAGCAAAACTATCGCAAAGTAAAATTGGTACTGTGCTTACAACCTTCAACTTTCCTTTGCTTTACAGATCTCTGAAGGTTGCTAATATAAGGAATGGCTGTAAAGTTACTTTTTATATCAACCTACTTGCCATTGTGAGTAGGCACACCTATGGACAAGGCACCATGTAGATGTTTGCAGTAGGAATTCTAGACAAGAATAGGAAGATTGGGCAGTAAAATCCTAATGTACTATCCAGGCTTTAAGATGTGAAATGAAGAGGAGAAATAATAGTGGCAGGTCAGAACTGGCATTACGTCCAAAGAAAGAAATCTCGTTGGCAGGTAAACTAACATAGGTGGTAAAGAGGCCCAGGACTCCCCATACAGCACTTCCTTATTACGACCATGGTTTTCAAAATAGCTTGTCATTTGATCATGGGTTCCATATGGAGTGGTCATTGGCCATGGTGGCTATTTACAGGGGCAGCCACTGTGGTCATTTCACCATATGTCTTTCAAAGGATTTTCTCAGAATTATGCAATTAGCTACTCTTCTTGTTGTCTATAGAGATTCTCATTCATCCAGGTCATGCTTGTCCCAAAGGCGCTTTTTTTCAAGAGGCAACTGGACTTTCTGGTTTTTCTTTGAAGACATTTCGCTTCTCATCCATGAAGCTTCTTCAGCTATTCTTGGATGGGAAGCCAAACATCTTCAAAGAAAAAACAGAAAGTCCAGTTGCCTCTTGAAAAAGCCTCTTGTTTTTTGTGTTATTCCCACCGTAATGTAGGGCCTCAGTACAGCATCTCACTCACCACTTCGTCCAGTCTGCAGCATCTCTCATGTCTGAATCTGGAGCTTGTATTGGATTTGCTGCATAATGATGCAATGTTGAAAACATGGCCAACCTGTCACAGTGTCTGATGCCTCCCCTCCTCCTTTCTTATCTGGGCTTGGGACTGGCAATGGCAAAGTTAAAGTGCAGTTAGTTACTTCCGGTTGGAAAAGTTGTTGTTGCATTGCTACTGCGATTGAAAAGGTACATTGAAAGGAGTGCATTATAAGAATACACTATGAAATTAAAACTACAGTGAAGCAATAGTCCTTGTTAACAGTGAGTTCTCTTTGCATTGTTATAGATGGATTTTTTTTGGGGGGGGGGAGAATCTCCACAAAAATTGCATGTGATATATCTGTGCTAATTTATGCTCTGATTACCCCTCGGTGCAAAAAAAAAAATGTCTATAGAGGGCAGGTTAAAACCAAGAAAAGGGATTGTGAATCAGTGAATTCAGCTTTGATCAAAATAATGCCGAATACTACTCCTCATCCAAGAAGCTTCTTCAGCTCTGACTGGATGATCCTTCCACATGGCACACTGAATTTGGTGCTTAATGGAGCTCTGCAGGTTTGCCAATGCACTGGAACCAAGAACTACCTGCACAGGATGAACTGGCATGATTCTTGTTTTTATCCAAATTAAAGCAATATGGAATGTAAACAACTAAAAGGAAGTAAGGGGATTAATTATCCATCAAATATGTCATTTTTTCTTAATGTGGCTGTTCCTCTCGAGTATGAAATCTCACATGTTCATCTAAAAGGAAAACATCTAGAAGACATAAAAATGAAGAGAAGGAAGGTTATTTTCCAGCTTCTTCATATCACACAGTTCTCTATGGATCTGTAAGAATGTCATGTTATTTTTGCAAGGATGGTTCCTACTATAGTTTGCAGGAGCACCACCTAAAGACTACTTTGCCATCTCACAGAGTTTTGGGCCAAAGTCTCCTTCTATTAATAGTATACCAGGATCACAGGGTCAACCATAAGAGGTTTGCCCAGGGTAGTTTTTTATGAAAGTAAGTTAAAAATAGACAAAAGTTCTAACTTGGTCAAACGTTAATTTGGTGAGATAAAAATAAGAACTGCATAAGATAAAAATAAGTACCTTGCAGGCCAATAAAAACATGAGTTGGGTCACTAGGTCTTTTGCAGTTGCTAAAACTGTAGAATAAGCATAACCCATAACAATTTGGTCTTCAGGATACTTGCAAGGAAAGGAATAAAAGTTAAGTAAAGTGATAAAGTTTACTTAAATAATAAAGTTAAGTGATAAAACTGTGACTTGATGCTTCTGAAGCTGCTGTAAAGATAGAATGGATATATGTTGAATATGCACTTTAATTCTTGCTTTTAATTTACGAAGACTTTATTCTAGTTGCATGCATTAATTCAGCAAGCTAGAAGTTATGATGGCACTGAATGATGGTGGAATCAAAACCATGTTAACCAGAAGATAAGGATTTTACTTTAGGTATATTTTTCTTCAGTTTTGACTATGCCAACATCTTCCTCACCAGATTTCAACCACCCCACCACCACCACCACCATTAGAAGTGGACGTCTATGGAGATACGCAGTCATCCATGTCATGGTTGTCTCAAAGATACTTTTTTTCAAGAGGCAACTGGACTTTCCAGTTTTTCTTTGAAGACATTTCACTCCTCATCCAAGAAACTTCTTCAGCTCTGACTGGATTATCCTTCCATTTCCCACCATCCAGTAAGAGCTGAAGAAGCTTCCTGGGTGAGAAGCAAAACGTCTTCAAAAAAAAAAAAAAAAAAAAACAGAAACCCCAGTTGCCTCTTGAAAAAAGCATCTTTGGGACCTAGAGGTGAACCTTAATTTTAGAACAGAATAGAATAGAATAGAATAGAATAGAATAGAATAGAATAGAATAGAATAGAA
>BLBF01000041.1:25017843-25068187 GCA_015471245.1 Laticauda colubrina
AATAGAATAGAATAGAATAGAATAGAATAGAATAGAATAGAATAGAACAGAACAGAATTGAATTCTTTATTGGCCAAGTGTGATTGGACACACAAGGAATTTGTCTTGGTGTAAATACTCTCAGTATACATAAAGAAAAGGTACATTCGTTAAGAATCAAGAATCATAACGAACAACACTTAATGATAGTCATAGGGTACAATCAACAGTCAAATCACACAAGGAAACAGTCAATATAAATTGTACAGATACAAGCAACAAAGTTACAGTCCTACAATCACAAGTGGGAGGGGATGGATGATAAGGAGTGGTGAGAAGATTAACAGTAATAGTAGTGTACACTTTATAAATAGTTGAACGGTGTTGAGGGAATTATTTGTTTAGCAGAGTGATGGCTTTCGGGAAAAAATTGTTCTTGTGTCTAGCTGTTCTGATGTAGCATCATTTTGAGGGAAGGAGTTGAAACAGTTTATGTCCGGGATGTGAGGGGTCTGTAAATATTTTCATAGCCTTCTCTTTGACTCGTGCAGTATACAGGTCCTCAATTGAAGATAGATGGGTAGTAATTGTTTTTTCTGCAATCCTATTTATCCTCAGAAGTCTGTGTCTTTCCTGTTGGGTTGTAGAACCAAAGCAGACAGTTATAGAGGCGCAGATGATAGACTCAATAATTCCTCTGTAGAACTGGATCAGCAGCTCCTTGGACAGTTTGAGCTTTCTGAGTTGGTGCAGAAAGAATATTCTTTGTTGTGCTTTTTTGATAATATTTTACTCACCCATGATCCAGCTCAATATTTTGTCAGAATCTTTCCCATTATCTGCCACTAACTTCTTTCACTAGAAACTCTGGACACTATATCTGCAATATTTGATTTCTGTGTGCCATGTAACTATTGTGACAATTTGTTTTAAAATTACATTCTTATCTTATTTCTCTGCTCAACCAAACTTAAAATAATAGAAATAAGAGAATTGACTCTATTTTACTGTAAGCTGCCCATACGTGAGATGGCAGGTGTCAGCCTTCAAGATTTTCTACTATTGCTTTGCATCTTTCAGCTGTCATAAGAAATGTGGGGGGGTGGAGGAGGGGATGAGTCTAGGAAGTATGCTGGAGATGTTACATTTTTCTGTTGTTTAAATGAGGGGGGGGGAGCATCCATCAGAGTTAGGTTTCTATTTCTCGCTTAGCTTTCTTTTCTCTGCACAACTGCAACCCGTTATCAAAGTATGCCAAGGTCAACAGACAGAGGCCTCATCATCACCTGAAGATGCCCACATCATCATATTCACAATTTCTAATTGGAAGTTTCATCTGAACTATTGGGGGTGGGAACATTTCCATCACTTTGTATATGTGATTTGCGCACCTAATTTCTCAGATTCAGAATTCTTTGATTGCTACCACTTCATTTTCAGTAAAAGATAACTTTTCTCTAACTAAAGAGTCTAAGTCTTTCTTTCTTGGATTTTGAATGGAGCACCACACGACATTTTTCTGAATCTCATTCTACCAGCCCACCTGGAGAAAACACCCAATTTTCTTCCGAGGGGGCCTGAACATCATGTCATCTTCAACTAGTGACCAGGAAGATCTGGGAGCCATTGGAGGGCAAGATTCTTTGCTGGTACAGGAAGCCCAATCGTTAGCAGAGCTCAATCTGGAAGAGGATCCAGCTGTGAAGCCCAGATGGTCAGTGGGGGTTGGCTGGAAAGATCCGGAGAAGGACCCCCTCCCGGGATCACAACCACCCGCCGGCGTGGAAAAGAGGAGCCATGGCAAGAGAGGGAAAAGAGAAAACTCTCACTGGATCAAGCCAGGAGACTCCTTAATGAAGCCTTTGAACAACTCCAAGCGGCACAAAGGTATGAAGGGGAATGGGGAGTAGCCCCAGCTAGAAGAAGCAGAGCAGCCCCCTCTCCCATAAATCAACCCGAACCAGCAGCAGTCCCGGGGCCCCCAGTGGGAGGTGTAATTCCTAGAAGGCATAGAGCTCCTAAGTTGCCTCCGTTAGAAGTCAAGTACGGGGGAAATCCCAAAACCCTGGGGTTTTTCCTGGCCCAAGTTTGGAGCTATATGGAAGAACACGGGGAGGATTTTTCGTCAGAAGCAGCCAAAGTGAGATGTGTTCCCAGGGCTCTGGAGGGAACAGCTGCAGAGTGGATGGTGACCCTGCATAATGATAATGCTCTCAAGTTGATGAATTATAACCTGTTCATGACTGCGCTGCGGGCTAGGTTTGAGGACCCATTGGCAGAGCGCAAGGCCCAGATCAGGATGAAGACCATAAATCAGGGGCGGAGGTCAGTGGCTGACTACACCCAAGAATTTAGACAGTTAGCAGGTCATATCCGAGGCTGGTCCCAGGAAGCCCTGATAGAAGCATTTAAAGATGGATTAAATGAAGCTGTGTATCAGAGATGCATTGCTAGAAGAGACCCAAATGACTTGCAGATGTGGTACTTCCTGGCAGAAGAAGTGGAAATTGATTTAACCCGAAGCAGACGGCAGGGAGGTTCTGGTGGAGCATGCCTTCCTCCCCACATCCTCAAGAGGTCCACAAACCTCAGATGGGAGGAGCAGTGGCAAGACCCAACCCCTCTGCCTGTTTCCGATGTGGGAAGGAAGGTCACCGGGCTGTGAACTGCAAAGTCAAGCTGGAACCAAAGGGGGTGCCAAAAGAAGGGAAGAAACCTGAAAAATCCCCAGTGAAGCCTTGCGAAGCGGTGCTAAAGACCATGTCACAGTGAACCAATGGATGCAAAGAGGATGTAAAACGGACAAAAAACCTTGTCATCGGTTTGAAAACGCGATGTACTCACTGCCTCCGTTTGGCTTCTTCTCTATTCGTCCAGCATCCATTTATTGATGTTTCATCCGCTCCAAAAGTTTTGGGCTTCCCAAAACTTTTGCGTGGAAGATGTATCCAGTTTGTCCATTCTGCATCCGCTTCGCATCCGCTACGCATCCGTTATGCATCTGTTACGCATCTGCTATATCTGCTTGGTGTCCACTGCGCATCCACGCAACTCGCATCTGCCCGGATGCAGGGAGGAAGTGGAACGGACGCAGAACAGATGCAGAACGGATGCAGAATGGATGCCAAGCGGAAACAAAGCGTTTAAAATGGAAAAAAACGTTCACAGAAAGGACCTATCTCGGATATTAAGGATGTCTGCAGGATGCCTAGAGGATGCCTAGAGGATGCAAAGGGACACCTACACTGCCTATAAAAAGGGGGAGCAACTCGCCTGCATCTCACTTTCAGAATAGCAGCCAAGCTGTGCAGACCTCTGCAGCCTTCATCTGACTCTTCCTCTTCCACAGCATCCAGTCATGTCCACCGTGGATTGTGACAAAGTCCTTTCGGCAGCCACCATCCTTCTGCAACAGAGCGAAACCATCTACAGGCTCTGTGAACTCTACTACGGGAAGAAAAGGAGGCACTCAAAAAAAGTCTGGGTCCAAAGATATTTCGCCAGAAGAACAGAGGACAGACTGTACAACAAGCTGATGGTGGAGCTCAGGAGCGAAGACACTCGGGCGTTCCAGAACTTCATGAGGATGCCTCCAGCCATGTTTGACGAAGTTGTGCAACGCCTGACACCCAGGTTGACCAAGACAAACACCAACTTCCGGCCCAGCCTGGAACCTGGGCTCAAGGTGGCACTCACTCTGCGCCACCTGGCCTCAGGGACCACGTACAGGAGCATGCAGTATGGCTGGAGGGTGCCACCCAGCACCATCAGCTTTGTTGTCAGAGAAGTGGTGCAGGCCATCATCGAAGAATACAAGGAGGAGCTCCTCCAGTACCCCTCCCCTGAAGAAGGATGGAAGAAAGTTGCAGAGCAGTGGTATCAGAAGTGGAACTTCCCCCACACCGTTGGAGACATAGATGGCAAGCACATGGCCTGCAAAGCACCAGCCAAGTCGGGCTCCACTTATCACAGCTACAAGGGCTTCTTCAGCATCATCCTCTTTGCCATGGTCGATGCTGACTACAAGTTCATGTACATCGATGCTTCAGGCAATGGCTCATCTTCAGATGCCCAGGTATACAACGCCAGTCACCTCAAGGAGGGGCTGGAAAGCAACCTCATGGTAGACTTCCCAGATCCAGACCCGCTGCCCAACGACAAGCAAGATGTGCCCTACTTCATTGTGGGGGATGATGCCTTCTCCCTCACAACCTACCTCATGAAGCCCTACACCTCCAAATACCCCACCTGTGAAGAGAGGATCTTCAACTACAGGCTGTTCAGGGCAAGACGGGTGGTAGAGAACACCTTTGGCATCCTGGCCAACAGGTTCCAGGTACTTCTCACCACCATGCAGCATAGCCCAGAGACCATGCGGAGGATCGTGGAAGCTTGCTGCATCCTGTACAATCTCATGCGCACCTGCTACCCAGTCTTGCAGAACAGGCTTGTGGACCATGAACAAGGCAATGGGGACTTGGCGCCTGGGGAATGGAGGCAAAGGCGAAACCTGATCGACACTGAGGATGTGCAAGGCCCCAACAGAACCTCATGTGAGGTAAAGAAGAAGCGCAACCTCCTGAAACACTGGTGCAACTCCCCAGCTGGAGCAGTGGAGTGGCAAGACAGGATGGTAAATGCTTAATGGATGCTTCCTTCAGATTGTCTCATCACACGGATGAGATTGGGACATGTATGTTTGGTTGGCCTACAATGAACAGGGCGTTTAATAAAGAGTTGTGTTTATTTTGACATATGTGGATGATTGATTATATCGTTATTGATAATAAAGGGCCATAGGTGTGGCACCTGGGAGGATGGACCATACAGTCCCACTATGCTTGCACTGGAGGTTTATCTATCCCACTGCTATCCTAACCCATCCCACAGCTATTACCCATTCCACAGGTATCCTAACCCATCCCAAAGCTATCCTTACCCATCCCACAAGCAAGCAAAGGCTTAAACCATTTCTAAAAGTTTCCAGCAAGACTTTATAAAAAAAAAGAAATGAAGCAAGTGTGTGAATCAAAAATAGACTTTATTAACAACAAGCTATTAGACAAAAATGAGTCTCTGGCACTCCTCTTGGTCGCTCAGTCTCAGGGGTGAAGGGTACAGGTGCTGTGGAGGTGGCTGGTGCTGGAGTGCTTGTCATCAGCTCCTCCAGAAGCAGAAGCAGCAGAAGTCCCAACCCCAGAAGACCGAGCCCGTGCTGCAGAAGCCCCACCAGAACCAGAGTGAGGGCCAGAGGGTGGGATGGTAGCCCTGTCCCTCTTGCAAGGGCTGCCAGCAGATGGCTGAGGCTTGCTGTGCTTCCACATGGTTGTGGGGTTGCTGGCTGGCAGGGAGGCTGGCAGGAACCAAGGCTGGCAGCAAGGCTTGCAGGAAGTCTGCCACCAAGGCTGGCAGGAAGGCTTGCAGGCAGGCATGCAGGCAGGGCAGGAAAGGCAGCCAATCCTTCCGGCAGCAGGTCTTTCCTCTGAATGGCGACCTGCTTCCGAGCTGCTTCCGTTATATCTGTGGGGCTGAAGCAATGCATCCTCCCCGCATGCGCAATTAACACCAGGCATCTGCTAGGCTTCCACTGTGCATCTGCTGTGCATTTGCTTCATCCGCTGTGCATCTGCTCTGCATCCGCTTCATCCATTCCGCGTCCACTTTGCTGAGGCCCCCCGGAAGCCCTGTGGATGTGCCATCCGCTCCCATCCGCTTCCATCTGCTGGGCTTCCATTCTGCATCCGCTTTGCATCCGCCCTGCATCCTCCATGCGTCCGTGTTATCTGCTCCGGTTATGCAAATTTTTGCCCCTTTTGATAGCGGATAACAACGGATGGAACATTTTGCTCCTCTGCTGTGTCCTTTTTGCATCCGTTGGGTAGTGTGACATGGGCTTAAAGATGAAAGAGGTGGGAGAGGTCGCCTCTCCAGTGGGAGAGGAGTCAGAAACCCTGACTACCCCTGAAGAGAGCGATTGCGACTCGGAAGGCGACTTCCTGATAAGTCCAAACAAGGGCCCTATGACCATTCCGGTGAAGTTGAGGGTACCCACTTCAGGGGTTGAAGGGGAAATGCTAGCCCTTGTGCCCTCTGGGTGCACAAGGTGTGTAATCAACACAGGAATAGTGGAGAAAATGGACTTGAAACTAAGACCTTTAAAAATGCCCATTGCTTTTTGCCAATTAGATGGATCAGTGGCTGGGGGTTTCCCTGCACGTTTTATCACGGAACCTGTGGAAATGACTATGGGAGAGCATAATGAGACTCTGCGTTTTATTGTGGCCCCTGGGATGAAGCAACCATTAATACTGGGATTACCCTGGCTCCGGAAATGGAACCCCCAGGTTAACTGGAAAAAGGGGTCATTGCACATACGCACCAATCAGCAACCGGAAAAGAAGGGGTGACCTCAGTCGAAGCTTCAGAATCTGATTGAAATAGCTTCCACAGGTATCGAACCTTTGAAAGGGGAGGAGAAGATTCCAAAACAATATTGGGGTTTAAAGGAAGTATTCAGTGAAAAGGCCTCAGATGAGTTCCCGCCTCACCGGTCAACAGATTATGCAATTGAAATTTTACCTGGGGTGAAGCTCCTGAAACCAAAGTTATACTCAATGACCCCATGAGAATTAGAGGAACTAAGATTGTTTATAGATAAAAATTTGGAACGTGGTTTCATCCAACCTGCTAGGCCCCATGTAGCAGCCCCAGTGTTGTTTTGTGAAAAGAAAGATGGCTCCAAACACTTGGTGGTGGACTACAGAAATTTGAACTCTATTTCCATGGAAAACGTGTACCCTCTCCCTTTGATGATGGACATGCTGGCCCACCTAGCCAAGGGAAAGATTTTCACGAAGTTGGATTTGAGAGAAGCATACTACCAAATCCGAATTAAGGAAGGGGATGAGTGGAAGACCACTTTTAACTGCCCGATGGGTTGCTTCCAATTCAACGTTCTTCCTTTTGGCCTACAAGGGGCCCCAGCTGTATTCATGCAGATGATTAATCAGGTGTTACATGAACATTTATACAGGGGGGTTCTGGTTTACCTTAATGACATCCTTATCTACACAGAAACTCTGGATGAACATGTGAAACTGGTGCGGTTGGTTCTAGAGAAACTGTGTGCTGCTAAGTTGTATGCTAAACTATCCAAGTGTGAATTCCATCAAGAGAAAATTGACTATTTGAGATATTGCATTTCATCTGAGGGCATAGAAATGGATCCAGAGAAGGTGCGTGCCGTATTGGAATGGGCTCCCCCACATACCAGAAAACAACTTCAGAGCTTCTTGGGATTTGCAAATTTTTACCAGCAATTTATCCTGACTTTTGCTAAGATAGCAATGTCTATCACAAATCTCTTCAAAACTAAAGGAGAGGTGAAGCCAAGACCGAGCAAGCCATTGGAGTGGTCTATGGAGTGCCAAGCAGCTTTTGGAAAGCTAAAATGACTGTTTGCTGCAGAACCAGTGCTAAATCACCTGGACATGGAGGCTCCTTTCATGATCCAAGCCGATGCGAGTGATGTGGCCATTGGAGTGGTGTTACTTCAAATCAATGAGAAAGGGACCTTACAGCCTTGTGCATATACCTCCTGTAAACTATCTGAAACTGAAAGAAGGTGGGCCGTCTGGGAAAAAGAAGCTTTTGCAGTCTGCTGGGCCTTACTGACCTGGAGACATTTCCTGGAAGGAGCAAAACATCCATTTGAGGTATGGACTGACCATAAAAATTTGGAAGCCTTAAAAATGCCTCAGAAGCTGTCCCCTAAATAAGTCTGCTGGGCCCAGTATTTCAAGCGGTTCAATTTCTCACTGAAGTACATTCCAAGGGCTAAGAACTTCATGGCGGATGCTCTCTCTAGACTACCCCAATATAATTGTATTCGCCAGGAAGTGATAAGTCCAATTGTTTCAACCAAACATCGAGCCACCCCAGTGATCACCAGAACCCAAAAGAAGAAACAAGAAGTGGATTTATCAAATGACCTAACCGCACAACTAAAAGAAGCCTTAAAACTTGATGATTGGTTCTTGGCTCATTCGAATGACCGTACGGTTAGAGATGGTTTGGCTTGGTTGAGGACCAAGTTATATGTGCCACAGATGCTGAGGGCTCAAATACTACAACAAGCTCATGATTCTAAAGCAGCTGGTCACTTTGGATTTGTGAAAACCTTACACCTGGTTAAGCGGCAATTCTGGTGGCCTACTTTAAAGAAGGACATTGAAGCTTATGTAGCTAGCTGTCCAACTTGTGCTTTGGCAAAGAGACCTCCTGGTAAGCCAGCAGGGTTGTTACAAAATGTTGCTAGACCAACAGCCCCCTGGAAGGAAATCTCTATGGACTTTATAGTAGAATTACCCGAAAGCAGTGGAAACACAGTTATTTGGGTGGTAGCTGATTTGTTTTCCAAACAAGTACATTGCATACCTTGTTCCAAGATTCCATCTGCAAAGACGTTGGCTAAACTGTTTATTTCACATATCTATAGGTTACATGGTGTTCCAGAACGCATAATTTCTGACAGAGGGGTCCAATTTACCTCAAAATTTTGGAAAGAGTTCCTGAAGTTGATAGGCTCCACCCAGGGCTGAAGCCAATGGGGCCTGTGAGAGGACTAATGCAGTGTTAGAACAGTATCCTAGATGTTATATAAATTATCAACAAGATAACTGGTCCGACTTACTACCATTTGCTGAAGTGGCATATAACAACTCCGTACATAGTTTAAATGGATTTACTCCATTTAAAGTAGCTTTGGGACAAGATATTGTACCCATACCTGAACTTCCTCATGAAAGGCCTAACATCCATTCGTTGGATGAATGGATAACTCAACTCCAACTTAACTGGCCAGTAACATGTAAAGCATTAGATGAGGCCCATCAAGCTCATAAGAAGTTTGCAGACAAGGAAAGATCTCCACAGAAATTATATAAAGTGGGAGACAAAGTTTTCCTGTCCACTAGATACCTGCAAACCACTCAAAAGTCGAAGAAGCTTGGTCCTAAATATGTTGGTCGTTTCACAATTGAATGGATTATAAACCCTGTTACAGTCCAGCTGAATTTACCAAAAACTCTTCGACGAATTCACCCAGTTTTCCATGTTAGTTTGTTAAAACCTGAACATACTTCTGATTTAAGACCCATCCAGGCTGACCCTCCCATACCAATACTGATTGGGGGTGAACAACATTTTGAAGTTAAAGAAATTCTGGACTCTCGCAAATGGAGGGGTCGGCTCCAGTATCTTGTAGCCTGGAAACATTTCCCTTCTTCACAAGCCGAATGGGTTAACGAAAACGATGTTAAAGCCCCTAAGTTGATCAAAGCATTTCATTCCAACTATCCTGATAAGCCCTAGGAGTGTATTCATTTGTAATTGTCTAAATGATTAATTATTGTCTTTATATTTTTCTCCTCTCTCTTTTCTAGGACTGACAGTTTTCTTTTTCTAGGAGGGCCGAATGTCAGCCTTCAAGATCTTCTACTGTTGCTTTGCATCTTTCGGATGTCATAAGAAACGGGGGGGGGGAGGATGGGATGAGTCTGGGAAGTCTGCTGGAGGTGTTACATTTTTCTGTTGTTTAAATGAGGGGGGGGGGGGAGTCAGGTTTCTATTTCTCGCTTAGCTTTCTTTTCTCTGCACAACTGCAACCCGTTATCAAAGTATGCCAAGGTCAACAGACAGAGGCCTCATCATCACCTGAAGATGCCCACATCATCATATTCACAATTTCTAATTGGAAGTTTCATCTGAACTATTGGGGGTGGGAACATTTCCATCATTTTATATATGTGATTTGCACGCCTAATTTCTCAGATTCAGAATTCTTTGGTTGCTACCACTTCACTTTCAGTAAAAGATAACTTTTCTCTAACCTAAAGAGTCTAAGTCTTTCTTTCTTGGATTTTGAATGGAGACCACATGACAGCAGGCTAAAAAAAATGAATATCTCATTCCCCAACTAGACAAAACCTGCTAAGGATTCCCTCCGACTGCACAAAGTTCAACTATTCCAAAACAAATGTATGTTAACCAGAGTGATGTTCAATATTCTGCCATGCATTTGTGCAACATGTTACAGCTAGTATGAGGATTAAAGGTGTAACTCAGCAGACAGGAAGATCTGTACACTGTGAGATTCAAAAGGTTTGAGCTATCTATAGAGTTGAGCACTTTGAAAATGACCCAGACAAGTACTTCTGATGTCAGAACAGCATGACACTTTGCGACTGTTCAGAAAAAAAACCTAATCCTTTTCAGACCTGCACACAAGCCTGAAAAGAAGATTATGTTGCTTTAAGAAATCCACTTATTAGAGCTAATACTATTCTATTCCTCCCCCCCCCCCCCCCCCCCCAAAGCTAGCATAAATCCTGAAGGAAGTTCACCAGCCTTAGGACAACCACATTTCCTTATTTTTTTGTTCATTTAGATTAGTGTTTTTCAAACTTGATAGCTTTAAGATTTATCAACTCTCAGAATTTCACATATTTTAAATTTGCCAAGTTTGAACAAACATTGGTTTAGAGTAGACCATCTTCTCAAAGAATGCTAGAGAGTTTGACTTATCAATTTCTTGTAGCTTAAAGTCATCCTGTGGTCCACAGTAACTACTATTTGGTGATTGTTTCCATGAGCCTTGAAGTGTTCCGTTGGTCCTATAATGGCGAATTGATAACTTACCACAGGTTAGATCTGAACACTGATGGCTTCTTGGTATTCTTTACCCAAATTTCAAGTGCCTTTTTCAATTAACAAGTTTTATTTAGGAAGCATAAGCTTTCATGCACTGCAACCCACAGCATCAGCTGCATAGAATGGTGAGACTGATGTAGGATTAAACTGGGAAGAAGTGAAGAAAGGGAGAAGAAGTTAGCTTGGTTATGAGATATCTCTCCCCCCGCCCAAGTTTAAATCCCACATCAATCAAAAGGTTATACCTTTTAATAAAATGCCTTAGTCAGAAAAGATGTTCTCAGGCTATGATTTTTTTTTGTCACTATAGATTGATGTGACTGGTCCTCCTAAATTGGTAGGTAGAGAAATTGGATCCGTTTTTATCCTCTTAATTTTTTTCAGTCTAGGGGAGACCTGAGCAGTTTACAATTTTCAGGCCACATCTGACTCTTTGGCCATCCCTGTCAGGCTTGTGTGGATTGCTTTTATTTTGAAGTCAACTGTTCCCCCCAGCCCCAAATTTATGTATGTGTGTGCATTAATGCATACACATCTTCATAGCCCTGTTGGCGAGCCCTCCATGATAGTCCCAGTTTCTCATGTGCTCTAGGGCCAGGGGTGGGATTCAAAAATTCCTGCAACTGGTTTGCTGCCTAGTTGCTGGGTGGGTGTGGCTATTATGGCCATGGCCTACCAGAACATCCTGTTTCCAGCTTCCCCCGGGGCCCTGGGAGGGAGAAAACAGCCTCCCCCGGGCTCTGGAGGCCCACCGGAAGTTGGAAACAGGCCCATTTTGTGACCTCCAGTTTTTCTGATTTTTTGCCTTTCCAAGGGTCCGGAGGCTTCCCCTGGGCCTCTGGGAGGGTGAAAATGGCCTCCCCGGGGCTCTGGAGAGCCTCCAGAAGCCAGAAACAGACCCGTTTCTGGACTTCCTGGAGGCCCATTTTTCCTCCTCCCAGAGTCTCTGTGCAGACCCTGAACTTACCTCTATCAAAAATGGGCTATGTGGAGACTCCTCGAAGGGGCATGGTTGGGTGGGCAGAGCCAGCCAGTTGGTTGAAATATCGCTTTGGCAAACCAGATATAACTTTAATACCCGGTTCATCCAAACCAGTCTGAACTGGTACAATCTCATCCTTTGTTGGGCTTAGCCATGACATAACTCTTCTGAGTGAAAAAGCTCTATGGAAGGAATTCCTTACTGAGTTCTCTTGGGATTTAATAGAAATATGGGAAGCATGGTAGAAACATCATGGTCCAAATAAAGAGTTAACTTATATTTTAAGAATTTTAAAGAAATAATAGTGCACAAAGAATGGGGAGACACAAATTATAGTTCACCCTCAGCCACGGATGCTGCTTATGTCTTTGGGCCAGTTAACAGAACAAGGAACAGAATAACAAAGTTGGAGGGGATTTTGGAAGTCTTCTAGTCAAGCTCAAGCAGGAAATCCTGTACCATTTCAAACAAAAGATTGTCTCTACTTAAAAATGTCCAATGTTGGAGCGCCCAAAACTTCTGAAGGCAAGCCGTTCCACTGATTAATTGTTCTAACTTACAGGAAATTAATTCTCCTCTGTCACTCCAACCTACGTAATGGTGGGGAAAAATACAAGCATGTTAGTCAAACTATGGATGGTTAAAATGATTTGGAAGAAATACATTATGACAAGTCAGTTGGAGACTATTTTGATATCTTTCCAAAGTGTACAATACTTACTGTACTGTTACTGTACTGTACTGAACAATTCTGAAGTTCTGATGGTCCCATGATCATGTGACTGCATTTTGGGTCCTTGGCAACCAGACCATATGAGATGATTTGACACAGCCTTCATTTGTGGCCATTTGCAGTGTCTCATGATGATGTTTTCCCACATTTTTTTTTACAAGAAACGAACAATGGGTTTCCTTAATGATCAAGGCATTTGCTTAACTTTTTGACAGCAGCATTTGATTAAGAAGGACTGCAAAAAGGGTCAAGTCAGTCATGTTTTAGAACCATCATGACTAAGACCATAATGAGCAGGCTTCCTTCTAGTCATAAGTTAAGGACTTACAACCAGTGGTGGGATTCAGCCAGTTTGGAAGAACCAGGTGTTAACTTTCTGAGCAGTTTGGTGAACTGGTTGTTGGAAGAAATCATTAGGGCAGAGAACTGGTTGTTAAATTATTTAAATCTCACCACTCCTTATGACCACAGTGTACATTGGGTTCCACAAAAGTGTTGAACCTCTCAGCTGACTTTTCACAGGCTTTCATGTGAGGATAAAGGAGTCCTGTTTTTACAGTCAAATCAAACAGACAAATTTACTAAATTGACTGCATAAAGCAGAAGTCTCCAAACTTGGCAACTTTAAGACTTGTGGATTTCAACTTCCGATTTGGGCTTCTTCAGTGATGGACCAAAATTGTGATCATCCATGGTTTTGGTCCATTCTCACCGCTGGAGCACCCCAAGCCGCCTGGATTTGGGGCTGAAGCCACCTTGTAGAGGTGGTGAAGAATGGGGAGCCATCAGCAGGGTTGAGGAGAGCCACATCTCTCCTCCTCAGCTGGCCATTATTCCCTTTCCCAAAGGCAGTTGCAGCAGTGGTCAGAAATGGTCACCTCAAAGAAGAACCCGACCGGACTAGATTGTGCAGGAGGAAGTTTAAAGGAGAAAGTTTGACTGACTGGGTTGAATGGAGAACATCTATTTCAGGTACCTCGAAACCTGAATTTTAAAGACTAATAGTTTTCCTAAAAAAGATTTTAAGCTGTGAAAGAGAAAGGGAAAGGGAAAGGAAATGGAATTGGCTTTTTTTCCCTCTAACATTGACAGTTTTAACTGACTGAGAACATTGAGACATTAATAGGCTATTTCTAGCTGAAAATAAAGTGTCAGAGGGATAAAGATTCTTGGATAATTTAAAAACTTTCTTTAAAAAAAGAGAGAAAGCAGCGGAGGGAAAAAGGAAAAAAGAGGGTGGAATCTGGAAAATGGAGGAGACCACCTGCAACTTAAAAAAAAAATTGATAGTGGATTTTTAACAAGGCTTGCAAAAGATATATTGTATCTGAAACTTTGTTATAAGATAACAAAGCCCTTGGAAAGAGAAAGTGAGAAAAGAAGCAAGAAACAGTTTTGGATTATTGGATGATTCCTGGAACTTTGAAGACCAAACAAGACTGAGCTGCGCAGGTCAACTAGAGCTAGGAAAAACCCCACCTTCCTGCGTGACTACGTCACCCACGTTGGACTGAACAAAGAGGGGAGGGGTGTTCTGTATGGAACTTGGTAGGTTCCAAGTACTTCATTCTGATTGGCCAAAAAGGCTACTTACGGATTGGTTCACTAGGAACAAATCCAGGAAGCCGCCAAACAGCGGGAAGAATTAAATAACTGTCATTGGCCACAAGCTGGCAGGCTAGCCGCTATATAAAGGGCTGCCGCGGCTTAGGCCATGTTCCGTTTCTTTACCTAGTGGTTTGAAATAAAGAGTTGTTGTTTGGAACCCAGTCTCCTGCGCTTCTTTCTGGACAGAACAAATTTGAATAAGAATAATAACTTTACTGACTACTGTTAATAACTATTGTCTGGTTTTTTATTTAAAGACATTAATAAGTAAAATATGAAATATAGATGATTAAAGTGAAAGACAACAGATATTAGTAGGTAACGTTTGTTAAAAGAAATAGAAATATAAAAGATTGTTATTAATATTAATGGCAGAGCTGTAGTTGAACAGAATAATTATTCCATTTACTATTGTTATACATATATACACAGATATATCTACATATATACTTTTTTCTTTTAAGAATTTAGTGTGTATTTTAAGGGAATGTACCAAGCAGATTCGATTGAAAATAGATATGTGTTATAAAACAGAGGTTAGAAAATGAATGTTATAACTGTAAAGGTGTAACTTAAATTGTCAAATAAGATTTGAAAAAAAGATACAAAGGTGTTACATTCCAGTCTAATAATTACAGGGGAAAATTTGTTTTACGAGAAAAGATAATATGAAATTGTAAAAGGACAGATGAAAGTATAAAAACAATGATTAGAAAGATTTTAAAAATTAGAAAAAGATATGTAATTGAATTAAGAAAGGAATGAGATAATTTAAAATAAGGCTATCGGAAGTAAAGAAAAGGAAAAGCTATTGAAAAAATTGCTAAAATAATTATAAGATATGGATTAGAATGTATAAGATAAATATGTATTGAGTTTATGGAGAATTGATAACCCTGGGGCCACGCTGTTCTCAAAAAAAGATACTTTATTTGTATTTGTATGTTTTGTGAAAACTTAAATAAAACTTTTATTTTTTTTAAAAAAAATGTGGATTTCAACTCCCAGAATGCTCCAGCCAGCTGCCTGGAGAATTCTGGGAGTTGAAGTCCACAAGTCTTAAAGTTGCCAAGTTTGGGGACCCCTGGCTTAAAGCAACTGCTGCTCCCCCCCAAGCTTTTTGCAGAAGCTCAGGCTACTTGAATAAAGAACAAAGAGATTCTGTGCTTGTGTGAACTCCAAAGCACTTTTGAATCATGTTTGAACCATGCACAGCCCTAGTACTTAGATTTTGATCAGTATTCTAATGTCAGCATTTTTAAAATGTGGAGCAATTCCATCCCAGTGGATTGCACATAGTCCCCAGGGCATGTTTTTCAAAATGTAAATGTAAAAACATTAGAGATTGGAGAATCAACCTTCATGCTCAAGTGTTGTTCCAACAAGTCAGAAGAACCTCACATTAATTTAATGCTAAAAAAAAAATATCTCAAAAATCATTTCAGACTTTGGGGAAAAAAAACATATACATGTTACAATCTTAGGTTTCTGCAGAGATTGTCACATTGCCTAATGAATTATTGACAGGCAGAGTAATTGATTACATGAAATGTAGCCATGAAGAATGAGACACAAAGATATTTCTTCATGTGCAGCCAACAATTACTAATATGGCCATCAAATTCAAGCTTCAATTGTACAATTATAATTCTCTGGCTGAAGCTGAATTGCACAGCAAGGTTTTTCACAATACATGTTTATGCATACTTATTTTATAATATTTTTTCAGTTTTCAGGGCAACTCCCAGCAAAGTTGTGAAAATTGTGTTTAATTTTTTATAAGAAGGCTTATAACTGAAACAGCAATATTTTTAAAAAAAAAAAACAATTTAGGCCTGCAATCCACATAAATGGTGTAAAAAAGCAGATTCAGCCAAGCATGATCAGTGAAAAGCAGAAGGGAATAATGTGAAATTAGTAATGTCCCAACACTGATGCTTTATCATGGTTATGTGAGTTGAAATGCAAATTCTAACTTCTGCTAAAAGGCACAGAATGCATCATTCCTCTTAGTAGGATCCACATACCCACCATATATGAGTGAAGGATTGATTGGACTATGAAGACTTTATGTTAATCAAATCACCTCCTTACAAAGCTAGAAAATAATTAAGCTATCCTCCATTTCTAAAAAAAAAAAATAACAGAATAACAGAGTCAGAAAGGACCTTAGAGGTCTTCTAGTCGAACCTACTGTTCAAACAGGAAGCACTATACTGACATTTCAGACAAATGGTTGTCCAATGATTTTTTTTTAAATCTCCAGTGATGGAGCACCCACAACTTCTGGAGACAAGTCGTTATACTGATTAACTGAAATTTCTCCTTAGTTCTCAGTTGCTTCTAGGACAAAGGTGTCAAACTCAAGGCTCATGGGCCAAATCCAGCCTGTGGGGTGAGTAGATCTGGTACACAGCACCACCCTGGAAATAGAATAGAATAGAATTCTTTATTGGCCAAGTGTGATTGGACACATAAGGAATTTGTCTTGGTGCAAATGCTCTCAGTGTACATAAAAGAAAAGATAAATTCATCAAGAGTCAAGAATCATCAGGTACCACACTTAATAATCATAAGTTAAAAGTCATAAATTAATAGTCATAAGGTACAATCAACAATCAAATCATTCTAGGAAACAGTCAATATGAATCGTAAGGATACAAGCGATAAAGTTACAGTCATACAGTCATAAGTGGAAGGGAATGGGTGATAAGGAGTGATGAGAAGATTAATACTAATAGTAGTGCAGACTTTGTAAATAGAAGGACTGTTGAGGGAATTATTTGTTTCACAGAGTAATGGTGTTCTGGTGTGCAGTGCTCTATAGCGTTGTTTTGAGGGTAGGAATTGAAACAGTTTATATCTGGGATGTGAGGAGTCTATAAATATTTTCACAGCCCTCCTTTTGACTCGTGCAGTGTACAGGTCCTCAATGGAAGCAGATTGGTAGTAATTGTTTTTCCGCAGTCCTAATTATCCTCTGAAGTCTATGTCTATCCTGTTGGGTTGCAGAACCAAACCAGACAGTTATAGAGGTGTAGATGACAGACTCTGTAGAACTGTATCAGCAGCTCCTTGGACAGCCTGAACTTTCTGAGTTGGCACAGAAAGAATATTCTTTATTGTGCTTTTCTGATGATGTTTTTGATGTTAGGTCACAAGACTATTTAGTCACAAGACTATTTTAGGTCTTGTGATATGATAGAATTAGAAATTTGAAGGTCTCTACTGTTGATTCTGAGTTGTCTAGTATTGTAAGATGTTTGGGATGTCACTGTATGGGAGGGTTTCTCCTAAAGTCTACCACCATTTCTACTGTTTTGAGTGCGTTCAGTTCCAGATTGTTCCAATTATACCACGAGGGAAGTTGTACAACCTCCTGTCTATATGCGGATTTATCGTTGTCTCAAATGAGTCCAATCACTGTTGTGTCATCTGCAAACTTCAGTATTTTAATTGATGGATCATTTGAGATGAAATCATTGGTATATAGGGAGAGGAGAATTGGAGAAAGCACACAGCCGGAGGGGGGGGGGGCTGTGCTGATTGTACAGGTATCAGATGTGATTCTGCTTCACCTGCTACTTCCTGTCTTTTTGGAAGCTTATAATCCACTTACAGGTGTGTTCAGGTACCGCTTGCTGGATTAGTTTAGTTTAGTTCGAAGAATGTCTGGAATGATGGTATTGAATGCTGAATTGAAGTCTACAAAGAGGACCCTTGCGTAGGTATTTAGAGATTCAAGATTTTGTAGGATGTAATGCAGAGCCATGTTAACAGCATCATCTGTCAATCTATTTGCTCAGTATGCAAACTGCACAGGATCTAACAGGGGATCCGTGATGGTTTTTAGGTGGGACAGCACTAGCCTTTCAAAGATTTTCATAACTACAGATGTTAGAGCAACTGGTCTGTAGTAATTCAATTCCCTGAAGGAGGGCTTCTTTGGCCATGGGATGATCATAGGGTGTTTGAAGCAAGAAGGAACATAGCACAACTCTAGTGATCTATTGAAGATTTGGGTGAAGATGGGGGGTGTTGGGGTGAATTGTGAAGGACCAGCCTGAGGTGCCTCTGCCAGCAAAAAATGGAGTTTGGGAGGGCTGCATGTGGACTCTGTTTTCACTATCTGAGGGCTGCAGGAGGATCTGCCTAGCCCCACCCAGGCCACCACAGATGCCCCCTGACACGAATGATGTCAAGCTGCCCATGCTCACCCTGGCCACAACCACCCCAGCCATGCCCATCCTGCCCCTCGAGGTCAAACACAACTCTCATGCAGCCCTCAATGAAATTGAGTTTGAAATTGAGTCACTGTTCTAGAACTAAGGCCACATTAATTTGTTCTTTGGTGCAAAGCAGTTTGATCCAATGCTTCTGGATGTCTGCACGTATAATGTAAATACAGAGAAAATATTTCCTCCCAAATAGAGGGCCATGGCTGTGAGATGATGTAAAACTGCTTGAGAGAAAGCACAGTATCTTTTTGCCTTAATAAGGAGAACAATGCAGCTGCACAGTGCAGGACATGTCCTTGAGAAAGAATCCATAAAATGCCTTCTATGTACAAAAATGGAAAGCATGACCAGGCAGGAGATCATTTATGCTAGAAAAGGCTTCACCCCATTATACTGTATATTTGTATATTTCTCCCTCATTATAGAGAGACAGTCTGGTCTAGTAGTTAAGGCACCATCTAGAAAACAAAAAAGCATGAATTCAAGTCCTGCCAAAGCCACAAAACCAAGCTGGGCGATTTTATTAGTTACTTTCTCTCAGCTCACCTCACCTCACAGGATTGTTGTTATGGAGAACATAGGAGGAAAGACGTGTGCTGGCATGTTCATCGCTTTGAGCTATTTGTTAAAATAATGAAGACAGAATATAAGAAAATAATACCCACCATCAGAGGTGGTATTCAGCAGGTTTGGACCAGTTCTGAAGAACTGGTAGCAGAAACTTTGAGTAGTTTGGAAAACCAGAAAATACCACCTCTGTCTGCCCCCACATCTATTCTCTGCCTCTCAAGTCCCAGCTGATTGGTTAGGTCTTCTTTTGTTGCCCTGCACAGGAGAATGGAGCTGGAAAGCAGGTTAGTGGGGTGGGGAAGGAATGGGAATTTTGCAGTATCCTTCCTCTACCATACCCACCAAGTCATGCCCACAGAACCAGTAGTAAAATTTTTTGAATCCCACCACTGCCCACTATGCCACGTCTTGATAGTTATTTCCAAGATATTGCACTTGTGTTGCATTTAAAGATCCCTGATTCATTCCTTGGCATCTCTCTGTACTATGCAGGGGAAAAATTCTTTAGAAGATCCAGAGTTGCTGCTCCTGAATGTTGACAATGCATTGTTAGGCGGACTAAAGGTGTTGTAGTTCGTCAGCAGCAGGTGTGGCTGGCTGAGGTCTCTGACAGCGAGGACTTGGATGAGGAGCCTGCATGTGATGCAGGGAAGGGGCCAGGAATATTGGAGAGTGGGGTGCTGCATTCGGAGGTTGTGGAGTCTGGCAGAAGTGATGAAGAGGACCCCGGGGAGCTCATGCTCAGTGAGCATGAGCTCAGGGCTGTTCAAAGGAAAGAGCAGCTGAAGCAGCATGGGTGATTTGGGAATAAGGCTGGAAGGTGGTGGCCCCTCCCATAAGGGATAAAAGCCAGCCTTCAGGGTTGGCTTCTTTGTAGGAAGCAAAGAAGTTCTTTCTACTCAGAGTCCTCATTGAAGCCCTGCTTACTTTGTTTTTTTAAACTTACTTTATTTGTTTTTGGAAACTTCTGGCTTTGCAATTAGTCTTTTGTTCTTACAAGCCTTTTGCAACACTGAAAGGGCTTGCTCTTATCTGGGACAATTAGTTTTGAATTACTCTTGATTGTGAATGTACAGAATTCACAGCACCACATTAAAAAGGTGTGCTTTTATACATACTTTGTGTTTGTTTGATTTGAACAAGGCTTGGGTCAGAACAAAAGGACTGTTCCTACAAAAGCTGTTTCTAATGTCTTCTGTGTGGCTAGATTCATTACAGGATTCTACGGATGGTCATCACATATTGAAATGTCTATGGAGATTCTCAGTCATCCAGGTCATGGCTGTCCCAAAAGTACCTTTGGGATATGCTGAAATGGTTGAAGACACAGTGGATACAGTAGATATTCGACAAATGTAGCAGACAAGAAGCTCATCCAGAAGTACTAGTTCTAACTTTAATACAAGGTTAAAGTAAAGGTTAAAGTTTCCCCTTGTTCAACTCTAGGGGATGGTGCTCCTTTCCATTTCATTTCCACATCATATGCCAAGGCTCATGGAATGCTGTTACCTTCCCCTTGAAGTGGTACCTATTAATCTACTTGCATTTGCATGCTTTCAAATTGCTAGGTTTGGAAGAACTGGGGTAAGTAACAAGAGCTCACCCCATTATGCAGCGCTCAAGTCTTGAACCCAGGCAGTCAGTTTTGCAGCTGACAAGCTCAGCATCTTTAATTACCGAACCATTGAGCTCCCTAATATAAGGTTACACTAGCAGAATATTGCAAACCTGAAATTGCATCTCTCCCCCCACCCTTATCTTTTTAATGTTTCTGCATGCTAAGCTGCCTCTGATCTGAACATTCCTTAGTCTGCGAGTTTTCATGCTGCCATCAAAGGACATTCCCACTTACTATTATACCTGGCATGGCTTGTTCAATAGTGGTACTGTTCAGATATGTTGAGACTAAAAACTTTTTAAAGAACATAAACCAGAAGAATTCCTGCTGAAGGGAGTATGACTAAAAAGAAACCCCAGCTTTTCCAAAAAGTTGAATACTGACATAGATGGACATGACCTTATGGAGATTACATTTTTGTATTTTTGAAAAGTTCTTCATTCAGGTTCCTCATCAAAGCCTCTTGAGTAAACTTAGTGATCATGAGATAAGAGGCCAGATTGTTTATGGATTGATAATTGTTTAAAAACAGAAATGAATGAGGAGAGATTACAATGTTCCTGATCAACAGAAGTGAAATCTTCCAAAAGAACTATTCAGATTAATGTCTTTTACAAAAATTCTTGAGCTGACTGCTCTTCCATTCTATAAATTGTTACTTTGAAGGGTTAGAAATTGCTATCCTTATAATCTGGTGGGGAATAAACGAAGGGTGATTATTCTCTCAAATGTTTAATGTTCCCATGGTGCAGAAGACATGGCTGGGAATGAGGACAGAACCAACTTTTGGTTGTTTATTTCATTGAATTATAAGGCTGTCTCAATCACAATTCAGAGAACATTCCACTTGATTAGCTGCTAATAGAAGCCAGGGACAGCTGGAAATGAATTGGGTCAGTTAAAACTTTGCTGGTGAATATATTAAACAACCTAAGAGGCAGCCTCAGAGTTTGCTTGTGTAACAGGCCTGTGAAATCCTTCAAAATCCCCAAGTGTTTTTAGTAACAGAGCATCTGTTACGATATTTCTCTTGCTCCCAGCAATTATAGTATGAATCATGCAGGCATTGGAAGTAGTTTATACCTCAGCAAGCGGGTAAAAATGACAGTGATTAACTCTAATGAGGATATGTAACATGAGGATTGCTGTTCTTGGGCAGTTATTGATCTCAGAGTGACTTGCATTGACTTTGTAACACGACCTGCTTCAAGTGGTTAAGAGGAAATTGGCCACATATGGCATGCAGGATGTGTGAATTATGTCATAAACATGGGAGATGATCTTTTAAGTATGACTGTTTTGGTTGGCAAGAGGCTGTTCAACTAAAATAGTAGCACTATAACATAGTAAACATCTCTGCTCTGGAAACTCCAGCTCTATTACATGCCAATAGAACCCTTTCTTGAATTAAACAGCACACTTCATTTGTCAAAGATTGGTTTCTTGTTGATATCATGCTGTATTTTCAAAGTGGATGAAGGTTGACAATAAATATCTCCTGTCACCAGACTGACACAACAGCACCAATCACAATATTTTTTTAAAAAATAGTTCTAATTATGAATTATTTCCTCACTCTCAGTGCAGACCAGAATTGCACTGAAACAGCCTTTGGCAGGGTTGAAGACAACCAAGATTATACTTTAAACACTATTATTGCTTGGCTGTAATATTTGCTTACATTGTAATCAATAAGGAACCTAAGAGATGAAATAGGGAGAAATTTCAAGCAAATAATTGACAAATTAATACCACACATGTTTCAACCATACCTTGTTCTCTAGTCATCAGCTGACTTCAGTGAATTTCTTGTAATGATTTAATTACACAAATTAAAATTACCCATTTCTTTCTTGCCTGTTGGCCACACTGGGATGATGTGTTAGGAATCATACTCCAAAAAGTGGATTGAGCTAGAGTAGATTCAAATTTTAGGTGCATTTGATCTAATGAGTACGAAGAAGAGTAATAAGCATGATTAGGGGACTGGAGGCTAAAACACATAAAAACAGTTGCTGGAATTGGGTATGTCTAGTCTAGTGAAAACAAGGACTAGGGGGTGATATGACAGCAGTGTTCCAATATCTAAGGGGCTGCCACACAAAAGAGGAGGCCAACCTATTCTCTAAAGCACTTGAAGGCAGGACAAGAAGCAATGGATGGAAACTAATCAAGAAGAGAAGCAACCTAGAACCAAGGAGACATTTCCTGGCAGTTAGAACATTAATTAGTAGAACGACTCACTTCTAGAAGTTGTGGATGCTCCATACTGGATGCTAACCAGTGAGCAAACAATAACCTTTAGGGACAAAATACTCATTTTGCATTCAATTAATGCCATAGAAAGAAGAAAAGTTTGTAAATAAGCAGAATGCAGAATGAAAGTTCACTCCTTCCTTTAGTATAGAATCCTTTTCTTATTCCCCTTAAAACTAAAGTTAGGTTGAAATTGAGAATATTGGATTCAGTGGGTTTACTTCCAAGTAGAGAATATACTAATTTCTGTTGGATGGAGGCTTTGCTCTAAGTTAAATAAGTTTTGGAACTGCCCATTTATAGCCAAGCCCAGATGTAATCCAAGCTTATTAAAGAAACAATATTTGTTTTATTCTGTTCTTGCACTTTAATGACCAAAAGCCACACATTCCTGTGCTTTTTATTCACCAGAAAGCAAACAAATAATTTAACATATTGCAGTAAATCACATTCTTCCTTGACTCAGGGATGAATCACAGCATGAAACAAGTAAAAGAATCCCAATTTCACTTTTTTCCCAGAATGAACCCAGTGACTTTGTAGTATTTCAATTAAATACTTCAACTGTAAAAATTTCAATGTTCTGTTTCTTTCTCATTGTTCTCTATTGCACTCTGAGTATATTGTACATTCCCTTTGAATCAATGTAAATAGACACATTCATTCAATCAAATCTTTAATTCTCAATTTCCCACAGAATACTTGTATACATAGTTCACATTTCCACAGAAATGTTAGCAATTTCTCAAGAACCACTTCATAGATTTCTAATTTTATTCATCTGCTTCCATCTTTCCAACAGCTTCACCCGAATAAGAAAGTGAAATATTTCATGATCACACATCAAAAGATTGTTCACTTGTCAGAATCTATCATAATCTTCTGAATTTTTACATAAGAACTCTGATGACCCTTTGTTAAAGGACTTTTTCATATAGCCAGTTTTTTACAAGGAGTGATTAGTGGTAAATTGTTTGAATTCTGCTAAGACCAGTATGCAATTTCTAATTTCTGGTAGACCATTTGGTGAAGCTATCCTCAAATTGGTGCCCTCCAAGTGTGAATTTAATGACTCAGATGGTCCAATCATTGACCACACAAGCCAGAAATTCTGAAGACATCTGGGAGATGGCAAGCCGAATAAGCCTCATCTAGGACTTTCAGAAGCTGCAATACTTGCAAACAATCTTAACAGCAGGCAGGTCATAATCTAAAAATACAAGGCACTTCTTACTCAAATAAACAAGAGTTATCTGTTGAATGTAGATTAATTTATCATTGGATTGTTTTAAGAATCTGATTGTCCACTCTTTTGTTAAAAAAAACTCCATCACTCATCAATGCATTTCACTTTGTAGAATTGATCAGCCCACCCTTGAAATGATAAGAAGAAAGACTGAATCAAACTTTTCAGATTTACAAATGGAAAAAAACCTATTTTTGATACCCAGGGATATGATCATAAAAATATTATAAAACATTTTATTTAATAAACACGTAATAAAATGTTAGATCTCCAGGGTAAATCTGAAGATTAAATGTTTAGTAGTGGTTGGAATACAAATAGGTATGAATCCTGATTGGTCAGCAAATTGTACTTGTGTGCAATGGTAGCCTAGACTGATAACGTGCTATCAAGACAGTGCTGATAGCAGTGACCACATTAATACATTTTCTCCAAAATGATGTGTTTCCCAGCCTATCTTTCAAATCTTCCATGGTCAACTGATCATCACTGTAACTGTGTCCACCCAGCTTCTTTGCTGGTCATCCTTCTCTCTCAATGGTAATATTCCCCGGAAGAAATGGAATATGGTAAAATATCTAAATATAGTTGATTTTATACATTTGGAAAATTAAGATTCCATTGATAGTTTCCAATGGTCTTGTGAATAAATATATAAATGGGTCTTGTTATTTTTCAACATGTCCGGGGAATTATATAATGTTTGCCAGTTGTGCAACATTTCCTATTGGGCTGGAAAATCTGACATGCTCCTTGATGTAGCCCTTAATGATTAAAAACGTTCTTTGTTGTTCTGCCAACTTCTTGTACATTCATTATGGGTGAGGTTGCTTTTGTCTGTCAACAATTGTTTAATAACAAGCTTAAGGTGGCTAATTAGCAGAGAAAAATAAAAGCAGCATGCTTTTGTAATGAACTGCAAGATAGCTCATGTACAGCTCTTGGCTTTTTGGAGTGCCTTTTGGAGGTTTACCCTGTTCTTTCAAATTTAGAGAATGGATTCATATAACAGATACTATTTAATGCTTCTGCAGGGCATCCAAAAAGAAGAGGGACTGTAGAGGAGAAAGAGGATGGATTGCAAGAACTGGAGAACTGTGGAAGCTGATCAAAAGTTCATCATTTTGTGTTGGTTACAACATAGAAAAGCAAACCTTGCACATCATTCATTAAGAATAAGAACAAATATTTTGTTCTGAATAAGATTACTGGTCAGGCCTTCTCTGAGTGATCTTGAGGCTAAACACACATAAATACACCCAAGTTCCCCTCAGCCTCTGGGTCCATGTGTGCCATTTCAAGAAATGAAGGATAAATAGATAGCAAAGATTTTCTACCTCACTCACTTTCCATATGTGAATAACAGCAAGCAAAAAAAAAGTAGTAAGCAGAAAGAAGTTTCTAAGGCCAACAGGGATACCCTACCAAATACACTCTTGGCATAAGTTCAGTGATTACAGTTCTGAATATTGGCCTTAACACTGAACCTATCCATCTATTTACAGGTAGTCATTGCTTACCAATCACATATTCAGCTTTCTGTTCAAAGTTACATAATTGAAAATGGACTTAAGCCCAGTCCCTGAAGCTGCATCCATATTTGTGTCTTCACAGTTGCATAATCATGATTTGAATGCTTGGCAATTGGTGCTCATTTACAATGGGTGCAACATCCAACAGTCATCTGCAACCTTCACCTTTGGCTTCTAACAAGCAAAGTCGAAGGGAAAGCCAGCAAGCTGCAGTCATGTGACATCATGCTTAACAACCTGGGTGATTTTACTTAATCACAGCAGCTGCAATAGATGCTGTAAGTCAGTATGGTCACTTGATGTTTCACTTAACAAATGCACTTGGGCACTTAGAGATAAAGTTGCAGTCAGTAAGTGAGCATTACCTGTACTGCCTATTTTGATTGGTGGTGGACTTCAGTATCTTAAGCAAGGGACTTTCCTGATCCTCTCCTATCATTGAAACTGAAATTTTTTGCACTGGCTTTAAGCTGGTGCATTTAGGTCCTTCATTACCCTTGTCTATAAAGTTTGAATATTTATGAATAATGTATGGAAAGGTAGTTATACGTATCTAATCCAGGTTTTTAAAGAAGACAGCTCAAATAAGAATGTGTGACAGATCACCTGCTTGAGAGGGTCCTCTGCCTCACTGCTCTTACAGACGTCTGTTTGATTATATTCTGTCTTTTGGTTCCATTGTCAAATCGGGCCAGAAGGAGAGGAAAAGATTTTTTTTTTTAAATGACTGTTGCACTGTCATTGGTAATGTCATTGGTAATGTCATTGGTAATTAATTTCAAGGAACATGCAAATATTTACAACATCCAGAAACAGTAAGAATGGATTTGGAGACTAAAAGCCTTGAGGAATTTATTTTGTTTTATTAAATGTATAAGCTGCCTTAGGGGTGGGCTTCAAAAATTTTAGCAAAGGGTTCTTTGCCTGGTTGTTGGGTTGGCATAGCCATGGTGGGCATGGCCTAGTTGGCTTACTGCACCACGGCAGGAGTTGCGCCTCCCCAGATGAAAATGGCCTCCCTGGGCTCCGGAGGGTCTCTGGAAGTCAGAAATGGGCCTTCCCAATCTTCCAGGAGGCTCATTTTTCACCCTCCCCAAGGCTCCATGCATGACCTGTACTTACCTGCATCCAAAACAGGCCATGTGGGGACTCCTTGGAGGGGTGGGAGGGGTGGGGCCAGCCAGGAGTAGGATTTGGGAGTTCTCTGAACTGCACAGAATTTTAGCTAGGGGGCTGTCCTGAACCCCTGCGAACCCCCAGCAGCCCACCCCTGTAATCAACCCTAAAACTGAGAGGAGAGTAATATATGACACATATGCTTCCTGCATAGAGACACTTCATACAAATGATGGCTAGGTGGCTTAGATATTACATAGTACACTTGTCTGGAAATTCTGACCAACTTGTGGCTCAAAAAAGGACGTGGATAGATTCTAAAAGTTCATGTCTTTATACTTTTGATTTATGTATCTTCATGTCTTATAATTATAATTTGCATCTATGTACAAGTATATAAATCATAATATACTACCACAACCACAGTTCCAATTTAAACTATAGTAAAACACTTATTTTCACTATTTTGTCTGATTGGCATTTCCAGACTCCTTTTAAAAGTATATTTATATTATATATAAATCCACATTCCTTTCTTTTAATGTTCTGATTATGTCTTCAGGCAATAATTTTAGATTTAACAAGGAAAACTCTCTTTGGTAGAAGTGCTGTGATCACTAGAGCTGAGAAACGAGTTGGATTCCTGAAGTTGATCACAGATGTTTAACTCTCCAAATTTACCCAGAAAGGACCTTCAAGCCAAATATATTTAGCATATATTTATGTATTTATCAGGAGATGAATGGGGGAGGAGAGTAGGAAGTCAATGCATGTGCCATTATATAATCTTCTCATCGTGCAATGATGCAACAAATCATGCTATTTTAATATGATATTTGTTATAGGGTTTCCTGCCTAAGTAGGGAGTTGGATTAGAAGACCTCCAAGATCCCTTCCAACTCTGTTATTCTATTCTAACACAATCATATTTCAAATACTTATGGTACGAAGAATGAATGGGTGGCTGTTTGTTCTTTTTAACCAGAAGACTTCACATTTACACTTACAGTGCATAGAGTTCCCAGAACTATATGCACTCTTATAAAAGCTTCAGGTATGCTGATTTGTAAAATTTATTTGCTGCCTCTCTCTCCATAGTACTATTCTAGGTGGCTTAAAATAACCAAATTGCAATTGCAAATGTAAACAAGATAGATAGATAGATAGATAGATAGATAGATAGATAGATAGATAGATAGATAGATAGATAGATAGATAGATAGATAAAAAAATAAACAGACATAGATAGATGATAGACAGACAGACAAATAGATAGATGTGTGTGTGTATGTGTGTGTGTGTTTTGTAAAGCTGACATCTGAACAATATTTCATTTTTTTGTGTGGCGTGGAGATTAATGTGTACGACTATCATAAGTCAAAATCAGGATTATATCAACTCAGAAACAGAAATTCACTGGGTTGACTTTGAGCCACTCTGGCTCAACTCAACCTACTTCACAGGATTGTTATGAGGGAAAAATGGGATGTGGAAATACCATACATACTACTTTTCCTTTCTGAATTAAAGACGGGCTACAAGATCTTTAAATATAAATCAATTCAGTTGAATCCTTGCTGCTTGTTTGCACTGCCCTGCCTAGTTTTTGGAATATGGCTGTAATCACACCATTCAAGAGCCTAAGAGAAGCCCTACATCTGATATTTTTGAAAGAAAAAAAATCCCTATTTCAAATGCTGTTAGAGAAATCAAAAGGAGAGGGCATCCTTTTCTTGTTCTTTGATCATTTTGAAAGATTGAACAAAATGGAGGCTTGATTTATTTATTATTCTTTAAGTAGACTTTAAAACATTGTTCTCAATGTAGAAAGTTGAAATGATTTAATAATATTGGTATTATCTGCTAATAACCTAAGGAGATATTCGTTTTATTAGCTAGTTTCTCCTCATGTAGGGGTTGCCTCTAGCTGCTCAGCACTGATACAAATACAGATTAACAGAGTTGGAAGGATGACTAGGTCATCTAGTCCAATCCCTTGCCCAAGCAGGAGAAACTATACCATTTCTGACAAATGGCAGCCCAATCTCTTATTGAAAGCTTCCAGTGATGAAACTTCTGAAGGCAAGCAGTTCCATTGGTTGACTGAGGTAAATGCACTCTTCATATGCTCAAATGAAGATACTTCATATTTCAGATTTTCAGATAACAAATTCTTGGACAGAATCCTAGTGAATTCTGGGTCTATTTAATTTCTGAGGACAGAAGCATTCTTCCAATTGTCAGGACAAGAAAATTAAATAAGGAGAGTGCATGTGTAATCAAAACAAGTTGACACAGATTAGTTACCTATTAATATTCTTTAAATTATCTCTCCCTCCTCCTGGTTGTATTAGTACTCAAGGCTGTTAGAAAGTGTTAAAACAATAATGACTTATTTCCTGTTGCATATTCGAAGCATACTTACAGGGACAAGGTCGTTTTTGCTTTTTATTGCTTGGAGTATTTTATTTGATGAAGAACTGGAGAAGCCTGCTCATATTTTTTATGGCGGAATCTAATAAAAAAGAGGTAGCATCTAAACAATCTTGTAGAAACTCTAAATGAAGCCCTGAATAATCTTGGTTAATATTTGGGTGGGAAACTACCAAGAAATGCAAGGTTTCCTAGATCTCAGTGGACAAGACTGAAAACTCAAAACATAAATTCCAGAAAGAGAAATAGATATTGCTCTTGTGTTGCTGCCAAGAAAATAACCAGCATCTATCCATGAATTCAACAGGAACTATGGTTGTCTTGAAAGAGACCGTCATTTTCTTTTACAAAAGATCCTGTAGCCCTGGTTACAGAACAAGATAATTTAGATATTAATTCTTCACAACCGATTTCGGCACTTCAGGAGAATCAAATTATGCCCCCTTAGAGAAGATATCACATTGTTTTTGTCACAGGGAAGTAGGCCCTAATGGCTTCTGGTTGGCACATGACCTGCTTAAAAACTCCCAGCATCCCTAAATATTGGCTTTCTACTTGCAAGTTCTAGCTCAACCATGGAACTAAGTATTTGTGTTTGAATAAAATAACAATGTGCCCCTAAGGGAACCAAAATTAATGCTCAATAGCTCTTCAGTACACTGAGCATACAAAGTATCATAGGCATTCTATTAAACCAAGTTTTTTTAAAAAAACAACAACCCCCACACATTTTGCTTAGGAAGTCAGCACCAACATCTGTATGGGACAAGTTTTCTTTTTCTGTAGTAAAACACATTTCATTTCTGGAGAAAGCCAGTATTGTATAGAGATGAAGATACTGGCTGAGAAACCAGGAGACTGGGAGTTCTAGTCCTACTTATGTATGAAAGCTGACTGGGTGACTTTGGTCAGTCACTCTCTCTTAACCCACTCCACCCCAGAGGATTATTCTTAGGGAAAACGGAAGGAAGAAAAAGTACTGATTGTTTTCAACTTACAAAAAAATTAGGTTGGTCACATTACTAACCTGCTTTATAATTATGATGGGTAGATTCCATTGTGGTCATAACTTGAGGACTGCCTGTATTATATATGTTTGCTGCCTTGGG
The DNA here is from genome assembly GCA_015471245.1 of Laticauda colubrina. Lineage (NCBI taxonomy): Eukaryota > Metazoa > Chordata > Lepidosauria > Squamata > Elapidae > Laticauda > Laticauda colubrina. The sequence goes on from BLBF01000041.1 coordinate 25,047,974, forward strand.
TTATTTATAAAAATAATGAAGGCAAGATAAAGACCTAACTAACTAACTAACTTACTAACTAATTAACACAACTGACAACTGATGAATTGGCTCCCCTCCCTCCATGTGTCCACATATCTAATCTTCTATTTAAGTTTAGTGAACTCAAATAAGTTGAATGTGATTTTGCAATTTATTATAATACTATAATCATGCTAATATAAAGTTGGCAGATTTTTGCTAAATCAGATCTCTGAATGTGATTCCGTGCACTCAATACCCTGTTGTAATCTTTGGTGCTTTTGAAGGAGAGGGATACTTGTTTTATTATCATCTGTGCCAGCTGACACAGAGTTTGAGAGTAGTTAGTTTTTCCTCTTTGTTTCTCTGGAGGCAGCCGTTGGAACATAGGAAAGACACAAAAGGAGTCTGAGTTCAGTTTCATAACAGTGTTTGAAAAGGATGACTTCCAAGTCTCATTGTCTGGAATTTATTGGAAACTCATGTATATCTGACATGAATGAATACTCCAGAGTCAAACCCCACCCCCAGTCTCCATCCAAGCATCCTGCTGCAGGCCAGTCTTTTGAGATATGATCTCTCTGGTAATGGTGTAAACCTATTACAGCATTGTTTGGCTACAGTTGTTAAGGAAAGAAGAGGAAAGGAAGAATCATTTGAAGATGTCTGACTCTGATGATGAGTGGGTTGGTTTTATGATCATTAGTCTTTCCATCTCTCAATCCAACTCCTGTAATCAGAATAAATTGTCAAGGTTTTTCTTTGTATGAAAGATGTTGAAGTCCATTTACTGGAAGGGGAATGAGTTCACAAAAGTTTGAGATATGGAGGTTGTGCTAACCAGAGGCTCCCAGGACCAACTGCCCTGTGGCAAAAATGACATGGATCTTTTCTCTGGGAGTGTAACACTGATTCTCTTGGAGTACTTAAACCAGTCATGAAGAATTAATATCTAAATTGCCTTGTTCCCCTGTTCCCTCCACACTTTATTTTTGGCTGCATTCACTGGGGGGAATCTTATTTTCAAATGCAGATAAACAAACCCCAAAACAAAATAAGGTATTTCTTACACTGAGATTTTTAATTTAATCATTTTAGCAATAATTATAGCAAAGTTTATGGTGAAAAACAGAAGTCAGAGAAGGAGAAAGAGATGATTACATGCCATCAGGTTATTGCTGATGACCACATTGTTAGATTTTCTCCATGATAATCTATCTCTAACCTGATATTTCAAGTTTTCCAATGTGCACCCATTACCGCTGTAACTGAGTCAATCCACATTGCTGCTGTTGTCCTTTTCTTCTGTTTCCTTCCATTTTTCCCAGAATGAGAACTTTCCCTAATGAACTAGTTCTTCACATAATGCAACTGAAGTAGGACAACTTGAGCCTGGTCATTTGTACCTCAGGTTAGAACTCTGGGTTGATATGTTCAATGATCCATTTGTTTGTTTTCTTGACAGACTCATGTGACTCTATTTTTAAGCACCAAAATTCTTCTCTCTCTTCTACTGCCCATTTATGGTAGCATCTCTCAGAAATGCTGTTGGACATGCATCCATAGGAAAAGTGGTTTCTTTTACTACCGGTTCTGTGGGCATGGCTTGGTGGGTGTCATATGGCTTGGTAGGAGTGGCAGGGGAAGGATATTGTAAAATCTCCATTCCCTCCCCATTCCTGAGGGAAGGTTACTGCCGGTTCTCCAAACTACTCAAAATTTCTGCTATCAGTTCTTCAGAACTGGCCAGAACTTACTGAAAACCATCTCTGCATAAGAACCTTTATTTGGTATCCATGACTACATGAACATAGTGCATCCAGATTTGGGAGTTTAAAATTAATGTTGTACAGCTCTAGTACTGAGAAATATTTCCCACTTAAATAATCAGTTAAAAGTTGGAGTATTGACAAAAAATAAGCCAAGTCAATAAGAAGTAAGAGAGAAATGGAAACATAAACAAGGATTATGAAGAAAATGCTATTTTAACACTAAGCTTTAAGGGCAAAGTATTCTTCTGATTATATGCTATCATGTTGGCATTGACTTTTAGTGATTCCATAGTTAGATACTGGAGATTTCTCCATGATGTTCTGTCCCTATCCTTTCAGGTCACAACAACCTCAAATTAATCATAGAATATTGACTATCACTCATAAAGAATGCCCTGTTTGACTTCTTGTATTCTCCAGTTGTATTGCTCAGATAGTACTTTAATGCCCTGTTAATTGTCCTTTGGCCAGACCGGCTAAGCTGCTATAAGGTAGTTTTCAAAACAAGTCATGCCTATTTTTGCAGGTGATCAAATGGATGTGCCAACTATTGCATCAGAAGCGGTCATCTTGCTTGGTAAGTAAAAGGTTATAAATAGATCCAAAGATATAAAATGCTCAACTCTGTGGTTTTTGGGGCAGAAGTTCAATCTTGCTAGGAGGTTCAAAGGTGAGAAAGTAAGGTGAATATTTAAAATGCTTCAGGTTGCACTTCCATCCAGTTCTGACTATGTTAACAAGTGTAACTCTTTAGTGTGTGTTTGTTGTGTGTGTGGTGGGGGGCTGCAGAGAAAGCCTACATAGTTGGAAAGATTGATTCTCCAATGAAAATCTAAGTGGCCTTTAAAAATTTTGATACTTAAGATTCGGTATTCAGTTAAATTGCTTGGTAGGAGCTTTCTTTTATGAATTCTTCCATTTAGAAGACAAATGTTGCACCCAACATGGACTGAAATAACATACAAATCTATTATTACTGGAAGGAAAAAGGCTAAATCCTTTCCAAAAAAGCTTGTGGAAGAAGTAGCCCATAGCCCAGCTATTTTATAGATTACTATTATCTTTTTTAAAAATTTCCTAAATCATGATTTTAAATGAGAGTAAATATCAGGCATTTTTGCAGGAATGCTTTGAGATCCACAATTTAGGATGGAGGAAACATTCTTGTCCACTAGATTGGGTTCTGATAAATCTTTGGGCCCTGGTCATGACCACTTCTTCTTCCTATTTTATTCCCACAAGTACAGGGCCCACTTTCTGTCATGACCACTATGGTAGCCATTTTTCATACAGTCAATCAAGAAGCCATTTTGTGAATACAATCTATCACATTCTCTCAAAATTCCACAGGTTGCTCATGTGCGGCTTGTGTTTCTCTAGTCATACTTTAACCAGCACCCTGAATATGAGGCAAGAATCTACTGCAACATTTTGTTGAATCACCAGCTTGGAAGTAGCCATTAAAGCTATCTCATGCAGCCCCCTCAATATAAAAATTCAAATGAAAACATAATAGATGGCTATCCAGTCTGATTGAATGCACTCAGTATGGGGCAATGGTGAGGTTCAATTGTTTTTACTACCAGTTCTGTGGGCGTGGCTTAGTGGGTGTGGCAGGAGAAGGATACTGTAAAATCTCCAGTCAAGGTAGTATTTGCTGGTTCTCCAAACTATTCAAAATTTCTGCTACTGGTTCTACAGAACTGGTGAGAACCTGCTGAATACTACCTCTGGTATGGGGAATTCATCAACTCTCTGGGAAATTGGCCTCTCTGTCAAATTATTTTTACTTTCAGAAAACTTTTTTTTTTTAAAACCCAACATTCAGTTAGAATCTGTTTTTCTGTAACTTAAATTTGTTATTCCATGTCTTATTCTTCAGATTTTTTTCTTTTTACAACCCTGTAATCTGTTTTATTGAGTTGGATTCAAGCAACTGAATGAAGCTGAATGTTTACTGGCCAGATGCCCTTCCTGATGCCTAAGTGGAGTTTGCAGCAAATATTTTCTCTTTGCACCTTGATAGAGAAACATCTGTCACTGCCTAGGATTGAACTCTCGACCTTTTGAGTTGGAGGCGAGCATCTTCATCTCTAGGCCATTGAGCTGCTTCCCTTATATCCCAGAATAAAAGATAATTGTTTTCTGTGAAACACACTTATGGGAATTTGAAGAGTGCTATTATATCCCTTGCTTCTTCAACTTCCCTTCACCTTTGGTTCCTGATCATACTTGTTGCCTTTTCCAAGTGTTCCAAAAATGTGATGCACAGAAATGGTCAGAGTACTCAAGGTGGAATCTAATCAAAGCTAAGTCAATAGGCAATTTATTAGTATCAAACTTTAGCTAAGATACCTCTCTTCTAGTAATTCTTTGTTTGGTTTGTGTAGTCTTAGAGATATTTGAATCAAAAGTTGAATAAGTTATGATTTTAAAATAAATGTCCTTATAGCACATATTATAATAGAACTGGAGGGGACCTTAGGAGGTCTTCTAATCCAAATCCCTACTCAAGCAGGAGATTCTATACCATTTCAGACAAGTGGTTGTCCAGTCTCTTTTGGAAAGTCCCCAGTGATGGGGCACTCACAAGTTTTGAAGGCAAGCTATTTCATTGTTTGATTGCTGTAACCATTAGGAATGGTTAACCTTAACTCTAGGTTGTTTTTCTCCTTGAAGGGTTTTGCATGACCTCTTCATAGTTTAACTAGAATAAATTGTTAAAACAACAACAAAAACAATAGTTTGCTTTGATTGTAAATATATCTGAATAAGCTATTTTTACGGTATTTTTGAAGTCTTCCCTAGCCTCAGCTCATTTTAATGCTGTATTAAACACTTATTCCTCTCTAATGGAAAATACTACTTATAGTGTTAGCATTACACACTTCTGAGACTAGGTTTTCCTACCAACTAACCAGTGGATCACGGGGTGAATAAGTTTTGTTTATGTACTCTTGAGACACTATGACTTATGCATGAATTAGCTAGTAGATGAAAGAATAATATATTTATTGGTAAGGATCAGTGGTGGGATTCAAATTTTTCTACTACCAGTTCTGTGGGTGTGGCTTGGTGAAGGATATTGCAAAATCTCCATTTCCACCCCACCCCACTAACCAGTCATAGGTGGTATTTCAAACTACTCAAGCTACTGGTTCTCCGAACTACTCCAAACTACTCCAAATACTCTGCTACTGGTTCTCCAGAACTGGTCAGAACCTTACATCTCTGGTAAGGATCCATATTCAGTGTGTAATATTTTAGAGGTGAAATATATGGGAAAATCATAATCTGAATCTGAAAAGTGAACTGATCATCCAAAGAGAAGCATATCAAGCTAGACTGGCCAATATAGGCAGTCTTCGACTTACACCATTCAAAGAAGCATTGCAAAATGTGATTTACAAGCAGTCCTTGCATCTATGATCATCCCAACATCCCCATAGCATGTGATCAAAATTTGGATGCTTGGTAACTACGGTACATGAATTTAAGACGTTGCAGGTCATGAAATCACCATTTGTGACTTTCCCAGCCAGCTTCTGACAAAGTCAATGGAAAAAACTAGATTCACCTAATGTCTGTGGGAATTACTTAAAAACCACAATGATGAGGCAAACAATCATGTCAAAAATGGTCCTAAAATTGGGCGTGACTCCCTTAACAACTGCTTTGCTTAGCAATGGAAATTCTGGTTCCAACTGTGGTTGTAAGTTGAGGATCATTTCAACATGATATTTGATAGATGTGTTTATGACTTAGACTAAGTTATAAAGTTATAGAGTACTGCTCTTGAGGTCCAATTTTCAGTGACATCAATATACATCTGAGAAATACTTCCTCTTTCTTTTTCGCCAGAATATTAACTAGTATTCCAATTCTGATGTGGAAACATTGAACAAACTGTATATGGAAACCATAGAATGGAAATATGATGGTAATCCACAAATTATAGGCGAAGTAAAGAAATAGCTTGGAACACCACAAAGTTTACAATAGATGTATGATGGATTCAGGCCAATCCTAAATCTGAAACCAATTGAAAAGATCTGGAAAAATTTGTTGGATGTGCTAATTGAAGCAGGGTTCTTTTGAAACAGATCAAAACCAAATTTCTGATCTTCCAGAACTTCAGAGATGCATGAAAACGCATAAAGACAGAATGGCACAGAAAGCCTACATTTCTCCTGATTTTTCCAAATGTTCAAAATGTTCCGTCTGGAAAAATGCGAGGTAGACTGGGTTCCAACAGTAAAAGTCTTTATTTCAACTATTATTGTAAAACGGAGCAGTTTGGCTCTCGCCGCGGCAGCCTTTATGTACGGCTTGCCTGCCGGCTTGTAGCCAATGGTGGTTACTTGATTTTGCTGCCTTTTGGTGGCTCTTTTGGATTGGTTCCTAGTGAACCAATCCTTATGCCGGCTTTTCTAGCCAATCACATTCGAGGATTTGGAGTAAACTATTTTATACAGAACACCCCTCCCCCCTTGGTTTAGTCCTATGTGGTGACGTAGTCGCTCAGGTAGGTGGGGCTTCTTCTGGTTCTACTGGACTTGCGTGGTTCATTTTCGCTGGAGACTTCAACTGGTTCGGATGGGGTTGCTGTCTCTCCGGCTCTTTTCCATGGAACCGCCTGGAAGGATGAGTCGGCCCTTTGCTACCGCTTGAGTTTCTCAGGCTGGTGGTTTTGCCGCTCCCTCCTGGCTTCTCCAGGCAGGTCGAGCTGGCTAGGCTGGCCCCTTCGTCTGGATTTTTTCCGCAAGTCTCATCTAACCGTAAGTTTCCTTTTTGCTCTTTTAGATTGGTTAGATGTTCTGGGTTTATTTTAAAAAGTTCTTCATTATTTTCTTGTATTCCTCCCCCCTCTTTGGTTTTGTTTTCGTTGATTTTTATTTTTTGTGGTTGTGAGTTTGTATTTCTTTCAATGTTTCAGGAACGAAGCTGGTCTATGTGCCGCTTCCATTCCCTGCTATTGTCTACGGTTAGTCAGTAGGACCAGGGGCCTGTGAGTTGTGTGATTGTGGCTGGAAGCCATAGAGGGTCCCCGGTGAAATTTTTTGCGTAGACTAGGTCGCCGATTTTAAATGTTCGGAACCGGCTGGAGGAGTCAGGGGGTCTTTCCAAAGTGTAATTTGGGTGCAACCTGTCTAATTGCGACCTAAGTTTTTTTCCCATTAATAATTCTGCTGGGCTTTTGTTCGTTACAGTACTGGGTGTGATATGTTGGAGGGTGAGTAGACGGTTAATTTTATCCTGGGCACCCCCAAGGTCCATTTTCTCTAAACCTTCTTTCGGAAACCTGACCATTCTCTCCGCCCTACCATTTGCTGCCAGGTGGGCCAGCGTGGTCAGTGCATGGCGTATACCTAGGGAGGCTAGGTATTGTTCAAATTGGATGGCGGTTAATAGTGGCCTGTTGTCGGACACTAGGACGTCCGGCAATCCATGGGTTGCGAAGAGTTTGTTAAGTTGTTTAATAACTGCCTCGGTTGTCGTAGATGACATGACTACAACTTCCAGCCAATTTGAGTATGCATCTATGACAATTAAAAAGGTATGCCCCCTAGTAGGACCCACAAAATCAATGTGGATCCGAGACCAGGGGCCTCGTGGGGTGTCCCAGTCCCTTATGGGTGCTTGTGGTGGGGAAGGCCTGGATTTCTGACATTTCGTACAAGTAGCAACCCAGTATTCGATGTCTTTATCTAGACCAGGCCACCAGACATAGCTTCTAGCTAGGCTTTTCACTTTTACAATACCAGGGTGGCCTTCGTGAAGCATACCCAACACTCTATTCTGTAGTTTAGGAGGAATTACTACATGATCACCCCACAATAAACAACCTTTTTGAATTGAGAGTTCAGTTTGTCTGGTCTGGAAAGGTTTAAAGTTTTCAGTTTTTTGGTTTTCCGGCCAGCCTTTACCTACTCAGTTTAATATGCGGGCAATCACTGGGTCCTTTGCGGTGGCTCTGGCGACATCGTTTGCAGATATTGGTAGTTCAGGGCATGTCTCTATTTGCAGGGTGATCATTGTTGGCGCTGGGTCTTCCTCCGTCATCGGCAGCGGTGCTCTGCTTAATGCATCTGCATGGAAGATTTGCATCCTGGGTCGATGTGTCAATGTGTAAGAGTATGCTGCTAGGAATTCTGACCATCTAGTCATCCACGGGGATAAAATGTTCGGTGTAGGCTTGTTTCCCACCAGAATTCCTAGTAATGGTTTATGGTCCGTTACAATCAAAAATGTTCTTCCATAAAGGTATTCGTGAAAACGTTTCACTCCGGCAACGATTGCCAGGGCTTCTCTGTCTAGTTGACTACAGTTACGTTCTGTTTTTGACAGAGTCTTTGAGTAATAAGCGACAGGTGCCTCTCTCCCATCTGGCAATTGGTGGCTCAGGATGGCACCAACTCCAAACAATGAGGCATCGCAGGTTACCGTCAATGGAAGTGTGTTACTAAACTGGATAAGAAGTGTTTGATTTTTTATTTTCTGGAATGCCTTTTGCTCTCTATGACCCCAAGTCTAATTAGTTTTCTTATCCAGCAAACGGTGTAATGGTTCCGCTATTGTTGCTTTGTGGGGGAGGAATACGTTATAGAAGTTTATTAGACCCAAAAATGCCTGCAATTCCGTTTTGTTTTTTGGCTGTGGTGCGTCTTTAATGGCTTTGACTTTTTTTTCAGTAGGGTGTATACCCTCTCCGTCAATTAAGTAGCCCAGAAATTCGACGCGATCAGTCATGAAGCAGCATTTTTCTTTTTTAACTTTCAGACCGGATTCTCTAAATTTTGTTAGTACATTTCTTAGTCTTTTTTCTAGTTGGGTCGTATCTTTAGCCGAAATCAGGACGTCATCAAAATATGGTATGACCCCTTTTATTCCATTTAATAGGCGTTCCATGAGGCTTTGGAAAATGCCTGGGGCCACACTCACTCCAAACTGAAGTCTGTTACACTTGAATGCCCCTTTGTGAGTCACTATTGTCTGTGCCTCGGCTGTTAAGGGGTCTACTGGAAGCTGTTGGTAAGCTTGTGCTAGATCTAGTTTGGCAAAAAATTTTCCTCCCCCGAGTGAGTGTAGCAAACGTTGTACGACTGGCACCGGGTATGCGCTTTGTTGCAGCGCATGGTTCAGGGTAGCCTTGTAGTCTCCACATATGCGTACCGACCTGTCAGATTTAACCAGTGTTTCTATTGGCGTCTCACATTTAGCATGGTCAACAGGTTCCAAAAGCCCTTGGTCAATTAATTTATTCAATTGTTCCTCTATTTTTGCTTTTAATGCAAAGGGAACTTGTCTGGCCTTTAATCTTCTAGGGGCCACCTGGGGGTCTAAATTAAAGGAAATTGGGGTCCCCCAATACCTGCCTAGGGTGCCATCGAAAACGTCCTGGAACTCATGGATCAGGTTTTCTTCCCAGTCAGTTGCGGCCACTTGGTCCACTCCGGTCATTCCGATGCCCAATGGTGCGAACCATTCGATGCCCAGGAGGCTGGGTCGGTCTTGGTCAAATATTGTCAGAGGCAGGACTTTGACATGCTGCTTGTAAGCGACTCGGAAATGTCCTAGACCTACCACAGGGATTCAATTCCCTTGGTTGTCCTTCAGAGATAATTTTTGTTTCTGGAGTTCTTTTAGTTTGATATTTGGGACCAGTTGTCTGATTGTGTCCCACAACACCATTGACAGGAAAGACCCTGAATCGACTTCCATCTCACAGGGGCTGCCTTCAATTTTTACGATGATTTTAACTTTCTTTCCACTTTCCGTCTGAGCACTCCCGATAGTGACAGTTTGATGGGTCTTTTCTCGGTTACTGGCTCGTTTGTTGCGCTCCCACTTTCTCTCGGCTTGTTTCAATTCAGCTTGTGGGGGAGAGTTACTGCATCTGTTAGGGCTGTTATTTTTTTGATTTCTACAGACTTTCTCAATGTGTCCCCTTTTCTTGCAAGCTCAGCAGATGGCATCGAGGAATCTGCAATCAGCTCAAGGGTTGTTTCCTCCGCAACCGGAGCATTCCCACCAATTTCTTTTTTCGTGCCTTTTTTTGTTGGCGTACAGGCGATGGACCTCATCGTCATCCTCTCCGGATTCTGATGTCTCGTCAAAATCTTCATGATGTGTAGTGGCAGGAAATTGCTTCTTCCCTCTGGTTAGGCTCGTTTCGTCGTTATTCGCGTTGATTTGTTTCATGGTGGCCGCTGACTTTTTCGCAGCTTCTGCGGCTGTGGCTTCTGCGATTGCTTCAGCCATGGTTATGTTGGGTTTATTTAGCAATTTACTTTATAAATTAGAGTCTTTTAAACCCAATACCACTCGATCTCGCATGGCTTCATCTAAGTTCAGGAACTCGCACGCTCCCCCAATTGTCGGAGGGCTGCCACAAAATCAGTGATGGTCTCACCTTCTTTTTGGTCCCTTCAGTAGAATTCATGCCGTTTGATGAGATTTGATACCATTGGTGCGTAAGGAGCTTTTAATATTCGCTGGAGTTCGGGCCAGGTCATTTGTTTTATGTCCCTGGGCTTCGCCAATGCTTTGGCCATCCTGAACACAGTTGGTCCGCAATGCGTTAAGAAGACAGCCCTCTTACGCTGGTCTGAGATCTCTTCCATCTTGTTACTTTCTAAGTACATTTGGAAATGGTCTACGTAGGATTCCCAATCTTCTTCATTGGGATTGAAGGGTGCGGGCAGTGCATTATTTCCGGCCATTGCTTCAAGCCTGGATTTCAATTTGCCGCGTGCACAGTCTCACGTTTTAGGACGATCCCACCATCGCCAGTGTTCCGTCCGGAAAATCGCGAGGTAGACCAGGTTCCAACAGTAAAAGTATTTATTTCAACTATTATTGTAAAACGGAATGCCTTGCCTGCCGGCTTGTAGCCAATGACGGTTATTTGATTTTGCTGCCTTTTGGTGGCTCTTTTGGACTGGTTCCTAGTGAACCAATCCCTATGCCGGCTTTTCTAGACAATCACATTCGAGGATTTGGAGTAAACTATTTTATACAGAACACATAAAATGAAAATTAGAGTGTGGAATGCAATTTTGTGATTGAGAACTTTAGCTCCTACTCAGTTATCTTTGATAGAGTTGTACTAACAAAGAATTTTAGGAATGGAGGTGAAGTGCTTGATTTCTTCTTTCCCCCAACTTTTTCCCACTTCTATCCCTTACTTCAAATTTGGTTATTTTCTTTTTCAAGCATACAAGAGTATTTTTCTGATTATTTATAAAATTTAGTGGCCACTCATAGGGTAACTCTGGGCGGATTCCAGTCATAAAAAATATACCTACATTAATACATAAAAAATTAAAACCAGACACATCGGGAGGGTGGGAGCAGAGTGGGGAAAAGGTAAGATCTGTTGTTAATCGATCAGTTCTGTTGTGCTGTTCCCCCACTAGGACTCCAATTCAAATGGCAGAGGCATGTCCTTAGGCCCTTATGAAAAGATAGGAGGGTTAGGGCCTACTTCACATCGAGGGATAAGATGTTCCAAAGATATATAATATACAGTAGAATGATGCATTAGTTCGGGGTTATATGAATTGGGGAAACAGTTTTAATTTTGGGTGGGGAGTTGTATTTGTGCTATGTGGGCTGATTGATTCCTGAAATGAGATTTGGATTTTGAAAGATGTCTGGGCTCCAGTTTAGATTTAGGGGAAATTATTTTTAAAGAAATCTCAACATCATAATTTTGTACAAACCTTGAATTCGGGGCAAAGCCATTTTGAATTGTATCACAACTACAAGCAATTTCCATTAAAAATCTTTCTAAAGTGTGCCAATCTTGAAAAAGATGCTTGACATGGATTACGTTCAATGCAAATAAAAAAAAATCATATGCACAAATTCTTTTTATTATAAAGTTCTCAGAACAGTGGGTTTAAATATCAATGATCAATGGATGTTAAAATTTTGTTTTTAGAAAAACAAAAGAAAAATAAGCAATGAACAACTCTTCAAAATATAGAGACGACTTAAAAAAACACATTTACTTTTTTATAAACAAATACATGTAAAAACAAAATAAGAAGGAAACTATATCAAAAGGAATACAAGAAAACACCTAGGAACTATAATCCTTATATTCTATGGAATGCTGTAAGACTGATGTTACATTCTGCATAAATTGTGATATATCAGTGTGAATTTGGAAACTGAAGTGGAACCTTGCTGGACCAGACTGATTGTCTAAATAGGGTAGCATCCTATTTCTATTAGTGGCAGCTCACAGACCTGAAAGTCGAGTGCATAATGAATCACATCTTGTTGCTCTAAATTCAGAGATGCAGAACCTGTGTGCAACTCTTACAACATTGTACCAAATAATTTGTTTGCTCTTGTTTTAGAGGCAGTTAAAAGATTATGATCATCACACCTGATGAATCCAAGACATACTGTTGATTGTGGCAAAATAAAAAAAAATAGCACCCCATCTCCCTCTGCTACCATCCACACGTGAAAGCTGATAAACAGCTTAAAAAGTGGAGGGCAGGTTATTTTGAGTGTCTATATTGGAGAGGAGGGAATAGCTAGACCTGCCATTGTTCCCATGATACCTGCCGTTTAAGGCATCTGTATACCTAATGATGGCCTCGAGATTCCATTTAGCAAAAGGAAAAAGTTACAGGACCTTTTTGAACTGCTACAAATAATTTAGGAACTGGATTTGATCCGGTGGGAAATAAATTGTACTGGTCTGCTGGTACAATCTTATTCACCTCACAGATGGAGTCATCAAGTGCACAGTTCACTGTGACCAAGCATAAGTTATTTGTTCTGGTCTCCAAAGTATGCATCACCTTGAAGGGCTCCTAACAATTTGGGTGGTCTGCATTCTGTAATGTGACTCATTGTTCTGTCTGCCTGAAAGCCTCTATGTGAGTTCGTGCGTGTTTGTATGTTCTCCATAAATAGTTGCTGAGTTTGCTCAAGGGGCCAGTAGTTACAACAATGCAACATCAGAGAGAATCAGACATACCCTGTTTTTCAAATACAGCCCTTCAGCCTTTCTACAAACCCTGCATTCACATTCCAGATTTTTTTCCACTGTAGACTAACACAGCTTTCCTCCTCTAAGGGTAGTACTTCTATTATCACCATTCTTTCCCTTTATGGACATCTAACACATACTTTCCACCCCTTTGCAATAATATTCACCCTCTTGCAGACAAAGGTCCTCATTTAAAATTCCACCAGGACTTGGGGACAGGCAAGATAAAATTTGTCCTCCGGTGTTTCCATCCTGAGGTCAAGAGTGAACTCAAAGACTCAATCATTCCATCACTTTGCGATTATTGTTTTCCTACAAACATTAACAGCAGGGGTCGAGAACTGTACATTTCACAGCAGCAGATGAAGAAGAATGGACCTTTTTTTCATCCCAAGATTAGGTGAAAAGAACTGTCAAGTTTGTAAGTCTGTCATTCTTCCATTTGGAACCTTTGGGATAACTTTTACAATAATGTGAAGTGACTGCTTGGGTGTGCTCAATATAGCTTGACTGATTTGCCTTCAAGCTATCTTTGGATTCCTGCTGTTCTGTCCTTGCTACTAACACACATTGCTCAAAATATAACTGGACTCTAGCAGGATCTGGGAATCCAAAATTCAAGAATGCTGTCTAACAAAAGTGTCAGATGTTCCTCCAATAGAATCTATGGGAAAACAAAGAGACAACTTAATAAATTCTTCAGTTCAGGAAGAAAAAGGAAACAGTTGTACTACTACAGTATTTATGATTACCAATATACTTATGAAAGGCCTTAGAGCCAAATTTAAAAAGTAACCAATAAAAGTAGAACTTTAAAATATCCTATTTATTTCATTCCTAGCACATGTGCATTTGCACTAGGAACCTTCAGTCCATATATCACCTTTAAATAATTTAAATCTTTTAATTATTCAATTAGTGCACTTGGAGATGGATTCTGTTCTTGACAAAATGGAGGTCAATCATGACCCAATTTTTTGTCTTTGTTTGCATATGCTTTCAAAATGTAGGATATTAACAAATTGCATTGTTTTCCTTCTTTCTTTCACCATCCCTCTGCAATCATGAGGGCTAGAAATTTTCCTTTTCAAAAGCATGCAGGTAGAATTACTCTTAACAGCTGACAATCATCCTCATTTCATCTCTGAAGAATCTTTGTTTTTGACCTTTGAAGATCACCTAAAACATATAATTAACTCCATAATGGGACACTAATTTTTACCTTAACGTTGTTTGAATGCAATCGGAAGTTCTCGGTTGGGGATGAGTATTCCTAAGTGAAGAGCTTCTACCGGCTTGTCATCAGTAGCTATAATCTGATACTTCCGTATAAACTGTAATACAAGGGGGAAAATGAAGTTCATTAGAGCCTCCCCAACCTGTAATCAAGATTTATTCTGAGCTGGGGAGCCTATCAGTGTCTGTGTCAAAGTTTAACCCCACAGGCAGTAATAGCAGGAAAATATGATACAGCAAAGTTCATAAGGCTTTGAAAAGTTCATCTGTTTCAGTAAGAGAAATAAGCAATATTTTTTTTTTTTAGGTAGGAAGGATTGTAGCAATGCTTTCATTTGGTTGCTTCACCTTTGGAAGGCGAACACAGAATCACAGAACCCTAAAATTGGAAGGAATCTTCTGGTTCAATCCTTTATTGAGTGCAGGATCACTATGGCATCTCTGATAGACAACATTCAGCCTCTTCTTTGAAGATTAAATCCTCCTGGATTTAATGCAAATTGGAAGTTCATCTTCTCAAAAAAGACAATTTGCCCTCCAGTACAAAGGCAAAAATTGCTCCAATCAGGGGTGGGATTCTACCAGTTTGGATCAGTTCTATAGAACTGGTTGTTACAATTCAGCACAGTTCGGAGAACCGGCAAATCGCACCACTGGCCTGAGAGCAGAACTGAACCTTCCTTAGGACTGAAGTTTCTATTTTTCAGTGCAGACTCAGGCAGCAGATTGCAGAAAGGTAGATCTGCAAGTGACTCTGTGATTCTGCAAGCAACTTAATCTGCCTGCCTGCTTTGCCTCATTTTGAGTAAAAGTTGCTCTTTTTTCAAATAAAAAATTCAATATTTACATAAATATTTACAATATTTACATACAAGCCATGCCCAACCAGTCACATGACCACCAAACCATGCCCAGTCAGCAAGCCATGACCACCCAGTCACATGACCACCAAGCCACACCCTATAAGTTCTATAACTTTTTTTAAAAAAAATCAGTGTTGATATATTAAAGATTGTGATAAACTTCCACTAATACTTTAGTACATTAGCTTAATGAAACAAAAAGCTTGCATTCTCTGCTCTTCCATGCTCCAGGGAAATGACAAGGAGGAAAACTGAGCATTTCTTCACCTACTGGAAATTAATCACAGCTAAGTTTTCTACCTTTAAATCCTGAGCTGTGAAAACTAGCCAGTTTTGTAATCTGTGCTTGGAAGATGGCTTGTTTTTTCTAATCCTCATTAAGATTCATCACACGTATTGGATTCAATTGATGTAGTGAACTGTGATAAATGCAAAGCCAAAGCAGGAACATATGTACATCTTTTCTTGTAGCCATGCTTGAAGAAGAACATTAAGATCAAGCCATTGCTATGGTACATGGAAAGCAGCTATATTCCAAAGCAGCTTTGGAAAAAAAAAGGCCTTATGCTCTCAGATCTCTCTCTCTCTCCAGCAAAATACCATCAGAGATTAACAAAATTGCAGTGAAGAAGATGTGTAGGTATAGATAACTTATATGGATGTCAGCTCTTCCAGGTAAACCAGATAAGAAACACAACTAGAAGAGTTAATTCCACATTACTGTAAGGCTACTTTAACAGTCTCTTGCAAGTATGGAAGTACAAACTTCCCACCATCACTTTTAACTGTCTGATCAATTTTGGCAGGACTTTCTTAAGTTTTTTTTTTCTCTCTGACCATTAAGTGACTATGGGTTCTTCTCTCTCTTGTCTGACCATTCTTTAGGTGGCATCTCTTTTCCTCTTTCTCCAAGATCATCCATACATTTCTGCTGCCATAGAATGGTTTCTCTTTTGTACAGACTAATGGAGGAGAGATTTGGATCTAAAATAACTGAACACTTACCCAACAGAGAGCTAGCTGAAGTTGCAGCTCTGCCAGTCGGCGCCCAACACACATTCTTTTTCCAATGCCAAATGGAGCATGAGAAAATGGATGGATAGTTTTTTGCAACCAACGTTCTGGCTGAAATTCACTCCAGTTACTGAAATATTCTTCATTGCATCCCAGAGCGTAAGTGTTAAGCATCAAGACAGTCTGTAAATACAAACACAAATAAACAAACTGTGTTTACAAAGCAATGAGAAAAACGTCAAATGAGTGGAACATGGAACATGGACATATTTTGCTTCGGGGGAAGGGGGAAAGACCCAAAGTTGCCTATATCAAAACACTGATGTTGAACCTAAAGTAGTCACATATCACAATCCAAAGAAAATATCATAATAAAATTATGACAAGAATTTTCAAAATTTCTTGCAATGAAGATATATTTCCAGTGAATTAAAAAAAGGCAGGATTATAGTTCTTTGGAGAAATGACATTCTTAGGGAGATAAATACAGGGTTGTTTCCTCTTTCTGAAGACAAGTTAAATCCTAAGAGCCATTTTCAGGATCAGGATCAGATTTCAAGCATGTTAAGTAATGCTACAGAAACAAAAACTTTCCTCACTTCTAAGAGATTAGGATTAGGCCTTATAATTTAAAATAATTTTTTTAGGAAGAGCAGTGATGTGAAAATATGTTTTATTATTTTACTGGGCAGTTCACTGAATAATCAACAAATGATGTTCTTCTCAATAACTTTACTACATTGGGGTTTAGGGAAGAATGACATTGGTTAAATGTCTGCTTATATATACTGAACATGTTCACACATGGCAATCTGCTTACTGAATTAACTCATTAATTCACTCAATACATTGCACTCAATACATTGAATCTAATCAAAGAAACTTAGCTTGCATAAGGCAAAATCAATATCTTCACCATGTTAACTCTAATCAGGTAGAACAGGAATGTCAAACTTGATTTTATTGAGGGCCGCATCAGGGTTGTGTTTGACCTTGGAGGGCTGGAGTGGGTGTGGCCAGGGTAGGTGTGGCCAGCTCAATGCCACTCTTGTCGGGGGCACTTGTGGTGGCCCAAACACTCTGCCAGCGAAAACAGGCTCTTTAGCTCTATTTTCGGCTACCATGGCTTCCTGCAATCATCTGCCAGTAAAAACAGAGCTCAGGAACCCATTTTCACTGGCAAAAGCACCACAGACCAGTCCTTCATTGTTTCTAGGTAGCTCTGCAGGCCAAATCTAAGTACCCTGTGGGCTGGATCGGGCCCCCAAGCCTTGAGTTTGAAACCCCTGAGGTAGAATGTTGTTGATAAGCTCTTGAATAAGCTGGTTAAGGATGTTGTGTTAACATGGATATGAAGGCAGCAGTCATTATTCAATTTCCCAAATAATTCCTACAATAATACAATGAATGCTGGATCAACAGAATTTAAAATAAATAAAATATACTGAAGGATATCTCACAGTTTGCTCAGTGGCATTTTATTAAAGTCTTTGAGTCTGAGGCCACAACTGTGTGATGGAGCTCATTTTTGGGATTGCTGAGTCATTTTTTTGTAATATTTTCTTTGTTGTTCTATTTCATCTTTTCTATTTTTTAAAAAATGTAATTTATTATTTTTCATATTGTTAGCCACCCAGAGTCATGAACTTGAGAGAGGGTGGCCTAATAAATCTAATAAATAAACCTATGCCAGAGAAAATTGCTGTTATCTGATCAAGAAAAGCTGGATATTATATTTTTTAGATAGCAAAAGACCACAGACAATATTTTGTGGGTATGAGTGAAGAATAAAATGAATAAAACTGGGTGTCATATGTATGAATAGAATAAGGATATTTTTTTCTGCATTTTGGGGAGTGATAAGGGTTTCTTTTTCTACTTTTGCTTAATCTATGTTAAATGCAGTGTAGATCTTTACATGACAGCTTCTGTGTGTATTCCTAACTCATAATGGAAAGAAATCATGTTAGAAACTGCTACCAGAAGATGTAAAAATTATGTTTGAGGGTATTTAAGGCCTACAGCTTTGAGCCACTATCTGTATATCTAAGAGGTGTTTAAGATTTAAAAGCAATTGCAACACAAGACATAAAGAAGAATATTTATTTATGAGATCTGGCCATGCTAAATACCATGCAGGACCTCTCCCAAACATTGATATGCCAGTAAGTGTGATAAGATATAAGGCCAATCACATTTTATAAAAGTGCTATTGTTGGTTGAAAAACAGGTTATGCATTCAACCATTTAATCAAAATAAATTGAGCATTTACAGTACATGGTGGAAGTCACTTACCCCTTTTGGAAGGGCATAATCCCCAAGGACTGTTTCTTTATCAAGGGTTCGAGTGGTAAATGGCACAGAAGGTGTTAACCTACAGTAAAATGGGATAAATGCACTTTATTTGGGATGTCAAACAAATCTATTAAGGGAGACATACATTATCAGCTGGACTATAGCACTAGCACTAATACTTAGACTTATATACCACTTCACAGTGCTTTACAGCCCTCTCTAAGCCCTCTCTACAGAGTCAACATATTGCCCCCAACAATCTGGGTCCTCATTTTACCAACCTTGGAAGGATAGAAGGTTGAGTCAACCTTGAGCTGGTGAGATTCAAACTGCCAAATTGCTGGCAGCCAGCAGTTACCAGAAGTAGCCTGCAGTACTGCATTCTAATCATTGCACCACCACTATACAAAACATCCATGTAACCAAAGTGACTTTCCAAATCTGTTGATCAGAGCACCATGAATGTGTTAACATCCTTATCTTAGAAAGGTTTGGTGTGACCATTTCAAAATTCTTCACTCTTCACAGAAGTTTCAATTTCCAACAAAATTTTTATATTTTTTTAGAGACTGGGTTGTGGCAACCCTAAGAAGGGTCCCTTTTAACCTTTTGTGTTGCCCATTATCCATCTGTGGGCTATGCTATCTCTTATCTAACCATACCCTAGCTAGCATCTCTTTCCCTTGTCTCCCAAGGTCTTCTTCACACACTATTACATCATGCTCTTTGTTCTCAAACAAGGAGAAAAATGTGACCCAGGTGGAATTTCAGCCTGTTCTATTTATGTATTCATGTTACATTGGTCTTCTTTTGAGCTATAAATATTTGCTTGAATTTTTTGCTCTGCAGCTGTTCAGGGGGAAATAATAATTTTATTCTTAGGTTTGTGAATCAGTTTACCTCATTGACTCTTTCAGGCATGCCTTCAAATAGGGCATTTTTTTCAGGTGTTCACAATTTGGGTCTTCTCCAGGTGAAACCACATTCTGTATTTCCTCAAACAGCTTTGCCTGGACATCTGGCTTGCAGGAGATGTTGTACAGAGCCCAAAGTAAACTGTTGGCAGTCTAAAAATAAAGTCAACAGAAATCACTCTGTATTATTATAGTAATAGAGGAAACCTAAACATATAATACAAAAAAAAATGTTTTGTACTACAGGCAACTTTGGTAGGAAAAAAGCCTGAACTTGCTCTTATCCTAGGAATGGTTCTGTAAAAAAATGTGAAGACACTTAAAAACATTAGGCTTCACAATTTAGAGAAATGTCTATGACCTTACAATTTGGAGATTTAGCAGTTGATAGAAACCAAGATGGATGATCTGAAGTTCTGAGGCCAAATGAGCTTCTAAAAGCCTCAATTATCCAATTATAAGCTTGTAATGAAACAGAAGTAAATATTATTAAATGTATAATGGAGGGTGCCCGCATTAACTATTTAATTTTAATTAAGAAAGAAAATAAAATTGCATATTTTTTGTCCTGGTCCCACACATTATTGCTTCTGATGTGGTTCTGGCAATATATCCTCAAATATACCCTTATATCCTTTGTGTATGTGGGCATAAGCTGTTTCAATTTCTACCTTCAAAACGACGCGATAGAGCACTGCACATCAGAACAACTAGACACAAGGACATTTTTTTCCTGAATGCCATCACTCTGCTAAACAAATGTGTCCAACTATTTACAAAGTCTGCACTATTATTACTATTAATCTTCTCATCGTTCCTTATCACCCCTCCCCTCCCACTTGTGACTTTATGACTGTAACTTTGTTGCTTATATCCTTATGATATTTTTATTGACTGTTTCCTAGTATGATTTGATTGTTTATTGTACCCTATGACTATCATTAAGTGTTGTACCTTATGATTCTTGACTCTTGATGACTCTTTTCTTTTATGTACACTGAGAACATTTGCACCAAGACAAATTCCTTGTGTGTCCAATCACATGAGGCCAATAAAGAATTCTATTCTATTCTATTCTATTCTATTCTATTCTATTCTATTCTAT
>BLBF01000041.1:25068197-25078310 GCA_015471245.1 Laticauda colubrina
ATTCTATTCTATTCTATTCTATTCTATTCTATTCTATTCTATTCTATTCTATTCTATTCTATTCTATTCTATTCTATTCTATTCTATTCTATTCTATGCCTAATGTAAGAATATCATTAATGAAATGCAGAAAATATTAGTATGATAAGATTGTGCCCTACTCATCTAGTCTCAAATGTGGATGAGTAAAATCTGATCTCCCTAGTACAAGTTCAGAACATCTGTAACAAGAAGTTGGCCTCCATGCAAAAAGACAAAAAGTGAAACACAGGTAAAAATATATGTACAATTGTCCCATCTACAACAAACTAGATAAGCTGCTTCCCTGTCAGATAAGCTGCTTCCTCTGACGTAAGCCTATATATTACAATGATTCCAATATAGGCAAGTCCTCAACTTACAACAGTTCATTTAATGACCATTCAAAGTTACAACAGCATTGAAAAAAATGGCTTATGATAGTTTTTTACACTTATGACCTTTGGTCACATAATTGAAATTTGGCAAGTGACCCACATTTATGACGGTTGCAGTGTCCTGGGATCATATGATCCCCTTTTGAGACTTTCTGACCAGCAAAATTAATAGGGAAGCCAGGTTCCCTTAACAACCATGTTTCTAACTTAACAATTGCAGTTGTTCATTTAACAAATGTCACAAGAAAAATCATAAAATGGGATGAAACTCACTTAATCAATTCCTCACTTAACAACATACCTTTGAGCTCAATTGTGATAGTAAGTTGAAGACTACCTGTAATGCCATGGGTATCCTTTGACTTACAACTTGTTGCTTAACAACAGTTCAAAGTTACAACAGGCCAACAAAAGCTACTTAAGACTTGATTTAGAAGTTACAATGCTTGCACACGATGTGCACGCACACACACGGTCACTTGCTTGCATTTTGGGTGCTTGGCTACTGACTCACCTTTATGGCTGTTTGCAGGATCTCACATTCATATGACTATGATTTTTGATGTTTTTTGCCAGTTCCCAGAATTTATTTGTATTTTCCAGCAAAAAAAAACCATCCACTGACTAAAATATATTTGCCTAACAACCACAGCATTTCCTTAATGACTGCTTCAAAAATTGTCAAAAAATGATGCCTTGATTTACAAGTGTAACAGCTTACAACCATAATTCCGGCCTCAGTTCAAGGTCTACCTGTACTTGTGTGTTGTAAGGTGTATTACAGAGTTTTGAACTTCTGTCCAAAACCTTTACTGCTCCTTTCTGCAGGACAAGGTCACAGTAGGACCATTCAAAGTTTTTTCTGCTTTCAACTTTTATATAAGCAACTGTCTCTTTTTTCCCATCCATTTTCAACACTAGAATTAAATTCCTCTGCACACTTCTAATTTTCCTACCAGTTGTGCAGGTAGAACTTTCATAAGATTTATCTAGAATTCAACAGAAATCCCCCTCCCCACAATAGGAAACAAGAAACTGAAAGAAGCTTTGATTCAGTTCTTCCACTAGGGTGGATGACTTGGTCCCATCAACTCTATCAGAATGTGGCAACCTTTGGGAAGGTCAAAGACTCCCTTCCACAGCTCTTAAATGTCATGCTAAAAACACTCTTCCAAAATTAAATAATAAATGAAGGTTCGAACGGATTAAATTTGATTTAATCAAAATAAAATTAAATGCTCTCTTTCCGCCGCTTTGAAAATTAGAACTTGGAAAAAAATATTTTGAATGGCTTGAGGCACCAGTTCACACTCTTCATGTTACTTCTCACGTATACGAGCAGAATATCTGCATAAGTCTACATTCATGTAGTTGTGTAATTTCTAATTAATTATACTTGCAACTGACGATATCTGGTAGGATTCTACTATGTTTTACATCCTGTCCAAGGATTCAACATATCCAGAGCTTTCCTGTTCCAGAAGATTCTACTGCAGATGGATGTTTGTTTGCAAATACAGCCCAGCAGATATATCAGGCCCAACCCAAGAATGACATAGAAATTTGACTTAGCCAAAGTTTAGTTCTTTATTTGCTCATTGATATGTAGATAGAATCTTGCCAGACTAAATCTATACCCTAATGGATATACCCTGGGAGATTCTAGGGAGTGGCATCTTAAATATCTGTCTCCTATGCAGTTATGGGTTGTGTTGTCTCTTGTGTCACTCCCTTCATTTGAATGTGGTTTCTCCTTCCTAGGAAACTGCTGCTTCACCATTAAGCAGCAACATTTTACCACCTCTCCCTTCAAAGGTGCACATTCCACCACATTTGGGAATGAAAAGGATAAACTCCAGGGCTGTACAGAATTTCGGATTCTGTCTAGAGACAGAAAAAAGAGCATGTGGAGCCCAAATGCAATATCTCAAAGCAGCAACCTCTTTTCCTGGATGGCTACCATCTACCACTACTGCACAAACTTGGGAAAGGATGCAGCTGTTTTAAAGGTGTTTAAAGCAAGGTGCTGTATTTTCAGTAATGTAAACATATTATTATGTATTATTCAGAGACTGAATCTGAAATGCAGCACGTCCATAATATATACTGAATGACACAATGATGTGTGGATAGATTGCTGCAGAAGTCAGCTATCTCACAATTATTTAGCGCTAGATGGCAACTGCTAAACAAGCATTTATGTCCTTGTGCTTTTCCCACCCATGCCTGTCTGAAAAGAAATAATCTCCTTAACTCCAGATGTCTTTGTGAAATTGTCCAAATAGTCATCTAGTTTATCAGATGATTATCCGTTTATGTGACTTTGTGTTGAGAAACTGCCAGACAGGCAAGAAGACAACATCAAGAGAGAATTACCCTTGAGTTGTTGCTCAATTGCAAGAGATCTAGGGCTGACACTCTCCCTCACAAATTCCATGAGACCCTATCTGTTTGTCCCCAAGAGAAGACAAGTATTCTAGAGAGAATACAATGAAGACAGAATACAATGAAGTAGTTAGCTTGAACCCTACACAGTATCAATTGCAGCTTATCATTCCCATGGAATTGTACCAAAGAATGGATAGTTAAGTTCAAGATAGTTCACTAGGCTCCTTCAACCTTGGGTTATCCATAGGTTTTCCACAATAATTCCAATCATGATCAAAATTTATGTGTAATCTAAGTTATAGGAGATACTTCTGGAATGCACCATTGTAGTGAATGGCCTGAAATCATCATCCTAGAAAAAAAAGGAAAACTACAACAGCATTGCATCTTACAGCAAAATGGAATGTACAAACCAACGTTATCACTGTGTTAAAATCCCTTATTTAAGGCTAATTATTGAAACGCAACCTGAAAGAACAAGATTGAATGAAGAATGAAAAAGCCTTTGTGTGGCAGGTTATCAGAAATCTGAAATCACTCTTCATTTACACATGAAAAATAAAAACAGTATTTACCGTTTCAACCCCAGCAATCTGAAGCTCTGCAATAGCAGCATATAGTTCTTTCTTCGAAAGCTGGCTCCCAAAATAGATGTCACAGAGGAAGTCTTCAGAGGGATTTGCAGAGTGTTTTTTCAGCCTGCTGTCAATGGAGCATTTCACTGCAGAAGAAAAGAGAAAACGATAATAATATTATGGTGTGGAAACCTAAAAGGTCTACTTTTTTATATATACGAGACATTAAAACATTCAAAAGCATCAGGAAACATTTCAAATTAAATTAATTTTTTCCAGTCTATCATCTTCTGAATATATTTGGACTGCATCTCCCAGGACTGCTGGCCAGCCTGTCTGAAAACAGGGAATTCTAGGAGAATCAGTTCCAACTTGACTGGCGAGCCACAGATTTTAAGAGGCTGGTCTACAAAAAGGGAAGTTCCTTCCTCTTTCATTTAAGGATGAAGATTGTTAGCATGCAAAAATAAGATTCAGATCCCTATTTTATTTTAATAATCCTTGGTTATTTCTCTGAGACTCATTAAAGCATAATGTTCAAATCTGTATGGGAGAGAACTAAAAAGTTGCCTGAGTGAGCAGTCTATTCTAGTATTTTTACTCATTCCATTGTGAACTTAAATTGCATAATTAAATATTCATACAAACTGTAACTAATAGCAAAAAATGTTAAGTACCCATTTCACAATATAGGTAAGTCTATTTGCTTAAGGAGAGCTAAGATTAAATGTTTGTTCAGTCATAGAATTTAGTGATTTGATAAAAGCCGGTGTTCTCACTTCATCCAATCCAGTCTTTTTCAAACTTGGCAACGTTAAGATATGTGGACTTCAAATCCCAGAATTCTGACTGGGGAATTGAAGTCCTTGCATCTTAAGGCTGCAAGTGTTAAAAAACACTGATCTAACCTATTCCACAGAGTTGTTCAAATTAATTCCAGATTGTCAGACTGGTTTGTTGATGCAAGATGCAAAATCCACTGCCCAACCTAAGACGCAAATGCATATTTCACAAAATATTTTCAGTGGTCTTCAGTTACCTGTCTTAAATATATTATCCCATGCATTTGTATGAGCTTGCCAAACTTTAGTATTTAGACTTCTATGAAGTTCAACTGGCGTCACCATCATCTTCCCAAAAGTACTCATCATCTGTGGTGTATAATGAAAAGGATAAACACCATTATTAAAGGACTGGGAAAAGTTCAAAAGAACATATATTTTACTGTTAGAAAAAGGATTGACTTAGATTCAATAAACTGAGCTATCCTTAAACTAGAATACCAAGTAGAAGCTGTTCCATGTGGACCAGAGATCATAGTAATCCTTACACGTTTCAGTGCACTGCACAAAATCCTAACCTGAATCCTGAATTATCTCAATCTCAGAATTCTCAGATTTATGCAACAAATGGGGTTTGCACAATATATTAAGCCTTGTTCCCCAAATTAACGAGATTAAAATGCACCAAGCTTTGATTGGTGCACTAGGAACTTTCTTTTATCTGATTAAGGGTTTTGTATGAACATAGTCTGAGTCCACCATTTGGAGGGCAACTATCTGAAGTATTTCTGGAGGGCTACCAATTGGAAATTGAATGCCTGCTTTGCAAGGACCCAGGGATAGTCTCCAGAATCTTCATAAAAAGTGGTGGAAAAAGAATCCCTGACACCTGTAGAGCAACTAACAATGAACCGGCGACCCAGCCTACTATAAGGTATTATTCTATATTGCTGGAATTATTCCTTGCAGCTTATTTTCTTATTGAGCATCGAGGGCTTTTTCTATTTATTTAGGTCAAGGACTTCAATCAATGGAAACTATTGAGAAGACCCAGCTGGAGCATCTCTGTGCATGAACTACACAGAGATGCTCCAGTTGGGACTTCTCAGTAGTTTCCATTGATTGAGATCCTTGACCTAAATAAATAAGGTTTATAGATGATACATCTCAGAATAATTGAATAACTGCATGGGAGGCTGGGATGTGCAATAGCAGAGTAGATGGATCCTTGGACTGCAATTCCTACAGGAGCAGATACTTCTGACTTGCTAATATCTTACAGAAAATCAATTAGCTATCATGCATGTGGCATGTTCATACCGTTTTAACAGCCTTGATAAAGTTCAAACTTTCCTCTTCTACGTCTTGCTGCAGAAGTCCAAATCTTTTCCCATACAGCACCAGGCAAATACCTAGCATAAAAAAAAAAAAAAAGAATTGATGGCAAAAGCATTTTCCAGAATCTTGATTATGTTTTCCTTGACGTATCTCTCTGAGAACTTTAAATGATACCCAGTCACCCCCTTTTGATGCAATTAATATACAATGTCCAGTAAGATTACTTATGAGACCCCAAGGACAATGCATTTAGTAATAAGCAACTAGCCAGAGTTCCTCTCTACATGGAGAAAGTTTATTTATTTATAAAAAAATTATCCCATCTTTATTATTTTATAAGTAAATCAAGGTAGGTAACATACTTAAAAGTCCTTCCTCACTTATTTTCCCAACAATAATAACCCTATGAGATGGGTTGGACTAAAAGAGAAAGATTGGTCCAAAGCCACCCAACTAGCTTTCATGCCTATGGTAGGGTTCAAACTCATGGTCTCCTAGTATTTAGGCCAGCAATTTAACCACCACACCAAACTTGTTCTTTAGCTGATCTTTACCTGGTGCCTTTCAGTTCTATTAGGAGGGAACATCCCAGAATTGTTAGCCATCATGGCCATCCTGGTTAAGGCATTCTGAGAACTCCAGATTGGGAAAGTAACCTACATATATATATATATATTAGTATAGAGAAAAAGCAGCATTGAACCCAGAATGAATGAAAAGCTTACTTTCAAATGACCATTTATTCAGTGCAGAATATAAATCTTCTATTTCTCCGTTCTTGTTACAGAGTGTGTCCATCTGCTGCATAAAATCAGCTAGGACCTGTGGAAGAGATTGAAAAGACCTCTTAAGTGTTCTTCATCAGAAAAATGAAAAGTCATTAGGAAGTGAATCAAATTTTAAAATATTAATAATCATAAGGCTTTCAATTCTATGATGTGCCAATTCTATACTTGGAATATCATGTAAGCTTTGATCGGTGCATTATAAAACAGATGTTGTGGAAAAGATACAGAAAAAGGTTGATCAAAATTATTATTTTATTATATTATATATTATTTCATTTGGTAACTTTAACTAAGCCAGACATGAAAAATATATAATTAGTTCCTGATGGATACTTGTGAAATAGTAAAGTGAAATAGAAATTAAGTAATATGCTTTTAAGCCATTTGCAATTGAAGGCTAAGATATGAATATTTGCTCTTCACTTGAATATTTCCTTTTTCCAGCATATAGAAATTTGGCATGCTAAAAAGGAAATTGTAGCCTTCACTTTTCTCTGATTGGCACATTTGTACATGCCAGGGAAATCAATGAGATGCATTCAAAATTGTTGTTTCAACTAGATTTCCAACTGGTATAAGTTAAGAAAGATTTCACGTGATTTCTGGAGAGACACTTTTCTAATTTTCCCCCTCCCTCTTTTAAAGCAATCCACATAATAACAAGAGTGTTCCAAATTTGAATTTACACCTGTGTCTGGATCAGACTTTTAGAGATAATTTTGAACACCTGTTCTTATGCAGTACCTCATTGATTTTAGTGTCCAACTTTACAATTTCCATGGGTTTCATTAATTTCTTCTGAAATGCACTTCTTACTCTCTGCCAGTCCTTCCCTTCTCTGTGAAAAACAAATATCCAAGTGATTAAAAGAAATTTAATATTTCCTGGTTAAAATAAAAGGTGTATGAGGAAATGTTAAAACAATATTAAACCTGAGTAGTTTCCGTAAGTGAATGCTAATATATCTTAAGGAAGATAATAAGCAGACTAATCAAATTTGATAGAATGGAAAAAAGACTTTGCATCCCAATATGTTACTTCCTTGAAATAAAACAAAAGACAAAATTTCCCTTTAGTAAAGCTTGAGCCCTGGGCATACATGGAAATATACTTTATGCATGTGGGTTTGTGCTGGTTTTTTTCTGGAATACTTCTGACTTAATTTCTCCTAAAACTTTGAGAGTCCTGTTTAGCTTTTGGGAAGTTATATTAGATGCTTCTATTGTCACTGATCTTTGGAGGAAATCACTGAAAGTGGTCAGTTGATCTTTCACTTTTACTGAGATATTAAATTACCATTATACAGCATTCTTCACATTCTGAATTTCCCTTCTAGCTTGAAAGTTATCTTATGTGCATTTGATCTAAAACTGGCTTTTTTTTTCCTGCTGCAATTTTTCCATTCTAATGTTGCCAGGAGGGTTAGGACCAAGTTAACCAGACAATGATGCAAATTGCTTCTCTACACTGGTTTGCATTGATAACCTTGCTTGCTTTCAGGATAAAAATGTGGTTCCAAAAGACAAAGAACCTTAAAGAAAACCTTTTAAAAATAGGTTGAATGTGATTGCAAAGTATCCACCACCTATAAATGACACTTTGACTTTCTCCCATTTAATATTTATAAATAATGAAACTACTACCAAAGACTCAAACATATTTATGAAACAGCAATCTGAACTATTTGCTCTTAGCATCCCTTGCCTTTACACCTCAACCCAACATAAGCACAGGGCATTCTCAGCACAAAGTGGTGTGTGTGTGTCCTTCTAGGTCTTTACTCACAGGATAAGTAGCCCATAGCCTTCTTTACGGTAGTCTCGATAGGCTTTCCAGGGCTTAATCTCCAGGCGCTGTGGATACGCACTCTCTTTCCTATAGAGAGACTCTAGCAGACAGGGTGCACCTATATGAACCGAGTCAAAACTCCCAAGTTTCATGCGGAAGATTTTGCCAAACCTCTGGTGGTACTCAGCCTTTAGGAGAAAGAAAGAGACAGGAAGAGGGGAGGTTAAATCCCCATCTCACAGAACTCCTTGCAAAAAGAGGCAAATAAACATACCGTACAATACACACAACTTTCAATTCACACATTGACTTTTCTAGCATTCTGTAAGACGCGTCTCCTGCAGACAAAAGTTGGACCAGAATAAATCTATTCAAATAGTGGTGGTGGTGGGGTGTGTGTGAAGCTTATATTAAGCATTTGATTAAGGATTTCGTAGTGTGGTAATATAAGAACATGTTATCTCAAAAAGTGCTTGCTTCTTCTTCCTTGAAGGTGTTCTTAAAGAAAGATGCAGGAAGATGTTTGAGGATGCGCCAGCAACTGATTCCCTGCATTGGTTGAAGACTGGATTAACCTGATCCAATCTGTCGGGAATGATGCTGTCTGGGAATCTGGCAATCGATCAGTCCATCACAACCATAGGGGATGCTGAACTAGATGATCTTGCAAAAACTTTCCAAGCTCTCAAGAGACCTTTCTCAATCCTGTCATTAAAACCTTAAGGTCAGAGAGGGCTAACGACTACTTTTGCCATTCAAAGTACTTACTAGCTACCTGTTCTACCATACGAGACCCTCAACAGTCATCCAAATGCTAGCTTTGGGCAAAGGATCTATTGGGAAGGGTTGGGTGGGGAAACACAGATTACTCACCAGCGTCTGGTGCTGTTTCTTGAGCCCCCCTTTCCAGAGGATGTCTAAGAGGCTGCCCATCAGAGGCCATTTGACAGGACCGGGCAGGGCAGAAAGTGAGTGGGGAGCGTGCATGGGGCAAGAAGGCACCTGAGCCTTGGGCTCCAAGGCGCACACGGACGAAGTGGGCAGCTGTTGCTGCTGCTGCAAAGCAGGTGCGCTCCCAGGCCCTCGCAGCTTTCGGAAAGAGCTGAGCAGGGGGGCTCGCCTCAACGGGGAACTCATCATTCTGGTACTGGATGGAAGGGCGGGTGGGTCGGTGGTTCAAACGCCGGCGAACCTCCAGCTGCGGGAGGGCTATACCCTGAAAAGTCAGGCGCGGGAGGAAGGTGGAGAAGAGCTACGAAGGGAACGTAAAACGGCCGCGATCTCGCCCCGGGAAGGCTCGGGCAATCGGGATTCGTGGCGACCCGAAAGAAACTCTTCCTCGAGTCGGTGGCGTCGGATGGGGATCCTTCTCCCCTCGGCGCAACGGCAGGGAAGGTCTGGAGCGCGGCGGGATGAAGATGCTGCGCTCTCTCCGCTCAGGTCCCATAGCGCGGCGGACCGAGGCATATATATAGCTTTAGGGGCCGGCTGCTGGGCTTGCCAATTGGAAGGCAGGGGAGGAGAGCAGAGCGCTGGGTGGGGCCGGGGTGGTGGTGGTAGTGGTGGAAGGTGACGGCGGTCCCCGGGGAAACCTCGGCGGGACTCAAGAGCTCGCGGGCCGGGGGCGAAGGCGCCGGCCTCCCTCCTTCCTGCTGCCCGACGGAAGCTTTCCCCGCGAAGACACGAAGCCTGCGGCCGTCTGGCTGCGTACCTCCCGGGGCCGGGCCATCCTGGCGAGCTTTCCTCTTCCTCGCGGTTCTTGGCGAGCCCATTTCCTCCGGGGGAACCCAGCGAGACGGGCGCCTGCGAGAGGGGCCTCTCCCGCCTGGGATCGCGGTCGCTGTACTTCGCGGAGGCAGAGAGCCGGGAGCAGAACCGGGGACGAAGGGCGCGGCGTATCTTTTACTCTTTAATCTTGCGTAACGCGCTCCTTCGTTCCGGGAAAGCCTCAGAGTCGAACGCGATCACGAAACCGGCGAGAGGATGTCCACGCTGAGCGGACGGACACACGACCCGTTGTGATCCCTTGTCCTGAGTC
>BLBF01000041.1:25078320-25099289 GCA_015471245.1 Laticauda colubrina
ACAATAGAATTGAGCTGGAAGGGACCTTGGGGGTCTTCTAGTCCAGCCCCTCGCTCAAACAAGAGAACCCATACCATTTCAGACAAGCGACTGTCCAATTAAATACCCCCTTCTTCTCAGTTTGCGGTTAAGGAAAATAAAGAAAGGCACGGTTTAATCTAGTCTTACGGGACTGAGACAAAAGCAGACGTGCTGGTCTAACAGTTCCCATCATTCCCAGCCAACCGGTTTATGAATGCCACCTGGCCGGGATGTATGGTATTCTTAAGGAACGGGGGATCTTTAGCACAATTCCGTAGGTAGAGAGTTTCCTGGGAGAACCGCATTCTTTGACAGGCTGTTGTTGCTATTGCAGCCACCTATGGAGAGATATTGTCCTATTAATGTTGTTGGGAAATATTTTGAGGATGGTGATTGGTTGACAAACAGCCAATGGCTTGTCTAAATTACAAGCTTTTTCCTCCCTTCTCACTCCACCCCTGAAATTTACCAATGACTGGGCAAACTGGTCAGGTCACACAAATACACCTCCTTTCGAAGGAGATGGCAAGGAGGAAGATCAAGTTTACACATCATGGCTCAGTGTCAAGATTAAGCAGGAGCATTTCCAGAATGCAACCCAAGATTGTTTAAACATAGGCTGAGAGGGGGGAAAGGCCAGACTGGCATGATGGAAGGAGAACATCAGGAATGCCATCGTGTTCTGACGCCAATATAAACTGCAAGAGAGAGAAAGATAATCTCTTATCTTGTCTGAAGAATATGGGCCATTTGGACCTGATGGCCTTTGGTACAGGGTAAATACAAGTCATTTACACTTTAGGTGCATCTCTCTTTAAAATGTAAAGAAGGTGCAAGTGATAAAGTTCAGATAAAATGGGCTATAGAAAATTCAGAAAATTATTGGCAATTAATTAATTGCATACTGGAACCAATATTTGCTTGATAGTGGAACAAGTGTTTAAAATTTGGGCTACCCACCAATTTTTTATAACTCTGCTTCTTAAAAATCCCCAATAAACTAAGAAATTATTCACTATGAAAATGAAGTGGACCACAAACTGATCCTACTGGATTGCAAGCTGCCTTACTTGACATGTGCTATCAGCTTGAAGGAACCCAGAGGTGATATTCAGCAGATTCTAACTAGTTCTGGAGAACCGGTAGTGGAAATTTTGAATAGTTTGGAGAACCGGCAAATACCACCTCTGACTGGCCCGGCCCACATCTATTCTCTGCCTTCCGAGTCCCAGCTGATTGGCTGGGTCTTCTTTTGTTGCCCTGCACAGGAGAACAGAACTGGAAAGCAGGTTAATGGGGTGGGGAGGGAATGGGATTTTGCAGTATCCTTTCCCTGCCATGCCCACCAAGCCATGCCCACTGAAGGAGTAGTAAACTTTTTTGAATACCACCACTGAAGGAACCCACCCAACTCCTTAATTAGTGCTCATTTTTCATAAGCTTTTTAAAAAAAGACTGAAAGGAAAGGATCATTTAAATGTCAGCCCTGTGGTACTGATATAGCAGAAAGGCAAAAGAAAGATGTGCTCTTTCTTAGCTTGGTGAGACCTTTAAATCACTCTCTTCAATTTCACTCCTAAAAATGAGCATTTCCATCAGCCATTCTCTACCTGTCTTCGGTCTTAAATGAGCCGTTCTGACATATGCTCTATTTCTAGCAAGGACATAGAGGGGGAAAAAGGTGTTCATTAGATAGACTGGCTGGGATGTATGATTTTTTTTGTATAACATGCTGTTGTCAAGGTCAAAGGAGTGCTGAAATGTCAAATATGATTCTAAGACTATTGCCAAGTGCCAACAGCCAAGTATTATATCACTTATGAGGATATGATAACACTTATTAAATAGCTGTGGGAATATCACAGTGGAGGAAGCCCCCCCCCCCCCAGGATAAAATATTCTTTATTCTTAATATTAAAAACAGGCAGAATAAAATATTTTCCTGAAGGAGAAATGGAGAAATATTTTCTTAAAGGCAGAAAGCAGCCCCAGTCTTCCTGTTGTAGGAAAACAGCCTCAAGCAGAAGCATGAAGAGGCCAGTCTTTAGGAATGGAGATTCTGTATTCATTCAGAAAGACTGCACCAATCTATTCATTAGCAAAGATCAACCAGAAACTCCAAATAAGCAATACAATAGGCAAGGAGCAGAAGGATTTGCATTTCTCCTTTTGCCTGTAGAGGCAGCCATGATCCCTACATGACCCCATAGGAATCTGGCAACAGCCATTAAAATATTAAAGAACATATTCTTGCATAGGAACAGACATCTCAATCACAATGCCCTTAAGAATGTATAAAAGCCCACTCACTCTCAACCAAATTTTGTCAACCATCCCAAAAAGTGATTGACTGTCTCTCGTTTCTGGCTACCAAATAAGTAGAAACTTCCTTTCCTGAAGCTTGCTTCCATTTTATTTCCAGTGTCTTTCTCCTGACTTGGAACAAGACTGGATTTTTCCTCCAACAACAGAAAACCTAGAATGCAGAACCAGAACCTAAGATATGGAGGGAAGATTCCCACTGAATATTGGGAAAATATCGCAATGCCTATCATTAAGAACAGTTTAAGAGTGGGAAGCTTTTACCTAGAGAGATGGGTGGACATATATAGG
This sequence comes from Laticauda colubrina, assembly GCA_015471245.1. Lineage (NCBI taxonomy): Eukaryota > Metazoa > Chordata > Lepidosauria > Squamata > Elapidae > Laticauda > Laticauda colubrina. The sequence continues at coordinate 25,080,955 of BLBF01000041.1, forward strand.
TGACAATATTTGTGTGATGCTGCAATCATATTAATTCCTGGACTTAGTAGATTTGTATCTAATGTAATATTTGTGTGATTATATCACTGCAAGCATGTTGTCTTGTCATCACTGCAGTTTAATTCAGATGCCGTTGGTGGTGAGCTTCACCAGGACAATCATTGGTCATGAAGTTTTAATTTGGATTCCTGTACTTCACAAGGTTGTTTAAATTAGATTAGATTAACAGAGTTGAAAAGGGACCTTTAGGTCATCTAGTCCAATCCCCACCCAAGCACCATTTCTGACAAATGGTTGGATTCAATGGATTTAGAGGCCTTTTCCTTGTCAATGTTTTTGTCATTCAACCAGGGCTCTGCCTTTATTTGATTATATAACCACAAATGATTGATTCACCTTTTCTCGTCTCATGATAATCAGAAGACCACCAATTCACAATCAGCTGATGAATAATATTTTTACTTTCTCCTGCTTTAATCAACCTAGATTTCTGGTTGACAAGCAAGGAAATATCAACAAAATACTTTAAATGGGGCAGAGCACTTATTTTCATTGTGTTTGAAAAAAGTAGAGAAATAAAAATCTCTTTGCTAAAAAAAAATACCGCTTGCATAGGAAATCTGAGAAAGCTGTTGTAACCCTAGAAATGCTAGAGCAGTTTCAAATCTCATTGGGAAACCGCCAATTATACACAACAATCATGCTTGCTGAATATAACTTCTTGCATTTAAAAGCATGTCCAGACCTTTTGCTAAGCTCTGGAAATACTACTCAGAGCCACTCAATCTATCTTTAACTGATTTTGCATTTGCTTTCATGCTGGAACAAGCTTGCAAACTTTTGCTATTAAAGGGCATAAGTGAATCTAATGGGGAAATCCAAGGAAGGGTTTTTCTTTTGCTTGCAATGATTAATTTCAGAATGGTCAAATAGATATGGACCTGAATACTGATAAATGGTAAAATAAATCAGCAGGTATTGGCGAAGAACTCTAGAGAGAGTTAGAAGAAATATTACATTGTGGCGACCAAAGCTGGATGCAGTATTCCACACTTGGAATATTGCATCTAGCTTTGGTCACCACAATGTAAAAAAAGATGTTGAGACTCTAGAAAGAGTGCAGAGAAGAGCAACAAAGATGATGAGGGGACTGGAGGTTAAAATACATGAAGAAAAATTTCAGGAATTGGGTATGTCTAGTTTAACAAAAAGAAGGGCTGTGGGCAACATGATAGTGTCTAACTCTCCACCAAATATCTCAGGTTAAGACTCCCTAGCAAGACATTGGGGCCAAAGTTCATGGGGCCATTCCCCATCGTAAAGATCATCCCAGTCATGGTGCAATTGAAGTTGCCCTGATCGTTAGGGAAAATACACCCGGTATTCCATAGTAGCCTATTAAAACCTGTGGTTGGATCATCACTAAGGCCCTGAGCTCATGAGCCCCTAAACCCAATTGTAATAGGCCAAACCCATTATGAGGTGCAATGAATCCTCAATTTGAGGTGGCACAGGAGACAACTCCAATATTTAATAAAGTGGAAGGGCTACCCCTTTATCAGAGGCGTCACGGGTAAAGAGTATGAACGTCCAAGCTGATTGTCTTGAAGCTCAGGAGTTGCCACAGAGAAGAGGGGGTCAACCTATTCTCCAGGCTAATAGGATAGGAGAGGCTGCCTCAAGAAAAATAAGCATTGAACATAATCCAATTAATCTTCCATCTTTGTAGGTTTCCTTTATTGCTAACGGGGGGGGGGGGTATCTCTCCTGACTTCCCTGGGGCCTATTTCTGAACATCTGGATACCACTGGGAACTTTATGTTTCCTTGTAGGAAGGGAGGTAGTTCTGCCTGTGCCTGCAACTTGCATAGACAAATAGAACAATAATTGAATCAAGAAACGAGAGAAAAATACCCTCCAAACACAGTAGGAAATATTTCCTTATCTAATATAGAGAGCTTCTTTCTTTCTAGATATTTTTTTGTCCTGCCTTTATTATTTTTATAGCGAACTCAAGGAAATATACCCATTTTTTTTTCTATTTTCCCAACAACAGCAACCCTATGAGTTGAGTTAGGCTAAAAGAGAGTGATTGTTCAAAAGCAGCCAGGTGGCCTAAGGTGGAACTAGAACTCCTGGTTTCTAAGCCAGCACTTTAACTACTACACCAAAATTGCTTTTCATCAGGAATAGTTCCCTAGTTGTATCACAGGTAAGAGAGACTGCTTCCTTTGCCTCTACCATCTTCCAGCTGGTAGAAAGATTGAAAGATTTGCAATCCTTATATAATTGAGGGTGCAAGGGAGGGAAAAGTTGGCATAGTTTTATACCCATTCTTTATTGGGGGGGGGATAACAAAGCAAAACCATTTGTAGATGCATGTGAGGCACCTACTCTAAACCCAAGTACAATTATTTCCAAATTTCACAGCGATGATAGGATGCTACAAGAGAGCTCTTCCCTGTACCTAGGAGTCCCTACCTTTCACCTATAGAAGTGACTCAATAACATAGAATCATTGTTCCATCTTACATTCCATGTGGCCTCTGTTGAATTGTTCTAGTTCAGCCATGATTAGGGATTTACCAAAGAGAACAATCATACCTGAAAAATGCATGCAGCAGAAACACCCGCCATCCAAGGAGGCAGTTAGTTGTCTCTTGGCATCAATGGCTGCTCTTGTCTTGACTCTCTTCCAGCTAAAGGCTTTATGACATCAGAGACCTCAGAACTTGCATCCTTCTAAGTAGATGATAGGGTAAGTTCAGAGATGCGTAGAACAGGAGATAGGGAGGGGACACACATTGATAGGTGGAAGGGTAGGTTTCATCCCATTTCCGAACTTTGGGTCTGAGGAACTATGTGGAAAGAAAATATCCAACTACTCAGAAGAGTCAACTAACAAGAAGGCTTGAAAAAAATCCCAGGATTTTCAGCATATCCCTCTTAAATAATCTTAATGAGAAAAAGTTAGTAATAGTCAATGAGGGCCAAATGTGAATATTCAATCACTATTATGAGGCTTCCTGCCTGTTGGAATGCAGGGTGCAGAATGCAGAATCTTGGCAAAAGAGCTGCCAAGGTGGAATTCCACATTGCCACATTTCATTGCAAGTCCTCTTTTTTTTCCTTCCAAATATCTTCCTTTGTTTTGATTTTAAACATACCTAAATATAGGAAAAATGGGAAAGAGGCCTTCACAAAGGTCTTTTTCTTCCATAGTTCCAAAGATGAGTTGAAGATTATGAGTGAAGGCAGTTTTTCTAGCCTGGTGTTACCAGAATAGTGGGACTATAACTTGCATGTGTTCCACACCCATCTGAAGGATATCAGACGAGGGAAGGCTGATATAATGACAGCCTTATGATTGTGAAGATTCACATATAGGTCATCCCTTGAAGCTCACAAACTGATTTTGACCCAGCCATGTGATCTATTTTAAGATACTTTATAGAAGTGTTACTTATTGAATTCCTTCAAACAATGGTAATTATCAGTGTAATAAATGGAATGATCAAAGTTTATCCTCAGAAAAGGACTTTAGTTTAAGGAGCAATTAGCGTGTTGGAGAAATCACTGAGCAGAAGTAGCATGTGTAAAGAGTATATTTTGCAATATCCTCTCCCCCTCCTTCTCACACACTACCAGTATGTAAGAGATTAGACAGAAGCCTCCTTCAGTGACAAAGATTGCAACAGGGAGTTGTAAAGCCTTCTTTTTAAATAAACAAACAAAAGTAGTTCAAACTACTAACTTACATGCAGTAGAGCTGATGTTGTATTTGCAATGCAAAACTCTTTGCAAAATCAACCACAATATCCCTGTATATAAATGCCTTAGTCTCCAGGTTGAATAAATCATATCTGCTAAATTTTACATCCATGTTTATCTTTGTTTCTCCTAAAATCAACTGAAATATTTCTCAGTTGGGCACCATTGTGGCACATAGGTAAGAATTCAGCATTGCAATGCTGACTGAAGAAAGTGGATGTCTTTCAAGATGCAAAATTATTTGTACTGTTTGATAATATTTATTCTTCAGTACAAGGTTCATGTAACTAAAAAAGAGGTGTGTTGGAAGAAATGTCCATCTGGGTTCAGTTCCAAGTGGGGAGAAAAACACTGGAAACATGGAGGTTGTTTGGAAAGATGGTTTAATGATGGACAGGACCACATGGTTTGAGATCCTGGGCAATTGAGCACATGAGCGAGAAAGAGAGATTTATACCCTCTCTTGGGCTTTGAACTTGCTTCCTGTTCCCGTGAAAGAAGTATATTCTGATTGGTTGTCAGACTCCCATGAGCCATGCAGGGGTAACTTTGTAGGTTGTCTTGAGTACCAGGCTTGGCTGAATCTTGCTAGGTGATGCAATCTTTCTAGGTGCCATGTGGTGAGATGGGTAGAGGGCTAATCCTATCATGTCCTGAGGGCCATATCTTAATCCCATCACTCTGGGGCTGAAAACATGGTCAGGGAGTTGCAGGGAGCTGTTTTGTCTTTAAAAACATGTTTCTCCTTTTCTCATCTAGGGAAATATAATATTTTGAGTTTTAATATTTCCTAGAATATTTCATTTTTCTAGGAGAGGGGTTGGTGTTAACTTTCTACAAATGGAAGAATGCAAAGTTTCTCAAGGCTACATAGGATTGTATAGAATGCATGGATTATATCATACTATGCAAGAACAATTTGTAATCTTTCTTTCTAGGTCTTGGAAGAATATAGGCAAGGCCTACATCTTCTACAAACTTAAATTGTTCTGTATAAATATAGTAGACTCCAAATAACTCATTCTGATTGGTTACTAAAAACTAATGGGGATAGGTTCAAAAGGAACCAATCCCCGAAGCCGCACAAAGGCGGCAAAATCAAATGAATGTCATTGGCTACAAGCCGGCAGACAGAAAAGTATAAAAGGGCTGTTGCGGCTTGAGCCAATGTTCCGTTTTTGCAACTGTGCTTGAAATAAAGACTTTGTTGTTGGAACCCGGTCTACCTCGCGTTTTCCAGACAGAACACTGGCGACGAGGATGGGATTGTCCTAAACGCGAGACTAAACACACGGTGACAGACAAGCCAAAGAGCAATGGCCAGAAACAATGCGCCGCCCGCACCTTTCAACCCCAATGAAGAAGATTGGGAATCTTACGTAGACCGTTTCCAGATGTACCTAGAGAGCAATGAGATGGAGGAAATCTCAGATCAGCGGAAAAGAGCTGTTTTCTTGACACACTGTGGGCCCGCGATTTTTAAAATGGCCAAGGCTTTGGTAAAGCCCCAAGATGTCAAACAATTGACGTGGACCGAGCTCCAAAGGACATTAAAGGCCCATTATGCACCGATGGTGTCAAACCTAATAAAGCGGCACGAGTTTTATCGGAGAGACCAGAAAGAAGGCAAAACCATCGCTGATTTTGTAGCCGCCCTATGCCAAATAAGGGGAGCGTGCGAGTTTCTTAACTTAGATGAAGCGATGCGGGATCGAGTGATATTGGGGTTAAGAGACTCAACTATACAGAGAAAGCTACTGAACAAACCCAACATATCAGTAGCCGAAGCTATTGCAGAAGCCTCGGCTGCTGAAGCCACCAAAAAATCGGCAGATAAGATGAAACAAATGAATGCAAGCAACGATGAAAAAAGCCCGGCCAGAGGAAAAAAACAACCTCCCACAACCACTCATTACGAAGAACTCGAGGAGACGTCAGAATCCGGGGAGGAAGACAACGAAATCCACCGCCTATACGCTAACAAGAAAGGGCGCAAAAATAGAAATCGGCAGGAATGTGCTGGCTGCAGGGGAAATCATCCCCGAGCCGATTGCAGATTCCTCAATGCCATTTGCAGAGCATGCAAGAAAAGGGGGCATATAGAGAAAGTCTGGAGAAACAAAAAGAATTACAGCCCAAAGAGACGAAACGACTCCCCAGCAAAGCCTGAGCCAAGACTCTCCGGGAGAAAGTAGCAGCGAAACAGGCAAGCCACTAACCGGGAGAAAGCATACCAAACTTTCACTATTGGAAGCGCTCAGACAGAAAGCGGGAAGAAAGTAAAAATAGTTGTAAAAATCGAAGACAGCCCCTGCGAGATGGAAGTTGATTCTGGATCGTTCCTATCCATGGTGTCATGGGACACCCTCAAAAAACTAATTCCAGACATCAAAATTAAGGAACTCCAGAGACAAAAACTAACCCTCAAAGATTATCAGGGAAACCAAATTTCTGTAATCGACCTGGGACATTTTCGAGTCGCTTACAGGCAACATGTCGCAGTACTACCATTAACGATAGTCGACTGAGATCGACCAAGCCTCCTGGGTATCGAATGGTTTGCACCATTGGGCATTGGGATGACCGGAGTAGACTGGGTGGCCGCAACTGACTGGGAAGAAGACCTGATCCAAGAATTCCAAGACGTCTTCGACGGCTCCCTAGGCAGGTATCGAGGGACTCCCATTTCTTTTAGTCTAGACCCACAGATAACCCCTAAAAGACTAAAGGCCAGACGGGTTCCTTTTGCTTTAAAAGAAAAAATAGAGGAACAACTAAATAAATTAATAGATCAAGGGATTTTAGAACCGGTCGACCACGCTAGATGGGAAACACCAATTGTGACACCAATTAAGCCAGACGGGTCAGTTCGAATCTGTGGCGACTGCAAGGCTACCCTGAACCACGCGTTGCAACAGAGCACGTACCCGGTGCCAGTTGTGCAACACCTACTGCACTCTCTTGGGGGAGGAAAAGTTTTCGCTAAACTAGACCTAGCACAAGCGTACCAACAGCTCCCAGTAGACCCCTTAATGGCGGAAGCACAAACAATAGTGACTCACAAAAGGGCATTCAAATGTAACAGACTCCAATCTGGAGTAAGTGTAGCCCCAGGCGTTTTCCAGAGCCTCATAGAACGCCTGTTAAATGGCATAAAAGGGGTCGTGCCATACTTTGACGACGTCCTAATTTCAGCCAAAGATGCAACACAGCTTAAAAAAAGACTCAAAGAGGTCCTAAATAAATTCAGAGAATCTGGCCTTAAAGTAAAGAAAGAAAAGTGCTGTCTAATGACTGATCGCGTCGAGTTTTTAGGATACTTAATTGATGGAGAGGGCATACACCCCACCGAAAAAAAAGTCAGAGCTATAAAAGACGCACCAGAACCAAGGAATAAAACTGAGCTGCAGGCATTTTTGGGACTGATAAACTTTTTTAATGTGTTCCTACCCCAAAAAGCCACAATAGCGGAACCATTGCATCGATTACTGGACAAGAAAACAATTTGGACATGGGGGCTTAGAGAAAAAAAAGCTTTCCAAGGAATAAAAGACTTATTAACATCAAACACCTTTCTTATCCAGTTTAGCAACACACTGCCATTGACGGTGACCTGCGACGCCTCGCCATTCGGAGTCGGTGCCATCCTGAGCCACCAATTGCCTGATGGGAGAGAGGCACCCGTCGCATACTATTCAAAGACCCTGTCCAAAAACCGAGCATAATTACAGTCAGTTGTACAGAGAAGCTCTAGCAATTGTCGCCGGAGTGAAACGCTTCCACGAGTAACTATATGGAAGAACTTTTCAAATCGTAACAGACCACAAACCACGACTAGGAATTTTGGCGGGAAACAAGCCCACACCGAATATTCTGTCCCCACGAATGACTAGATGGTCAGAGTTCCTAGCAGCCTATTCCTATCCTCTGACACATCGCCCAGGGAAACAAATTTCCCATGCAGACGCTTTGAGCAGAGCACCATTGCCATCAACAGAGGAAGACCCGGCACCAACGATGACAGCATTGCAGATAGAGACTTGCCCCGATCTACCCATATCTGCGAATGATGTTGCCAGAGCCACCGCAAAAGACCCATTGACTGCCCGCATACTTAACTGGGTAGGTAAAGGCTGGCCGGAAAACCAAAAAACTGAGAACTTTAAACCTTTCCGGACCAGACAAACTGAACTCTCAGTCCAAAAAGGTTGTTTATTGTGGGGTGATCGGGTAATTATTCCTAACAAATTACAAACCAAGGTACTGAGTATGCTTCACGAAGGCCACCCGCCAATAGTTAAAATGAAAAGCCTTGCTAGAAGCTCTGTCTGGTGGCCGGGTATAGATAGGGACATCGAATACTGGGTAAACTCGTGCAATAAATGCCAAAGAATCAGGCCGTCCCCGTCAAAAGCACCCATAAAGACTGGGAAACCCCAAGAGGCCCCTGGTCATGAATCCACATCAATTTTGCGGGTCCTACCAAGGGGCATATGTTTCTGATTGTCGTGGATGCATACTCTAATTGGCTGGAAGTAAAAATTATGCCATCTACGACAACAGAAACTGTTATAAAACAACTTGACAAACTCTTTGCAACCCATGGCCTACCGGACATCCTAGTGTCCGACAACGGGCCACAATTAACCAGTATCCAATTCGAGCAATACCTAGCCTCCCTAGGTATAAAACATGCCCTAACCGCGCCGGCCCACCTGGCTGCAAACGGTAGGGCAGAGAGAATGGTCAGGTTTACCAAGGAGGGCTTAGAAAAAATGGACACTGGGGATGTCCAAAATAAAATAAATCAATTACTCACTCTCCAACATATCACACCCAGTACTACAACCAACAAAACCCCAGCAGAATTACTGATGGGAAGGAAACTAAGGTCGCATCTAGACAGATTGCACTCAAATTTCACACCAGGAAAACCCCCCGACTCCTCCACTCGATTCAGGACCTTTGCAACAGGTGACTTATGCAAAAATTTTTACCAGGGACCCATTATGGCTACCCGGACAAATTACACAAATAACAGGCCCCAAATCCTACCGACTAACGGTAGACGACGGCAGGGAGTGGAAGCGGCACATAGACCAGCTTCGCTCCCGAAACATAGAACGAAATGCAAACACACAATCATACATAGAAAAACATGACGAAATTCAAACCAAAGAGGGGGGGGGGATGCGAGAAATCAATAAAGAACCATTTAAATTAAACTTCGAAAATAATAATAATCAAAAAGAGCAAATAAAAGACTCACTGTTTGAAGAAAGTTGCGAGAAGAGTCCATCCGAAGGGGCCAGCCAGGCCAGCTCGACCTGCCCGGAGGAAACGGGAGGGAGCGGCAAAACCGCCGGCCTAAGAAACTCAGGCGGCAGTAAAATGGCTGACTCACCCTTCCAGACGGTTCCATGGAGAAGGACGGAAGACACAGCAACCCTATCCGAACCGGTCGAAGTCTCCAACAATAATGAACCGCGCAAGTCCAGTCGAGTCAAGAGAAGCCCCACCTACCTGCGCGACGTCACCACGTAGGACTGAACTAAGAGGGGAGGGGTGTTCTGTATAAATATAGTAGACTCCAAATAACTCATTCTGATTGGTTACTAAAAACTAATGGGGATAGGTTCAAAAGGAACCAATCCCCGAAGCCGCACAAAGGCGGCAAAATCAAATGAATGTCATTGGCTACAAGCCGGCAGACAGAAAAGTATAAAAGGGCTGTCGTGGCTTGAGCCAATGTTCCGTTTTTGCAACTGTGCTTGAAATAAAGACTTTGTTGTTGGAACCCGGTCTACCTCACGTTTTTCCGGACAGAACATAAATCATATTGAAAGGTCGGCCTGACATGTAGTTCCAGAATTAACTTTAGAAATGTTCTTACCTGAATCAGCATTCACAACAGGACAAAGTGAACTTTCCAGGATAACCTTTCTGAAGCCAGAACAATGGAGGAATGAGTGCATTTCTTCAATTTATTCTTAAATGAAAGCTTGAATGGAAGAGGAGGAATAATTTAGATTTAATTAACTGGATCAAAGAATCTCTGGGATTTTCAGAGATCCAGTTAAAGTTATTCCTCCTCTTTTATCCAGTTTTCCTTTAGTCTGGAAAGTTGAGGCAATTTGCATAAAGCTCCACAGTTTGTTTAACAAGTGCAAGTTGTACTACATGTAACTGCTAGCTTTTCTTCCATTTTATATTTTTTTGGGATTTCAAGCCATTTTAATGACTGAGAGCCAATATTGTCAAGAAAGATACAGGCCCAAATCCATCCTCAGTCATGGAAGCTCACTATTTCTTCCTTGAGCTGGAATCTATGTTTTTGCTGAAACAAGGTAAGGCTAATTGCCTTTTTAGATGCTGTATCACACTATTGAGTTATGTTGACTAACCACATTTCTAATACTCCTTATAAAACTATTATACAGCCAGCTATCCCATCCCATGATGTTGAATTTGATTTATTTTCCCTATATAAAGACTTTGCATGGCCTCTGTTAATATATTATGTTATTTTTCAAAGCATGTATCCAACGATCAAGACTGTTGTGAATTTGTTCTGGTCGGTTACAGTATTAGCCATTCCACTCAGTTCTGTACTATCTGTCAATTTGATTAACCTTCCTCTAGCATTTCATCTAGTCCATTTACAACTATAGATTTGGGTAGTTAGGCACAGAAATAATGTTATATGAATAGGAATGCAGTTGACACAGCATTCTTTTATTTTTTATTTATTTCAATCCCATCTTTATTATTTTTACAAATAACTCAAGGTGGAAAACACATCCAACACTTCCTCCTCCTATCTTCCCCCAAACAACAACCCTGCGAGGTGGATTGGGCTGACCCAAAGCACCCAGCAGTCTTTCATGGCTAAGACAGAACTAAAACTCACAGTTTCCTGTTTTCTAACCTTAAACAATTGATCAAACTGGCTTTTATTCAGTTTAAAGAGGTATCATTGGTAAGTCCTCTGTTTATACTTTTTAAGCCCATTATAGATGTACCTCATAGTTATACAGTATGACTCATGTTTAAACTAGTTTGGTAATCAGTTTCTTCAAACTTTTTTTAGGATGGGGTGTCAAGCTAAAAGCTCCTAATTCAAATGTTTTTTCTCAAGGAAACTAAAACTGTCAGTTCAGCTATAACACATTTAGAAGGCCATGAAATTCTGCTAGATTGAGAAGGATCCTGAGAGACAAGCAAAGCATGGGAAAAGCAGAAAAAGGAAATTCTCTAGAAATAACTATTCCTGGAATAGCTGTTTTGTTTTTGAAAACATTGTCTTTGTAGTCCTGTCCCATTACCATATAATTATACTCCAGTTGCCTCCCTGAACTGACTAAGCACATGATGTAATATATATGCAATCAAATGCTTGCTATTGTTTATGCTAAATTATCTGTATTATCTACTCACAATGTATGCAGAAAATTGTATAATTGAGAATTGTATAATACAGAAGGACTTAAATCTCCTCTTTAAATCTGTCTAATAAGCAATTTGTGCTTTAAATCAATGTGTTCTTGTCTCCAACTCAAATATACCCCTGGGAAAATTATCCTGCAATCAATCACAAGGCATTTCAAATACTTTGCTAGAAACCACAAATATATCTACAGTGTTCTGGCAATCTGTTAAGAAAGTTGTCCAATAAAATAGTTTTTTAAAAAAGACTAAGCAATCATTTTGTTTGAATTGATCACTGAATCCTCCTCTGTACCTTTGAAAGTAGCCAGAAGAAATGTTTACACATGTACATTTAAAATGTACAGACATTTTTCTCCTGTTGTACGTACCAGCTGAAATTGTGAAGTATGCAAAAAACTTTGATAAAGTCAAGAATGATTGTCTATCACGGTCTACAATTTGTGCGAGAATGCAATTACACACATTTAATGTGGTTGAGAAAGAAGGATGATATGATTACCCAGCCAATGGAAGGTATTTCTAATTTCTGTTTCTGTTGATTTTAAAATACATTTTCTTAAACTATCATAATGAAAATCATTAACCTCAATTTTCTGCTTACTTAGCACTGAATGGACTTACAGGGCTCATACTGTTATTGAAATCTGAGAATAAGTTTAAAAAAATTGTTTGACAAAATCTCACCCCCCCCCCCCCCCCTCAAGTGTATTTACAGAATTAGCACAAATTAACTTTGGGAAGCCTATCAATATTCAAATCTTAGCAGAACAAATTATATGTGGTTAACAAGCTACTTTTTTTTTCTTCTGGTCAGACCACAAAATCTGGTCTAGTTTAAAAAGATATAGGCACCTTCAATCTGGAAAACGGGACTTTGAGAAAGCAAACAGCTGGAACCTTTCAGCTGGCTTATCAGCAACCTGGCTTTTTAACCAATATGCAAGTCTCTTCAATGACTTTGTTGAAAGGAGGTTACATAAAAAATAAATAAATATATGGGACTTTGAGAAAGCAAACAGCTGGAACCTTTCAGCTGGCTTATCAGCAACCTGGGTTTTTAACCAATATGCAAGTCTCTTCAATGACTTTGTTGAAAGGAGGTTACATAAATAAATAAATAAATAAATATATGAAGCAATGCCAAAATCTGGGCTGGTAGGAATTGTCAACTGAGACTCTTGTGATTCATGGCACATTAATTTTGACGTCCTTCTTAACCGATGCTATAGTTTGCCAAACTTTTTAGAAGCTAAACAAGTAACTGAATTCAACTGGAAGGATTCCCAAGAGGATAAATTAGGCAAAAAGATAGTGAGGGTCAGGTGGGAAGAGGATCTTCTCTCTATAGCTTCTGACAGATACTGAATAGTACATAGCAAGTGAGGAAACAGCTGATCCAGCCCTGTCATCCATTTCTGGAAAATGTCGAAGAATAGATTGGATTGGAATGGAATATATGCTGCTCCCCTTAGGCCTCTAAATAAAGCAAGGTGACAGAGGTTACACTGCTGACTTTTCTTTTTTTTTTTTTTTTACAATACAAGCCTAACAGGCTAGGATTGCCATTCTGTGTGGATAATTGTGCTGTTGGGAAAGATAGACCAGTGATAAAACAGATAATAAGTTAGTAATAATTGCTTGTCTTTGGAGATACCGCTGAACTTAGAGCTCTGGGGAAACATTTATGCTGGGAAATATCCCTGAGATGTGACCGGATCTCATTTTTTCAACATTAACTCAAACAAAGACAGAGATTGGCCTATGGAAGAGGAGGGTAAGTATCAGCCAGTTTCTTTCCACCCACATCTGTGGGACACCACTGCATCTCTCATGTTCAGATCTGCTTGTCACACTCATGTTGTAATTTGCACCAGGGATCAATCCTGGCAACAGGTGAACTCTACGTGGAAGAGAAGAACTGAGAATAGAAGTGTGTCTGAAGTGGCAAAGACAGCATGTCTTTCTCTGCAATCCAACTTACTAGAAAGATTGAAGACTCAAAAAAGTACCAGTTTGCATATGTTTCTTTCCTATGGTTCACAATGTCATCCTTAAAAGCTTTGGAGGACCAGCACATCAACCAATGGCCCATGCAAGCTCCTATAATGCAGGGGTCCCCAAACCCTGGCCTGTGGAGTGGCACCAGTCCACAGCATGCCAGAACCGGGTGTTCTGACCCAGCTCCCCAAACACAACAAACTCTCCAATGTGAACTCAAAAGATTCCTTTATTAGGAATGCCAGCAGCCCCAACAAAAAGTTTATCTCGCAGTCTAACAAGTCGGTCCATTTGGGAGATGAATAGTTGTCTGTCACACCTATTCATCTCCGCCTCCTGCCTTTTATCCCCAGAGTTAGGATGGGGCCTCACGAGCAGCAGTGGCTCTTCTTTCCATATGATAGGCTGGCAACTTTCCGCTGCTCTCCCCTTCTCTACCTTTTGTGCAGCCATGCATCAGGCACTGGATCGGGCTGTGCCTCCTCTTCCTCATCAGCCACCTCTAGACCTGAGGGCTGTTGATTCTCCATCTGAGAGCTGATGGATGGCCCAGGCTCTGCCTCTCTCTCTCTCTCTCTCTCTCTCTCTCCCTCTCTCCCAGCTCCATTCCCACTTCCCCATTGGAGCTCCCAGGTTGCCTGGATGCTGAGCCTGCCCCTCACACTTCCTCTTCCTCCTCTAATTCAGCTACTGGAGGGGCCAGTGGCTGACAGTCCACAACACCAGGCCATGCAAACAAAGGAAGCCCCATCGCCGGGATGCAGGCGCAATGTAAAACCACACCCCCTCCAGTCAACGGAAAACCTCTCTTCCTAGAACTGGTCCCTGGTGCCCAAAAGGCTGGGGACCGCTGCTCTAATGGTATTTGATAGAGCTCAATTCTATAGACAATAGAATAAATAAAATGAAGTTAAATGCTAACATTTCAGGAGACTAAGAAATCTCATGAAATTTATAAATCTCATTCTGGCGTTCACACCTGAAATCTTGACAAACATCAGACAAAAGTGTCAAAATCTCATGAAATTTCAAATATGTGAACATCTTGCAAGAATTGCCAGTTTTCTGAGATTTTTTTTGTCTATCTATCCACCACATTGATGTATGTTATCTATTTAGTGTGTACACAGATACACATATGGGTGCCAGCTTTAAGGCTAGATTAAGAGCCATGATGATACAGTGGTTAGAATGCAGTATTACAGGCTGATTTTGCCAACCGCTGGCAGTTCGATCCTCACCAGCTCAAGGTTGATTCACTCATCCTGTTTTCTACTCCAACCACATTTCACTGAATATTAAGAATGTCATGGCTGCCACAAACTTAAAGTTAGACTTACTGGCTTATTCTGTCCCCTAAAGGACATGAATTCAAGCACCAAATATTCCTTTTGTAAACAGATCTCTATCCCTTTGTTATCACGGTTTCCTTTTACCCACTTCCACATTTTCTGCCAGGGTATATTGGCTGGTAAATGTTCAATGTGTAACAGTCCTTCTTCTTGTATTTCCCCTTCTCCCAACTTTAAAAAGGCTTGAATAAAGCCTTTGGATTCCTAAGCTTTCTCTCTTTGTCATTCATACACACACACACATACACACACAAAACACACAAAAGCTGAAAGAACGATCACTCCATCTCTGCAAGGTCATTTAACCCAACTCTCTTGAGCCATATAGTTCATTGAACTCAATGCCCTAAGCACTGGTTGAGTATATTCGCTCTTGTGCACTGATGTTAAAGATTAAGTACAAGGCTGCCAAAGAGACTCTTTGGATAAACTCCCTGACTTGTATTTTCTTGTTACTTTTTGTTTTCTTCCTGGTTATGACTCTCCCTCTTGGTATGGCTTGGAAGAGCAGGGGGTATATCATAATCAAGAGAAATTATTGCCCAATGCTTATCTCATTAAGTAGCTGAGCCTCCTGTTAGAAACTATCAAAAGTACTTGCTGGGATACAACTTATTTTTTCTAGTGAGTGTACTTCTAGAAAATAATATACTTTCAAATAATAGTTCCCTGTATCTCCAATTTCAGACCATTGTTGGCAGGAGGTTGCTAGGAGCTATAATTTGGAAATTATAGGTTCCCCATCTCTCCACATCACATAGGCAGTAACACTGTGGAGAAATTGAGACAAACTCTGAATTACTGTTGGGAATCTAGATATGATAGTTTGTAAGACACACCAAAAATGCGCACACATCAGACATGACCTTATCATATTTGAATCTAGAATCTGGATTCAAAGGACAAACTGTGATACATGGGCATACACGCAACTCATGTAGGGACCATCTCAAACCAAACATAACTTTTTACATGATATTTCCAAAGGGTATAATATTTGACCTGACATTCTAGAATTATTTTTAGTGGGGGAAAGAAATGAACAAAACCAACTTTGAATACTAGTTATATTGGGGCTTTTAAAGTGGTAAAATAACTTTTATGGCATCCCAGTTAGGAAGTTTATATGAGGAGAGGAGAGGAGAAAGAAAGAAAGAAAGAAAGAAAGAAAGGAAGAAAGAAAGGAGAAAGGAGAAAGAGAAAGAAAGAAGAAAGGAAGAAAAAAAGAAAGAAAGAAAGAAAGAAAGAAAGAAAGAAAAGAAAGAAAGAAAGAAAGAAAGAAAGGCCATTCAACTTCAGAGTGATAACCTGTTTCCGTGTATAGGCCACTGAGTTCAGTGAGTTCATCTGATCCTCCAAGGACACTGCTTTCACTTTTAAATGGCAGCGAAGAAAAATAAATCAAACAAGACTCAGCAATATATTGCATACTTATTGCAAATCCTCTCTGTGCATGTGGAAGAATTTCACAGCTATCCCTGCCAACATCTACCACCTGGTAGAGAAAGAACAACAACAAAAAAATGATCTAGATATAGCAATGCTTATTCATTTCTAAAAAATGCTGGAGCTCTATCAGGAAACCCTCATCTACAAAACCCCTTTCTGAGAAGAAGAGGCAGTCAAAAGACCCGTGGCTGGGGAATCTGAAGAGGAAATGGAAACACTTTAAGAAACTTAATTTTAAAAAAATCAACATCTCCAAAGCAGACTTTATGGAGCACACGTTTCCCACTTGAGTTGGCAGTATAGTTCCTATAATATCCAGGTGACAGGCTGGCTAATTATATGGGAAGTTCCAATCCCAGCCCATCTCAAAGGATCCAGGTGAAAAAATGATTGATCCAAAGCTAGAGTAAGGAAGACATTTGGGTTCCTAAGTTGAGCACACAAACTCCTTATGGAGATGGCTCTTGAGCTTCAAGTCAATCTCAGTTCAGTAACTTCATGTCCAGGGAGCTTCCTTGATGCACACCTGGTCTGCCCCAGCTTTGTTCTGGAATAGCCAAGAATAACTGGAAAAGTGCCACTACCCTAGATATAAAAAATTGGATTCAAGACATTCCAAAAGTGCTTTTTCATCAGGCTACTGGACTTTGTTTTTCTTTGAAGACATTTCACTTCTCATTATTCAACAGAGCTGAAGAGGCTTCTTGGATGAGAAGTGAAATGTCTTCAAAGAAAAACAAGTCCAGTTGCCTCTTGAAAAAGCACTTTTGGGACAACTATAACCTGGATGACTGAGAATCTCCATAGACAGTGGATTCAAGAAATGTGTAACTTACTCATTTCTGAAAAGGCTGTTTGTTTTCTCTCAGTCAAAAATGACGCAGCATGTTTCCCTTTGACGTAGATTTATTAGTTAACAAGAATGTTTGTTATATGCAACCTAACGTACTGCTTTTATAGGAAAATGTGATCTATTTATGTAATTCATATGAATATAGTAGTTAAATATTTAGACCTTTTCCTTTTTGACATATTTTCTTTTTGTTTTGGTATTATAATTAAGACTAATTAATTTGTTGGGAGGTATTTATATTAATCTCTTTTGTTTCCCCACATTGTTTTATTTTTTAAAAAAATACAATTATATACAATCATATAAAAAGGTAAAAATAAATGAGTCCCAGCAGATTTTACTCCGCTAATCATTTCTGGTGTGGTGCTCATCTCCGTTTCAAGGCCACTGAGCCAGTGCTGTCTGAAGATATTTCCGCAGTCATGTGCTCAGCATATGTCATGAAGTGCTGTTACCTGCCCACCAAAGTGGTACCTATTAATCTATTCACACTTGCTGTCATGCCCCTGTCGGAGTCTGACTCTGAGGAGGAAGCCGAACAGTTGACAGGGAGTGTGGCTCCATTGGCTGTGGGGGAAACTGGGGAAGGGCAAAGTCTGGCTGGGCAGAGCAGGGAAGAGGTAAACAAGGGAGAGGGAGTTCAGAGGAAGATCCAGGCCCACCCCCTCTTCATCCTAGGGCACACAGGGAGAAACAGAGAAAAGAACAACGTGGGTTGCGTAGCCTATGGGGAGGAAAGGGCCCTGATCCCCTTTATTAGCTGCAGGTGGGAATTACAGTTTATAAAAAAGGCAAGCTGCGTGTGGCAGGCTGTTGAGAACAAACATGACTTTATCTTGTGTTGTCGTGGCTTATCTGTGTTCCTGGCATCTTTCCAACTGTGTGAGTTTTGCTGTGCTTTCAAGTCTGAAATTCTTGCTCCTGCCCTGCTGAACTAGTTACTTCAGTTTGACTTGTTAGGACTTTTAAGTTACAGTTTGCGTTTACCCTGTTTTGGACTTAATTTTCTGCAGTCAAAGGCTGTTCCCAGGAGAGTTTTTTCTCCAGCCAGAAGGTATCCTGGACACGGGGGGGGGCAAAGTTGGAGATAATAAAGGGACTCTTATTATCTGCCTGTGTTGCCTTTGTGCCATTCCCCGGGTCATCACACTTGCATGCTTTCGAACTTCTAGGTTGATAGGAGCTGGGGCAAGGATGGGAGCTCACCCTGTTGGCTGGCAGTTGGGTCTCAAACCCAGGCGCTTCTGTATGGATGTGGGTCTTACAGCTCCTGGTTTTTAAATTTGAGGCTGGTTCATTCTGATTGGCTGGGAGCCTGGACCTATTTCATTGGACTTGGAGTTTGATTGATTGGTGTTCCTGGTTTCTTCTGTCTGTTTTGTGGCTTTGATTGGCTGGCAACAGTCTGTTCTTGTGTTGGAGGCTTTCAGTGCAGCTTGGCTGCGTGTGAAGGGACGGCTGCT